>JAODAL010002045.1:0-208210 GCA_025379985.1 Phyllomedusa bahiana
TTTGACACTCATCTTGGTATCTGTCGGGATAACATAAAAATTAATTCTGACAGATCCCGTAGTTGGTCCATAGACTTCAATAGGGCAAATGTGATCCTAATTGGTCTGCCACACATCTGTGTCACATGAACAAATGGTATATGTTCGCTAAACAGGGCACACGTAGTGCAATTAGGGCTGTGTGTCGCCCTGTTAAAGTATATGTGCGTTTCAAGGCCCCACTGTAGTATCCGTCAGGGTAACTTTTTGTAGTATCCCATAGGATACCACGAGTGGGAGCTAAGAACGAGATGTGAATGGAGCCTAAGGGATATATAAAAATATATATTAATAACCTGGTCCAGCCCTTTAAATTAAAATGATAATAAAGAATAATTAAAATAAAAAAATGAAAGCAGTAAAGAATTAGTTATTGTGGTTTGGCTATTCCTTAGTTGTTTTTTCCCCTGCAATTATGGATCCAATTTAGCTAATGTAAGCATGCATCATATCACTGTACAACATGTGGAAATTGATAGTTCCTGTACAATGACTTCCATGGGTTAATGCTCAGAGGATTATATGGTCTAGCTATCACAAACTGATTAACTGCACTTGTGTAGAGCGAGTAGTATGATTTCACTGTGCACAGTAGTGCTTCGCTTTATTTCAAGAACTGGTTTCTTCCCTTGTACAGTACAGAGGATCACTTTATTAATTCCTGGGGTGTGAAGTGGTTGTTTTTAAACACAGATTTGTATCCATCAGAGCAAAGCTTTAAATGTTCCAATCCGATCTTGGAGGCCATTTCTTAGAAAAAAATAACTAGATCAGGACATTGAAAACAAGGCCTAGGGTCGTAGAGACCAGAAAAACCAATAAAGCAAATGAATACAAGCAGTCAAGCAGTAACTCTGTTATCTATTAGCTACAGTCATTTTATCTTACTCTTCAATGGGCACATTTCAACAGGAGATAAGAAATAAGTTTTTTTTAGGCAGACTTTACCAAATGTAAAACCTTATTTAATAGCAATGCTTTGGAAAAGTCTCTGCCCTCTACAAATGCACAGTGTTATAATTCTAAACTATGCAGCAACTGTAACATGCGGGAAATCTTTGGTCAATACCATTATTTGTGGCCAAATAAGGTGCTCAATAATAAAAGCACCACATGATAATACGACATGGGGGTGGTGGATTGCAGGGGGATTCATTCAACACTTTTGAAAAACTCTTGAATTCTGCAAATTGCTTAAAAGTGACTGAGTAGAAAACCACAGCATCTGTCCATATGCTGAAACTGAGGAGTTACTGGTTTCCATCTAAACAGGTTAAAGAAATTTTGGGGCAGATTTATCAAAAGTGTCTTACTTTTAGAGAGTGTAAACTTAGACTAGACAGTCTTAAAATGCGCCAAATTTATCATAGTATTGATAAATCTGGCGCAGGTTAGAACTGTCTAGTCTCAGTTTGTACCATCTTTAAGTTGGCTTACTTTTACGCCAGAATTTGGTTGCACATCCTGGCGCATTTTTTGTCACATTTAAGCCACGCCCCTTTTACGAAGCCACACCCTCTTTGTTGGACGCGGCGCAGAAGCGCCTGAAACTGTCTAAAACAATAGTAAATGTGGTGAAAAGCTGTTTTTGGCGCAAATTGAACCAGAATTCTGGTGCAACTGCCTTGATAAATCTGCCCCAATATGTTTAAATAAGCATATTTTTTTGATCTCTTGTCAATGCCATGCCAGTGGTAGGCATTCTATCCCTAGTATAAATCTGTGATACTGGTAACCAGGGTCCAGAAGAGCAAACATTGGTAAAAGGCTTTCACCGTTACTCAAACATAAGAGCAGACATTCTGTATCTGGGCTTGTCCACATTTCATATTCTACCACTAGATGGTGCTGTCTCTCTTATACTCTACATGAATTCATTGATCCTGCTCATCCATTAGGAGCAGCATCACAGTGTAGTATATTATGTTAAATTATTATTTTCTACAGAGTAAATCATAGAGTTTTCTAATATACTTGCATTAAGAATTCTGCTGACGTAGCTTTGTTATAGTTGTGTAGCAGGTCAATATGTAGGAAATACTACAGACCACAGATTAGTCCACATTTTGGCTTCCAAGGAGTAACTTTATGGACATAACATGATGTCAGTCATGTGAGTCACCATGTTTGTGTCATGTAATCCATGGTATCCAGGAAACACTGTCGAGGTATTACAAGGGTCACATGATGCTAAATTTAGTCCATACAGTTAACCTATAACAACCTATAACTATGGGCTGTCTACAATTTTACTGATACAAAGCGGACAACCTTTTTGATTATCAATATAACAATATTTAACCTGTATCATACAAATATATAACCAACATCAGGTGTGGGAGGGGTCCAGATGTATAATAAATACAGGAGGGGAGTTGACATGTTCAGTTGTAGGGGTTGAAGATTTATGGATACCTCACAATTGTCCTGTTTTTGGAGGGATAGTACCTATTATTTAAATCCCCCTTTCCCTTTTAACCTCTTGAATGTCCCTCATTTTGAGTTGATAAATAAACTTGAAATATTGTCCCAAAGAGCATCTTTGTTTCCTAACTGTATAATATTTTACCATTTATATTTTATTTAATAATTACTTGCAATGTGTCCTATAAAAATGTCTAAATGCTAATTCGTAACTAAAGAAATATTGAATGATATGGAAATAGATGAAAAAAATATTCCTCTTAAAAACCAAAAGGGTGGGGAAGAAGTATAGAGGGTGAGCCCCACAGGGGGGGAGCTCAGACACCTGTGTCTTTGAGTAAAATCAAAGATTCTAGTTTAACAATGCAGAAAGGTATCCATATCACCACCACTGGGGATTTGTAGGAATTAGTTGACACTTCCGCACTTTGACTAAATTACCGTGATTTATGTAAGTTAATTTGTGCACAGGGTGTGCTTTCTAGATCTGCCTATGGTCTGCATGTAGGCTTACATGCTAGTTGTTTAATTGCATTATATACCTTTGTATTTTAATCATATAAAATATACACATTCTACATATACGCACTGGGGATTTTTATCTACCCACATTCACATTAGTAGATTGAAATATACTTTCTAAGCATAGCAACATGCTGTTTCTGGGTTGTTGACCAGTAATTGTAAATTATGATCAGACTTTACACTCCACAATATTTCAGCCTAATATGAAGAGCTGAGAATCAAACATTTTATGATGAGATATCATAATTTTTGACAAACAAAGTTATTAAGTCCTTAACGAGCGCCCACTGATTATAGACGGCAGGCGGTGCAGGTCATTAATTTGCAGCAGCGTCTTTAGATGTCGCTGTAGACAGAGAAATTTCGTGTCTCCAAAAGAATCATAAATGTGTCTAACTCTATGAATGTGGTGCGACACACACCAGAGCGCCCCTAATCTTTGACGCATTAAAAAGTGTTGCCCCGTTGCTTTTCGCGCCCAAGTTTGAAATGCAATTGTTTATACATCTATAGAATAGGGCTACTAAAGCTTTTTGACTCCAGATAATTGGTGTAGCCCCGTTTTTACATGTCGCCCAAAGTAACTAATAACTTCCTATTAGGTTGCTGATGGATAAATGCATTCATCATATAGGTAATTGCTACTAACATCCTTTACAGAACTTTCCTTCTTGCTCAAAGATCATCCGTTATATACAGTAAGGACTTGGTTTGATACTTGCAAATCCTATCAATGTATAATGAATATCTAGTGTTAATGGCATCACATTAATAGCTAGATACTCAACTGATTGTAGTAAATACAAAAGCGGATATTTAGCCACTTGGCATCTGTTGTCTGAATATTGTAAAATCCACCTAACAACACACTAACTGATTTTTTAATGATTTACAAAATGTCATTCACTTCTACACCTTCTGTGGGAAAAGGTTTATTGTATATTTTAAAGATCAGATGCATTGAAGCTCCTTTTTTACATTAACCCCTTCCTGACGGACGGTCATAATAATATGGCTCTAAATTTTTTTGCTCTTTGCCTTCTGAAAGACATAACTTTTTTATTTTTTCTCCTACATAGACACATGAGGGCTTTTATTTTGCGGGACAAGTTGTACTTTCTAGTGGTGTTATTTATATTACTATAGAGTATACTAGGGAACGGCAAAAAAATTCTAAGTGGGGCAAAATGTGAAAAAAAAACATACTTGCGCCATGCTTGCGGGAGGTTTGTGTTTACGGAGTTTATTCTTCGGCAAAATTAAGGGTTATCTGTATTCTACAAGTTGTTACGCATACCAAACATGTAGGGTTTCCATTATGTTTTGGTACCGTAAAAAATTCCAAACATTTTCTATTCTTGAAATTTGCGCTGCGGCGCCATTTTGTACTAACACCTACGGACGTAAAGGAGGCGGGCTTTTTTTTGGGGGCCCAGATGTGAACTTTTTTAAAAGCTAGAACTTTGAAATGGATTGATTTTTTTAAAATATTTTGGTTTTCCCCAATTTTTTTTAGGGGTAGGGAAAAATTCCCCAAAAAAAAGGGCAATTTGGGTTTTTGGGAAATTTTTTTTTCTTCTAGGGGTGTTAAAGCGTAGGGGAAAAATTTAAAAATTAAAAATTTTTTTATAGATCGGATTTTTTAAACGTGGCAAAACCCAAAATTTTATTGTGACTTTTTTTAATTTTTTTTATTTTTTTTTAATTTGTAAAAGGGGGGAAAGAGGGGTGTTTTGAAATTTTAAACTTTTTTTTTTTTGTATTTTAAAAAACTTTATTTACTTTTTTTTTTACTTTAAAAATTTAGCCCCCCCAATGGGCTTGTCCACTAGGGGGCACGTTTCGTTAAACAGCCAAATTTCATTGCATAGGAAATGCTTTGGGGTGTAAAAAGATGGCAGTTTCCCCCCCCCACTTCCTTCTGCAAAGGGAAAGGGGGGGAAAAACGGGAACATGGCCGATCTGCCTGCCAGGTTAGCCCTCGGGACTTTCAGGTCATTTTTGCGATGTCCCATCGGGCTGAAAAAACGGGGGCGCGGCTTGTTTAAATCAGTCATTCAGACCCGGGGCCCAAACCTTGCCGGGGCCCGCCTGTTTGGGTTTAAAACCCGGCAGCGGATTGCGCCGCGATACCTTTTCCCAAAGCCGCTTCCCCGGCACAATGACGTACCCCCAAGATTAAATGTTTAAAAATCTTACCCAAGCATACAATAGTACTGAAAACAATATTCATCAACAGTTCACAAATATGTTATCTATGGTCTCTTCTTTCACCATTTACAATAAGCTGGGGAATCGAGAAAAGTGTCATACTGTAGCAGCAGCTTTTCGCAATGGTGGTCCCACTGACCGTGGAACCCCGGGCCCTACTGCTTTTTCCCAAGTGGCCATATGGCAGGGGCGGTATCTGGCCACTTTTTAACTTTTCCCTATTCCCCTAAATTTAATTTTTACCCTAAAGGAAAAACGGGTTGGGGGCCCTTTTTTAAAATTTTTTTCCCCCCAAAATGACTTAAAGACTTCAGTAACAGGGGGTGGGCAGTATAGAATAACAGGGCAAGGGGACAAATCCCGGTCATTTTATCTGACGGGTTTTTTTTTTCCCGTTTTTTTGGCCACCCCCCAGGGCCACAGGGGGGGGGGAAAGCTTTTCCTGCAGGGAGCGGAGAAAAGACCCCCCCCCTTCCCATTGCCATGCACATTTTCCCTTTTCAAAAACCCGGGACAGAAGAATGGGGGTATGCACAACTTTTTTTTTGGGGCGGGGGGGGTTTAAAAAAACCTGCAGGGGGGACTGTTGACGGGTTTTCTATAGAAGCCTGTTGGCTCTTTTTTTGGGGGCCCCCGGCTTTTCAGGGGGTCTTCAAAACCGAAAAACCGTTAAACAAACCCGTCCCAAATAGGGACATACCTTTCCCACCTTTTTTATTTAAAAGGGTGAAAAAAATTTTATCTCTGAGGAGAACAAGTAAAAATTTCCAAAAAATTGCCTAACAGGAGAGGCACATAAAGTTTTGGGTTAATAGGTTAGCGTTTTGGTTTTGGCTATCGAAAATCGATCGATAGTCGATAGTGGGCCGCTTTCGATAATTTTTTTTCCGAATTTAAAGCGTTGTTTATGAGCGATACCTTTAAAATTTCAAATGGAGAGCAACAACACCAAATTATTAAAACCCAAAACAAGGTTTGGAGAAGCTAAAATTTAAAAAAATCCACAACAGTCAAATGGATAGGGGCTAAAATCTTAGGAAACACACTTAGGTTTATAAAAGCACAGAAAAAAAGTCACAGACCATTTTCACTACCCCTGCCCTTTGTACCACACCTGACCCTTAAACCTGCATCACCCAAAAAATTGAAAAGTGCCAAAGGCAGTAAAAATTTTGAACCCCTTTTAACTTAAAATGGACATTAAAATTTAATCCCGCCCCTTGCCACAGAAATGGGGCCCCAAACCTGCATGACCCCCCCCTTTTAAAAAATTGCCGAAAAAGGAGCCCTTTAAACCCCAAAAAATTTTATTTTCACCGGGGAAACATTGACTTTACCTGCCCCCCTGGCCACACATGACCCCCAAAACCTGCATAAAACCCCACATTTAAAAAGTCCCGGGAAAAAAGGAGTCTTTCAACCACCTTTTTAGTTTCACGGGGACTTTGGGAACTATACCTATCCCCGGGCCACAGCATTTCCCAGGGGCCCGGGGTTTACGTGGGGGGCGGTGAGAGCCCCCCGGCTTTGGGGGTCCGCATCTATTAACACGCAGGGTTAAAAAAGCCCCCGAAGACCCCAGCAACGAAAACTGTTTGTGCTGAAAGCAGAGGGGCGGAAGCGGGGAAAAATGTGAGAACTCCCCCTTCCTCAGTACACCCGTCAATACCCGGGTAGCGTTGCCCTCCGTAAAGAGTGTGGACCAAATTTTAGCTTTTTTTGGAAATACTGGTTTGGTTTAAAAATCCGGTTTTCCCCCAGGGGCCCCTTTTTCTTGGCATTCTTTTTTCCCCCAATTTTTCTCAAAATTTGGCCCGGAGGAAATGGTCTCTGTACTTTTTTCTCTTCCGGCTTTCCCTACTTTCCAAAACCTCGAATAACCCCCATCTGGTTTAAGTTTTTTCCTTTTACCCCCCTTTTACAAATTTAGAGGGAATTTTTTTTAAAAAAGCTATTTTTTACAAGCAAGTTTTTTTGTATTTAATTTAGAAAACACATATTTAAAAAAGGATGGAAACCCACCATGTCTTTTTTTCTCTTTTTTTCAAATTTTATTAAAAAGGGGTTTTTCAATACCGGGGTTTCTACTAGTTTAAAAAAACTTGCAAAAAACAAGTCATTTTTTCAATATGTTCCCCTTAAATGGCCTACCTAAATTCCCGTTTCTACAGCACAACCCCCCTTGGAACCACTCTTGAAAAATTTTTAAAAAACAAATGTTTTGTTAGAAACAAAAAATTTTTTTAAAGGAAAAGGAAACCCGTAGTTTTAGCTTCAATTTCAAAAGCAAAATGGCCCCCCAAAAAAATTTAAAGCAAGACCCTTTAGGGCCCCTTTTTTCAATTTGGGAAGAACAAATTTCTTTTTAAAACAACATTTTTTTTAGAATAGGGGTCTAGTAAAAGCCATGTCCAGCAAAATGGGCCCCCAAAAATTCAAAGCATGACCCAAAAGACACTTTTTTTAAAATTGTGAAGAACCCAAAAATCTATTAAAAAAAAAAATTTTCGAATCGGGCCAGTAGTAAATTTCTGCATTTCAAAGCAAAATTCCCCCAATAAATTCAAAGCAAAACCCTTGGCCACTTTTGGCAATTGTGAAGAAAAAAATTCTGTTTAGAAACAACTTTTTTTTTTAAAAAGGACCTGTAGTATTGCTTTTCAAATTTTAAAGGGAGAAAGACCCAAAAAATTATAAAAATGAAATTTTCAGCCACTTTTTAAAAATTGTGAGGGGGAAATGCCACTTAGAACCAAAATTTTTTTGTTCCAAAGGACCAAAGGAAATTTTTGCCCGTATCACACAGCAAAATGACCCCAAAAAATTAAAAATGACTTCTCAGCCACTATTAAAAATTGTTAGGGAGAAATGCCACTTAGAAGGGCCCCATTTCTGTCCAAAGGACCCCAATTTTAGCTTTTATCTCCACAGCAACAAAACCTTTAAAACAAATTTACAATGCAAAAATTTTTAAGTTTAAAATGAGGGAAAGGAATACGGTTTTTGCAAGAAACCTTTCTGTCTTTTACAGTCTCCTCACAGCAAAACCAGCAAAAAAGAACGTTGGGAAAAAAAAGAATAAAAATTGCAGAAAAAAAATTACATTTTTAAAAAAAAGTTTTCCCAAAAGGACCAATTTTTTGTTTTGAAAAGGAATGTTAATTTGACCGGCAACTAATTTGGTGACCCGGCAATTGGGGGCCCCAAAATCAGAAACCAAGCCTGATTCATCTTGATGAAAAATCAAAAAAGATCCACATTTTTTGTGGAAAACCGGATGGGGTTTGTCTGTAATGACTTTCCCCCACTGTGGCTGAAAAGGGCCGCTCCCAAAATGACCTGGGGGGGCTGGGCAGGACAAACACCCTCTAAGGCGGGGGAGAGCCCCGGCCCCGGGGGCCCTTCGTCCATTTTGGGTACCCAGAAGTCAAATTGGGGCCGGAACACAAGCAAAAACAACGGTGGGTTTAGACGCAGATAGTCCACCATGAACTTAAGCGATCTCTGTTGGGGTTTGGGTTTTTGGCCCGGGATTGCAAACGTTGGTTAGGTGGTAAACAAAGAATTTCCAGAAGGGCACCCATTAGGCCCTTCCCCCACCTTGCCTGCTGCGCCCCCCAACGCCTACTTGGCACTCTACCTTGCTGTCACTCGCCCGATGTTTTTCCACCTGACATTTTTTGGGAAAGTGAAGCAGATGCAAAACAAAGCCCAGTTGATCCCAAACAGCAAGGTCCCCATTTCCTGCAAATTTTAAATCTCTAATTTTTGGGGGGGTTTAAAAGGAAAATGCTTTAGTTTTTTTTTGTAACCGGGGATTTCCCGGAAAGGGGGGGCCCCCCATTTAAAAGTTTTTCTTTTTTAGGCCCTTTAAAGCAAGGAACATGTTTGGGGGGAAATGGGGCACCAAACACTCATTAAAAGATGGGGGCCTTGATTTTTCCCCAAACCTTGGGGTCCAGGGCACTAGCAAACTGATCTTTCCCCCCATCTTCCCCTCCGCCTCAAATTTTCCGCCAACCTCTTTCCCAAAGGGAGGGGCGTCGGTAACATTTGTGTCTAGGAATACCCCCCTTTTTTCCCCTCCTCCGCTGCCCCCCGGCACAGCTTAAAAACAGCCCTGACTTTCCTGAATATCCAAACCCCGAGAGCTTTATGGCGCCACCTTGCACTAGCTCTGGACCCCAACCCCTGCCCAATGAAACCGATGAAATTGTGAAACTGTCGGGGCCCGTGGATTTGGGCGGAGAGAAAGGCCCGTGTCCGCATCTGTGTCCGTCCCCCTCTCCGCCCCTGGCGGACCTGTTGTTCAGAGTACCAACGACCCTCCCCGAAAATAAGGGTTTACCACAATGCTCCTGCTGACAAGGGGAAAAAGGGCCCACTGACCATTTTTTGGGGGCTTTTTTCAAAACTGGCAAGGGTGGTGCAACTCTTTCACCCCTCCCTTCTCTGTGGGCAAAAAACCCCGAGGTCCGTACCCCCTGCTTGTCGGGCCCGTGACCTTTTGTAATGCGTAATGGCATTGCGCTGCGCCACCAAACGCTTGGGGGCATGTGGAGGGGGGAATTCCAGCGGGTTGCCCCGTCCCAAAAATTTAGACGGTTGACGGGGAGGGCCCAGCCGACCGCTGCAAAAGCAGCCCCGGCGGGGCGAAGAGGGTTTCGAACCCGGGGGAAGTGGAACTCAGACCTCGAGCCTTTTTCAGCAGGCCCTCCCGACCCCCGGGGAGCCTTTTAAAAATTTCTGGACGACGAAAGGGCATGAAAATTTGCCAGGGAGGGGGGTGCTCCAGCCTACCGATCTTAAGGGCGGCCAGCAAATTTCGCCCCTTATCGCACACCCCCTTGCCTGGGAAAGGTTCTTTGTCACCCAGGGCCCCGCGTCCCGGGGGCCCCGTTGCTTGAAACCGTCCACAGCTGCGACCTTTGGGGTTTTGGGCGGGCTCCAAGGCAGATTTAATTTTAACAACGGCCTGGGGCCCCCAGGCATGAAGGGCCACCAGAGGACCTTTTTGGGGGGAAAAAGGCCCCCGCACCAACCCCCCGCGGTTTTTTTAAGAGCGTTCAAACCCAGCCCGAGAGCCCCCCCGTCACCCCCCGAGACATCCACCCAGCTCACCCAGTGAGCTGTCACAGAAATAACCCTTTTGGGCCCTGCTTTTCTAGTCCATGTTCCCGGGGGTTTGGGGAAAAGGACTTTTTTTCCCGGGCAAAAGATGCAAAACCCAAAGCGCTTGAAATTTTAAAATGACACGTGGCCCCGGCCAGGGCAGGAAAAGGGTTTTTTTTGGCAAAGAAATGCCTGCTCGGCATCTGGGGATTGGGGGCAAGCGAGGGGCCCTGACATGGCGGAACCCATCTTTTGTCCAACCCGACTGAAAGGCAACATTTCCAAGGCCAAAACCTGGCAATGCCGACATTTTTAGGCTTTTTTGGGTTTGGGATTTTTTTGGGTTTAAAATAAATTTTTCTGCTCCCCCAAAAATGGGGAAAACAGAAGGCTTTGGGGCTAGCCTTTGGGCCCCTGTTAAAGGCGTGCAGGTCGTCCCAAAATTGGGGAAGGGAAGGGTTTTGGAAAAGGGTCTCTGGTGTTTCTTTGGGGGTACTTTTGGGCACGCGGAGGGGTGAAGCGGGGGGCAGACCCTGATCAAGACTCTGAGAGCAAGGGCAGCTGAGGGAAAGCTTGGTTGGGGGCGGGGGAAAGGGGGAGGCGGAGACAGAAAGGGTGTGACAAGGGGTTTTAGGCCCGGGGTTTGGTTGGCCTTTTTTGGCCAATGTTTTCCCCCCATTTTTAACCATCCCTTCGCTGCATGTGACTGAACAAGTTTGGGTTGGGGGTTAAACCCCTTAAGGTTCTTGCCTCTACAAAAGCTTTTCGGCAAAGGCGGCATATGACATCGCTGGGTTTAATCAGAGGCCCTTTCTCAAAGAAGGCCCCCGGCTTGAAAAGGGCCCCCGGACCTTTTTTGACGGGGATAAGGGGAGCGGGGGTTTTCGCTGACCGTGGCTGGCAAATCATATCAGCGGGGTTCTCGACCGCCCCCTCCCTTTTTTTGGCGGGCCCCGTATTTGACACTACCCCATCGTCTTTTCCCCTCGCCACTGATGAAGCGCTCGCCCCAAACAAATTCTTCGGAAAAGACCAGGAAGGATCCGCAAAGTCTCATCCATCAAACATCAACACAGTGTCTTGGTCCCTCCCCACTTTCTGCATCCAAAGCTGCCGGGGTACAAACAAGGGGCCCCTGCAAGGCGTTGGGCCCACCCCCGGATTTTTTTCCGGTTTACCGGGTTCCTTCACCTCCTCTGATGGCACATTAAAGGGGGCAAGCAGACTAAATCATCCTCTTGATTTTTTTAACAAGCCTTCTGACCCCAAACCCCATTTTTTTTCATCAAAGAGGGGCTTCAAAAAATGGGGTTATCCACATTTTGGGGGGTAAACAAGGGGTTGGGGGAATTGGGGGTTTTTTTTCATGTTGGAAAGGATGCTGATGGAAAGTTTATGACGAAAATTTGTGGGCCGTACTGCAGGACGAGGGGGAAAGACTGCTAATTCCCGGTTCATTTAAACCCCTGGGAAAGGGCAGATTGGCGACGATGTTCGTTACTTAGATTCACAGGGCCCTGACCCACGATGACAGGCCTACGGTCCCCGCAACTGAAAGAAACCTCTGACAACGTGTTGTCGCCCGCACGGAAAGGGGCACCTTCCCCTGTAACCCCTACCTCCCCTGTGCTACCCCCCTCCTTTGCTCGCTTAAACCCCCCATTTTCGCTCCATGTTTCCCGAAAAAAAAAAAATTTGAGAAAAGGGAAAGGGAAAAGTTTTTTGGGAAAATCCCCTTTAAAAAACGGCAAATCACAGCTATTTTCAAATCCCCTAAAACAAAACAAAAAAAGCTGGAAATTTAAAAAAAAAAAATTTCAAGGTGCTAAACAACAAAACTGGACTGGCAAAAGGGGCCAAAAAACCCCTATCTTTAGTTTTGGGAAAAAAAACGGTATTTTTTGCAAACCCTTTTAAAATTTCCCCGTTTGGGGGAATATAGGGAAAATTTCTTTTTTAAATTTTACCCTAGGGGTTTTGCGTTTAATGAACAGTGGGTGGGTCGCAAAAAATCAAAAAACAAAGTAAAAATTTTATGTTTTGAGATTTAAAAAACCCGGGATTTTTTGCACCTTTTAATTCCCTGTGGGTGAATAAAGAATTGCTGTTTTAAAATTTTCGTAATGCGCGTCAAAGAACATGCGGGTGCGCAAAAGTCAAAAAACCCCGTAACTGTTATGTTTTTTATATTTAAAAAACGGGAAATTTTTTTCACCTTTCAATTTTACCTTTGGGGAAATATAGAAATTTCGTTTTAAAAAAATTTTTCGTAGATGGGTGCGTCAAAAGAAAAATTGGGGTGGGTTTCGCAAAATTAAAAAAACACGTAACTTTTTTTTTTATTGATATAATAAACGGAAATTTTTTGCACCTTTTTAAATTTACCTGTGGTGAATATAAATTTTTTGTTTTTAAAAAATTTCCCTAGATGCTGCGTCCCATTAACAGTTCTTTGGGCCGAAAAAATCCCAAAAACACGAAACGTTTTTTTTTATATAATAAAAAAGGGATTTTTTTTCACCTTTCAATTCACCTTTTGGGGGAAATATAAATTGCTTTTTAAGGATTTAAATTTGATGCGCGTCAATGAACATCCCGGTTTCGCAAAAAATCAAAAAAAACGTAATGTTATGTTTTGGGAAAAATAAACTGTAATTTTTTGCACCTTTTAATTCACCTGTGGTGAATATAGAAATTTCTGTTTTAAGATTTTAAAGTAGAAAGCTGCCCCTTTAATGAACAATGCTGGGTGGGGCAAAAAAGTCAAAAAAACACGTAACTTTTTTATGTTTTTGGGATAATAAACGGTTAATTTTTTTTACCCTTTTAATTTAAATTTGGTGAATATAAAATTGCTGTTTTAAATTTAAAGTTTGATGCAGCGTCAAAAGAAACAATGCTGGGTGCGCAAAAGTCAAAAAAAAACTAACATTTATTTTTTGGTATAAAAAAAGATATTTTTTTTGCACCTTTTTAAATTTACCTGTGGGAATATAGAATTGCTGTTTTAAGATTTAAAGTTTGAAGCGCGTCAATGAATAGTGCTGGGGGCGCAAAAGGGCAAAAAAAAAACGTAACTGTTTTTTTGGTATAAAAACGGAAAAATTTTCACCTTTTTAATTTACCTGGGTGAATTAGAATTGCTGTTTTAAATTTTCGTAGATGCTGCGTCCAAAGAACAATGCTGGGGGCGCAAAAATCAAAAAACACGTAACTGTTTTGTTTTGGTATAATAAACATATTTTTTCACCTTTCAATTTTACCTTTGGTGAATATTTAAAATTGGCCCGGTTTTTTAAAATTTAAAGTAAAGCTGCCTCAATGAACAAAGCCGGGGCGCAAAAGTCAAAAAACAAAAGTAAAAGTTTATGTTTTTTGAAAGGGTAAAAACGGTATTTTTTTGGAAAAAACACCCTGTGCTGACTACAAATTGCCCCGGGGTTGTAATTTAACTGCAAGGGTGGATATATCAACAGTACAGTTTTATTGGGGGGAAAAAATTGAAAATAACACCCAAACTTGGGAAATTTTAAAACTAAAAAAAGTGGAGTTTTTTTCAAACTAAAAAAGAGACCTCCAAAAATTTAACCCAATTAAAATTTATGTGTAAACCCCAAAATAATTAAGGCTGCCCAATATCCAGGAAATATTTCAATAGCAAACTGTTAATAATACAAAAATTTCCCCCCCTACAATGTCAAAACTAAGCCCTTTGGGGGAAAATTTATCCCGTGTTCTTTAAAAGATGAGCTTGTCCCTTTTTTTCGCCCGCTGGGCCCCCCCCCCCCCCCCCGTCCCCCCGCCGTGAATTTACAGCGGTAAATGGGGGCTTTTTAAAAATTTTAAGCAAAATACATAAAAATCTTTCAAAAACTCCCAATCTAACTAAAATTTGGGAAAGGGTCACAGCTAATGTAAGGTTTCTCTGTGCAGAAAAAGACTAATTTTTTGCTGAGGGTGTTTGGGGCCCCAGGGCAGAGCCAGGTTTCCCATCCCCAAGAGACGCTGGGGAAAACACGAGACTGAAACAGGGAAAGCTTTTTCTATTAAAACGGGTTTATTGATTTTTTTCCCCCAATCGCAAAACCCAAAAAACATCCCATTTATGACGTCGGGACACACATCTCCCCCCTGCTCTATTTTTGTAATCTGAATTTGCTGGCCGCCAAAAAATTTCAGGAACGTCGAAAAAGGCCCCGACTTAATAATGATGCACAGATTTTAAACCCTTTAAAAAAAAACAGGGTCTGGAAAATTTTTACACCATAAAAACCTTGCCGATTTTAAACTTTGGGCGATAAAACCCCCACTTTAAAGGGTTTTTTACACATTCAAAAAAGGAACGCTGTCCACACAGTAGAAATGTTTGACAGCTGAAAAAGGTAAGTTTAGACCATTTGATCTAACATGTCTGGATTCTTTTTTTTTGGTTTTCGGAAAGTCATTGACCTTCATCCTATTAATAGAATTGCAGAGCAGGCCACAAATCAAGAAAGAGATCAAAGAGACTTCACAGCGCAATTGTACTTGACAACATGTTTTTTAAACAGCAAAATAAGGTCCCACTGACATCATGTTTTTTGGCAACTGATGGGGTTATACCACAGCGGGGCTGCTGTAGAGCCATAGGAGACTGTAGGGCACAAAGGCTTGGTCAACTATGCTTTTGCATCTGGCATATAAAGTGTAAATGAACTAAAACATTTACTGCAACTGTAACCCTATTCCTAAATTAAGGTTAGGGCTGGAAGTTTTTTGGTGGTTTCGAGCGGGTTAACTTATTTGGTCTCTAGCATTTCTGGTGCTGTCATTATGATGTCACTTCCAGCCCAGCCTTATATAGGAAATCCTAATGTGGCACTGGACTGGAAGTGGGGTCACGTAGAAGTGATATTGGAGCAACAGTGGCATGCGACTGGAGGCGCTGGGTAACAAGTAAATTCATCTAATCTAAACCAATAAGAACCCCCGAACCCCAATTTAGGGTTATGGTCAGGATTAAGGCGAAGTTTAGGGATAGGGTCAGAGTGTAAAAATTCAGGTTCGACTACTAGAAAAATTAAAAATCATCAAATAAATATATATATATAAAGTAGGATAGTATGTCGCTTAAAACACTGGGAAAAAACAAAATGTGAATCAATAAATAACAGTTCATCAATGAATATTGAGAACAATAATAATAAATCAAGTGATATATAAAATTAAGGATGCACTGAAAAAATAAATGTATCAATACATATATATTAAATTAAATTGTTACCCAGGAGTGAGAGACATACACCCGGCCACAGAATGTCTCAACGTTTGTTTCGCCGCCTAGTTTTCTCAAGAGGCTATAGGAAGGTTGCCAGTGTCTGATATATAAAGTTACAGCTGTACTATTCACTTAACACTCTTCCGAGCATTTCATTTTACAGAAATACCAAGAATCTGAGACATAAGGACCAAGGAGATATTATCACTACCGGTAGTTACTATAATGGTCATTTCTATGTCCATTGCCCCTACTTCCATTTATTAAATAGCCTTGTCTATGAAGACAGCAATTCACCCTCATGACCATAGCAATGCAGCATAAACAGAATGGATGCAAATGCTCTCCTATTAAAGTATGCTACCTTTCTAGAGCCCATTACACCACTAACTGTAAGTAATGAACATCTAATTTGTAGGCAATTAGTTTAGGAAGCACATTATTGCATGCTCTGAAATAAGCAAGGGATAGTTATTATCTCTATTTACTCAAACATTAAAATTAATACAACCACTACAATAATTATGACATATTCATTAGCGATGTGCTGTATGTTTGTATTTTTAAAGTATAAAAGCGGAATGTCTTTGACTAAATGTACATATATGTGTCTTTCCACTTGCTCAGATTTGTCTGTGATCACTGGCAATCGATTTTTACAATTGAAATTATTAACTATAGACCTTGTGATGTTCAAGACATTTATCTTCATTAAAATGTAACACATAATTTTCTTTTGTGTTTTACTCATTTTTGCAAATGTTTCCCATTTATCAGCTAATCGACAGTTTTCTCAGGAGACATTGATGTTGCAATTCAGCGTTTAAATATTCTTTCTTTAATTACGTTATCAAAAATCATTTTAACAAAATAATATGCTTATATTTAGCCAGTACCAGGTTTAACTCACAGGTGCCTTAAAGAGCACTACACAAAAAAAACCCACCATTGGAAAAAACACAAAAATTGCAGTAGATGAAATTATAAGACTTTTCTGAAATGCATACCATAAGCAAATCAGTTGACTTCCCTCAGTATTACAGTGGCAAGAGTTTGACTTTATTTTTAACAGAGAGGTCACAATCTGGTGAGATATTCTCTTATCTGGGAAATACCAACTGTGCAGCGGATTGTGAGAGCTGCTTCTATAGTATCTGAATGGTAAAACTATCCCTATGTTCCTATCCTACAAAGATTCAGGTGTTTTGTTGGTCTATAAAATGGGAGAACTGATTCGCCTGCTAGTCTTATAAAATTGAATGACAAACAATGTAAATTATTTCACCATTGCCTCCCAATTGGCAGCAAACCAACAAAATACAAATCCTTGACTATTATGCGGTCCAGCTAAAGGAGGAGAACACAACTGCTTCTTTAGATGAAGTTTTGAGGCCAAAACAAGAAATGGATCATAATGAAGGGACACATATTAGGCTCTGTCTATGCCATAATTATTTCAAGTCAGAATCCACGAAAAGAGCGCTTGTGGGATAAGCTGAGTGTTTCCCAGGGTCTCCTGTGTCTGACCATCTACCTACAATCAGAGTTGCAGCACCGACAACAGATTGTTATCCCCATGTCATTCGGACCAGAGGCTACTCGGGAAGCCCAAGAGAGAGGGCCCCCTTTTTGGGAGTGACAAAACCTATAAGTGGCTTTAACGACTGGTGTACTGCCCTTTTGACTGGTGTCTAAAGCTTGTCAAGTGTCGTACCTGTGGGTTAAGAAAGAGCACTGAACAGGGGGAAATCCCGTTCAGACCATCCGGACATCTGCCCCTAGAGCTCCTGATGATTTGACTATGTGCAGATTGGGTACTCTGCCTCTGGGCATTCGTACTTTTTTGGTCTTTGACAGATCATTTTACTAAGTATGCCGTGGCTTACCCACTAGGATCAGACTGCAAAGTCTGCTGCTGAGGCGGTCTGCAAGCACTTTATACAGGTGTTTTTGGGGCCCACAGAGGATCATTCTGACCCAAGGGGCGTTTTCCAAGGGCTATAATGAGCGAACTGTACCAGTTGTATGGGATTGAGCGTTCCCGTACTACTCCGTATCATCTGCAGGGGAACGGAGCTTGTGAGCGGTTTAACCGCACCCTTCTCCACATCCTGCCGACTACGTCAAGTTGTAAGCCGAGTACCGAGGGCAGGTTTTCCGGATTACAGCGAAGTCACGGACAAAGAACACGACTCCAACACCAGTCAACAACGGGTTTTTTTTAAATGAATTTTCTGAACAAGATGGTGAACAGATCCCCCAAACAAAATTTACAAATACGTATCCTGGGCCCCTGTGCTGCACAGCGCGCCGCCAGAAGTGTACTCTCTTGGGTGCCTGGTAACTTACCAAACCATGGGGTTCGGAAAGGCCGATAACCCCTTACCTTCTTAATACCGTAATCACCAATGGGGACAATTGTGTGTGGTGGCCCGTTGCAGGGGCTCGTGGTGCAGCACAGCAGCTTACACAGCTTTAATGGATTTACCCACTTCCCTCTCAAACACACATGTAACACAAGCTTTCCCTCACAGATGAAAGGCTCAAGTAGCTAATGGTGTGATATCAAACTCTCCAAGTCCTGAACAGGAGGATGTATTTGGGAAACCCTCCTTTGGCCTGTAACTGAGCCTAACTAACTAAACTAATATCAGGCCTTCTCCCAGTCCTGAGCTCGTTGGCGTGCACGCATCCGCTGAGGTACCTTAAAGATGGCTGGCAATTCCTGTCCTCAGGTGCAGTTCCTTGTGGATGTAGTGGATGATCCGGCTGCAGACAGTCCTCTCTATCTTGGCAGCTTGTCCTTCTTGTCCAGGAGTTCTCTCTCTCTCTCTCTCTCTCTCTCTCTGCAATGGCGTCTGTATAGACAGGCAGGCTCTCCCCTGTCTCTGGAACAACTGTGAATCCTGCTTCCTTTTTAGTTCAGTCTCTGTCTCAGTCTGTTCTCCTCTGAATCTCAGCAGCTTCTAAAATGGCTGCTTCATGTGGCAGTCTTATACCATGTCCCTCATTTGCATATACTGGAAGCTGGACATAGCGACATCTTGTGGCCAAACAGTAGAATACAAATAAATATTTCACAACTGTTATGCATGGGATTTTGCTTGGAAAACACAGGGAGGCTGTCCCACTATCCCACACGCTCACCCTAGTTGTCCCTGTGCGCCCATTATTCCCAACGCATTTCCATGTTAACAAACAGTTCTTCAGGGGCTACAAGTAATGTAAGCTGCACCAAAAAAGTGGACTAGCCACAAAGAGACAAAATAAATAATAATGATGATAAAAAAGGCAAGTGTGCATCTAATCACCACCAAAGTCACCACATAGCTGAGGTCAGCAAATGATCCCTCCAGCCTCGATTTTATTAGAAAAGGAGAGATTTAAATAGTCCATAAAAGCACATGTAACTCACCTGTATATCACCAACAATCATCCAAACACGAAGTATGTGCTACTGGGGCTCAGAGCGAGGCGACATATGCGCAAAAAGAAACTCTGTGGAATGCAAGGCGCTCGGAGTTCATACAGCTCCAGCACTGAAAGTAATTGCGCACACGACGGAAAACAGAAAAAGCCTTTCCAGGGCCTCAAATGCATTACATTTTTTTATTCAACTAAAATAGAGTAATAAATAAGGTAAATAACCCTACAATAAATATATGTGCTATAAATAGATATATAGTATAATAAGAAAAACATGTGAGTGAATTTAAAGATTGGATGGTGACATTAATAAAAATAAGGACAAATAAACAAGATGTAAATCAATCAAACATAAATACACACAGATAATTATATGAAAGTCCCCATTGTCAGTTGGTCAGATATGACTTATTTGATCAAAAAGTGAGGGAACTAATATTGCTGGTTATTCACAATGTCAAATAAAACAAGAAAATGTGAGTTTCTCATTCATGCCGAGTGGATTCACCATCTTAAATCACTGGTCCTCCTTTTGAAGGAGACGTTTGTCCCGTTCCCCGTGACACGGTGAGGGGCGTATGGTCTTGATAGCCAAAAATGACAGATCCTTAGTTTAATCCCAACATGTCGTGAGAGGGGGTATCTCTATGATGTTTGATGTCTCCAAGACGTTCCAAAACTCTTTTTCTGAATTCAAGCTTAGTTTTCCGCACATAATCTAGTGGGCAAGAGCAGAGATAGACTACTCCTTTAGTCTTACAGTTAAAGAATTCTCAATGTCATAACACGTTCCAGTGGAAGAGCTCTTAAAATTCTTTGTTTTCTTAATTACAGGACATGCATTAGAAGTTCCACATGGGAGCATGCATATTGGTGGTTTAGATAACCAAGTTTCTCCAGTTCTCTGTGGTATATTTTCTGATAATTGTGCTAATATAGTGACTATAGATACGTCGGTCTCCAAAAGATCTGCCTGTACAGAAAGTGATTAGTGATGAATCCGGAATACATTTGGAGATCTCAGGATTCATTGTCAAGATCCATCAGTATTTTTTGAGCATTATTCTAACCTTTTCAAATTGGTTATTATAAGCGGCTATAATTCTGAGGGCTTGTATCCGGTCATTTGCAGTCTTAGGTGTAAGAAGTTTGGTTCTGTTTTCCTTAAACGCATGACAGAAGGAATTCTTAGGCCGTGTTCACACGGCTTATTCCCGACGGATTTGTGAGCCGTATTGAGCTTACAAATCCGGCGTGAATAAGGGGCGGGGCGGGGGCGGAGCCGGAGCGCGGCGGGGGCGCCGCTCCCCGACCCCATAGACAATGTGCATGTCACTTTCTCCCCCCGCGGCGGATTCGCCGAGCGGGGAGGAGCGACGGAATCCACTGTTCTCTATGAGAGCAGTGGATTACCATAATGACAGGGACGGATTGGCGCCGTACTGAAGTGCAAATCCGGCGCGGAGTACGGCGCCAATCTGTGCCCAAATAAGCCGTGTGAACGAGGCCTTAAGGATCCTTTGCTGACCTACAATTATTTATTTTGTCTATTTGTGGCTAGTCCACTTCTTTGGTGCAGTGTGCATTACTTGTAGCCCCTGAAGAACCGTTTGTCAAAGTGGAAAGGTGTTGGGAATAACGGGGCGCACAAGGACAACTAGGATAGGCGCTCTTTTTGGGGCGGTACACCTACTGTACAGGCAGGGTTTAACAGGGTGTTTTTGCACCTTATCCTGACATGTAACCCCTTTTTAATTTAAACTGTTATTTTCTCAGTGATGTGACGTCAGTGATGTGAACTAAAGAAAGGATGGTAATGTAAGTAAAACCTTCTTTGGGTTCTTTAATGTTTTTTCCTTGAAACCGTATATATATATATATTATATATAAAATACACACTCACACCGGCCAAATTTAATAGGTAAAAACCATGCTAGTAACAGGATGGACCCCCTTTTTGCCTTCCCGAACTGCCTCAAATTCTTCGTGGCATAGAATTCCACAAGGTGTTGCAAACGATGCTCAATTGGGTTACCAAAGGGGCCCAAAGAGTGCCAAGAAAAAAATACCCACACCAAGACACCACCACCAAACAGCCCTGAACCGTTGATACCATCCGAATGTCCGCAGCAGAAATCGAGACTCATCAGACCAGGCAATGTTTTTCCAATCTTCTACTGTCCAATTTCGATGAGCTTGGGCAAATTGGAGCCTCAGTTTCCTGTTCTTAGCTGAAAGGAGTGGCACCCGGTGTGGTCCTCCGCTGCTGTAGCCCATCTGCCTCAAAGTTCGCCGTTACTGTGCGTTCAGAGATGCTCCTGCCTACCTTGGTTTGTAACGGGTGGCTATTTGAGTCACTGTTGCCTTTCTATCAGCTCGAACCAGTCTGCCCATTCTCCTTTGACCTCTGGCATCAACAAGGCATTTCCGCCCACAGGACTGCCGCTCACTGGATGTTTTTTCTTTTTCGGACCATTCTCTGTAAACCCTAGAGATGGTTGTGCGTGAAAATCCCAGAAGATCAGCAGTTTCTGAAATACTCACCAACAACCATGCCACGTTCAAAGGCACTCAAATCACCTTTCTTCCCCATACTGATGCTCGGTTTGAACTGCAGGAGATTGTCTTGACCATGTCTACCATGCACTGAGTTGCCGCCATGTGATTGGTTGATTAGAAATTAAGTGTTAACGAGCAGTTGGACAGGTGTACCTAATGAAGTGGCCGGTGAGTGAATATATACGGTTTCAGGCAAAACATTAAAGAAGCCAAGGAGGTTTTACTTACATTACCATCCTTTCTTTAGTTCACATCATATATATATATCATCTCTTGACAGCACCCTGGTAGCTTTGTTTACTGCCACCTAAATGTTGCACTTTATATAAAATTTAAAATTTCTACTTCATTAACAAGGAGGCATTCATGTTTTTAAGAGTATTTAATTAAAAGTTACATTTTAACCCTTTTTTCTTCAGTGAAAGTACTTTATTAAAGTTGTCTAAAATGTTCAAATCCCCTGAATATCCACCTTTAGGGAGACTTTAGGAGTTTACTGCATACTATTAAACATCAATTTTAATAATGATCAAGTTTGCAGTAAGATCCAAAGTCCCATCTAGTGGTGGCTCTAGCAAGTCAGAACTTTATCACCTAGCTCTATGCTAATGCAGAGGATGTTGAGCTATATCAGAAAAACAGAGCTCTAATCACTACAAAGATATCATTAGAAATTAACAAAAGTAGAATCTTAGACCTAAAACTATATCTTGTTAATACATTCCTTTTAAAACATTTTAGTTGAATTTATCCCAACTTTGCTTTGCAGGCTACTTTGGTAATAAAAACAGCAGTTTAAAATCTATGGTAAAATATTATAAAATTTACATACAAAGCATTTGGGGTTTGGGCATGTTAGTTTGTAGTATTGGCAGCTTGATATTTTAATCAAAATGCAGCCTGCTTTGGGTATTGTGTTTTCTTTTGAGAGTTCCCTCTATTGGCTTCCTACTAGACTCAAAAATAGCAGGAAATAATGTCAGTACAAAATGTCGCAGAATTAAAAACACCACCAAAAATGTGTTTAAAAAACACATAAAACTGATGCTTTTTTTCCCCAGAGTCCTAGCTCTGTTTTACACAGCTTATTTGAATATTTACATGTGTTTTAGAACACAGAACAAAATTTTGCGTGTTTTTTTCTGTATGTAGGTGTGTTAGTCTGTGGGTGTCGGCAGGTGTGTTACACAGCAGTGGATTCTCGTTGGATTTTCAGTGAACTCAGTATTTGGAATCCACCGAAAATCCAACTGTACCCTGCGCTGTGTAGCGTCAGTAGAAAATCAGTGCTGTAGTCTACACATTGTCCAGTGGAAGACAATCTCCACCGGATTATTGTTGGATTTTTGTGCAGCCCACGTACCAGGCCACCGGGAATCTAAAATTTGACTGCAAAAACTGTGCAAAAAACGGCGAAGTTAAAATACCATCAGAATCCCAACTTTGCCGTAGAAATATAGACTAAAGGTGCTTTCACACAGTGCGTTTCTGGTGCTGTTTTTTTTTACAGAAATGCAAACAATTTCTGCAGATTTCTACATTTACCAATAAACGGACTGTGTGAATGCACCCTTAAGGTGACATGTATGAACTATGGTGCTGCCAGGCCAGTTCTAAACCACTTTAAGGCAATGTAGAATGCAACAGAATGTATAAACCTGTTCTTCTGCAGCTCATACATACAGGCTTATTGTAGTTCCAATAGGATAAGTCAGCTCAGACAGACCACCTTTAACTTGGTCTGGCTGTTCTAACAGTTATGTACCAAAGTTTGGCGTCAAAGAATCATAAATGTCTCTAATTCTACGGAAGTGGTGCGACGCCCCCAGAAAGCCCCAAAATCTTTGGCACATTAAAAAGTGTTGTGCACGCATTTATCACACCAAAGTTTGGAATGTGACTGTTCATACATCTAAAGAACAAGCTTCTTGACACCAGAAAACCGGCGCAGCCCCGTTATATATGTCGCTCTTAGTGCAGCATGTATGAATGGGGCTGCACCTGAAATCTGGAATCTTTTCAGCCCGATATCAGGCACAGCCCTGTTCGCTACATGTTTAAATGTCCAGGCCGCCATTATCAGGCACACTATATAGCTCCTGCAGCACTTTGTAATGCACCTGATCTCGGGGGGGCATTCAAAGCTATAGATTTTTAGCTTCACTACGGCATTTCTAGGCGCATTACTGCCGGAACAGGTAGAGCACTTTCAAACTGGTTTACCTGAGCCAGAAATGTCATAAATAGGGTTCATAAATCAGACACATTCTAGCCTACTATTATGCGCATTAAATTTGGCGTGTAAATGCCAAATTTCATACATGACGCACTTAAGGGCGACATGTATGATCGGGAGTTGTGCCTGTTTTCTGGCGAAAACTGCAGCTCACCGATTCTAATCCCCTGTCGGACGCAGGGATGCGATGTTAGGTGCAAGCTTCGCCACTTTCAGCTGCGTCTAACATGAAGGGGCGTCCAATGGGCGCGGTGTGGGCGTTCTGGGGCAGGACGCGGTACTTTCGAATACTCCGAGGCATGCATGATCGCGGGTTGGCAAAGTGAGGCGCATTGCAGCTCCGACAGGCAGACCTAGTTGAATGTGGTCTACCTGATGCGGAGGAGGCGAAGTGAAGCGAGAACGTAATGGAATGGGGCAAAATGTGTTCTAGGTCGACTGTTACAACAGTACACAGCTCTTAGCTCAGTGAGGCATGGAGTTTGATTCCAAAAATAGTTTTTATTAAGTGTAAAACATTCTCTGTAAAAGAGCTAAAACCTTCAATAAACATACATAAATAAAATCACTAACAACGCATTAGTCGCCGTCACTGGCGCAACATCAGGAATTGCGATATAGAAAATTGCCGGGAAATACAGTAATTCAAATTCTGTAAGTTCTTCTCATTGGTCGGCAGAAACCAGCCAATCAGAATAGGAGCGACAGTGACCCATTATAACCTCTGGAGTAGTATTGACCAATCAATGAAAAGGCAGGACAGTTCAAAATACAGTAAAAAAGGCAGAAAAGAGCTGATTTTTTGAACGAGCGGGGGCTAGGCTATCCCGGCTAATCAGAGCGCGAGCTACTTTGTCCATTGTAGTCTTTTGGAGAGTGGGGGCACTAAAATCTCGGCTCCGTGCGGTGTGGAGTAAAGTAAATAAAATCGTTTTTATTAATGAAAAAAACATTCTCTGTAAAAGAGCTAAAACCTTCTAAAAACATACATAAATAAAATCACTAACAAGCGTTTGTCGCCGTCACGCTAAACATCTGGAATTGAAAAATTATAGAAAATTGCAGGGAAATACAGAAATTTAAAATTCTGAAAGCCCCTTCCATTGGTGGGGCAGAAACCAGCCAATCAAAATAGGAGTGACATAACCTATGGAGTAGTATTGACCAATCAAATGAAAAGGGCGGGACAGCTCAAAATCAGTAAAAAAGGGGAAGAAAAGAGCTGATTGGTTGAGCTAGCGGGGGCTTGGCTATCCCAGCCATTCAGAGTGCGAGCTACTTTGTTCCATTGTAGTCTATGGAGAAATCGGGCAATGAAATCTCGGCTCTCTTCCGTGCGGCAGGAGAAATGATAAAAAAAATCGTTTTATTAGGTGTAAAATATTATCTGAAAAAGAGCTTAAACCTTCTAAAAACATACATCAATCAAATCCCTAACAAATAAAAATGAATTCAATGAGTTCATTTTTATTTCTTTATTTTCGTTAGCCAATGATCAATAATATGGGTGTAATGAAAATAAAGAAATAAAAATAAACTCATTGAATTCATACATGAGGTGCAGCTTTCACGTTCGATCTGGCGAAAACGGGCGCTCCGACGCGCCGATTTTCATACATGTCGCCCTTAGTGTTTGTGTGTGTTATTGTTCGTGTGTGTCTGTATGTGTGCTTGTGTGTATGTATTTATGTGTGTGCATCTGTATGTTTGTATGTGTCTGTGTGTATGTGTGTGTATACGTAGAGCAAAAGTTTTCTTTTCACATGAGCCACTTGCTCATAGTGAAACTAACTATAGTGAAAATAACTTTTCAAAGTACGGCCAATTTTATAAGTACAAGGATAAATTAAAATCACTGGTACCATGCTGCTACAAAGATCTCCCATCTGATCATCTGCTCTTCTCTCATTCACAGGTATGACCACAGCAGAACATCTCACCCTCCAGTCTGCTTGCTTCCACTCTGTCTAATATCCCTTGGTAATGACCACTGCAAACATCTCACCCTCCAGTTTTGCTTGGGCTTCCACTTTTGTTCAATATCCCTTGGAAAATGATTATGGTCTTAATACAACTGTACCTTCCTGTCCCTATCCCCTGCTGTGTGTGTTTGTTTTTTAGTCTACCATCTTCACTTCAATTTGCCTTGTATCCTCTCCCCCCCCCCCCTTGTTAATTACCTGTCCCAACCCCACCCCTCTTGTTTGATCCTGGTATGCAGCTTGGGTTTTAATTCAGTATATAAGTCCTTGTAGTGGGTCATATCTTGACCTTGGTCAGATCAGGGCCACTTTTCAAAGTACGGCCAATTTTATAAGTACAAGGATGAATTAAAATCAGAATTTAAACCAGGATTAAACAAGGATTGCTAAAGGTAACAGCTACTTTTCCTTTCCTCTCCCACTTACAACCTCACAGCCTGCCACAGTCACTGACCATGCTTTTCCTGTCCTCCATCATCTCAACCTCCATATTCCTGAAATTGATTGCCTATCCCCATACTCCTCTGCTGGGCAATGATCTTCATCCCCCCCTGCTTTTTTACCCCCTCATCTGTCTGCTGCCACCAACCTGTTTCCCACTATCAATGCCTTCCTCACCAAACAGACCCAACCGACTTACTGTCTATTCTACTCCCACCTATTAACCCTCTCTCCGCTCCTCCTTGCTGCTGGGGACATATCCCCAAACCCAGGGCCACCTCAGCACATTCCCACTATTGCATCTCCAACTGCTAACAGACCTGTTTCTCCAAACTCCCATAACCCTGCAAACTTAAAAATGATTCCCTTGTGCCCTCCTTCACCTATTTCTCTCTCTGGAGCTCTCTGGAACACACGGTCTGTATGCAACAAACTCTCCTACATACATGACCTCTTTATATCACGAAACCTATCATTCCTTGGTCTGACAGAAACCTGGCTGACGCCCTCTGACACAGTCTCTCCTGCTGCGCTCTCCTTTGGTGGTCTCAAACTTACCCATACTCCCACCCTGGAAAACAAGCATGGCGGAGGTTGTTGGCCTTCTCCTGTCAGACACCTGTTCCTTTTCCCCCATTCCCTCGCTACCTTCTCTAAACCCTCCCCTCCTTTGAGGTGCACTCTGTCCGCATCTACGCCCCCTTCAATCTCCAAGTGGCGGTAAATCTATCCCGACCGCCAGGCCCTGCCACCGCCTTCCTTCACCACTTCGCCTCCTGGCTTCTCCACTTTCTTTCCATGATTCCCCACTATCATAATGGGTGACTTTAACCTCCCCATTGACACACCCCACTCTGCTGCCAGCAAACTCCTTTCACTCTCCTCTTCTTCGGCCTCTCCCAGTGGACCTCTAAAGCCACTCATAAAGATGGACACACACTGGACCTTGTCTTCACCCGCCTCTGCCCCCTATCTGACTTCTCTAACTCTCACACCCTATATCTGACCACAACCTGCTTACCTTCTCCACCCATCTCCATCCCACCTGCTCCTCCTGTCTCCCATCTAGTACACCCACGCAGGAACCTACAAAGCCTTAACCCTCGCACTCTCTCTGACTATCTTGCACCTCTCTCTATATATCCTCATTTGATGCCCTGACACAGCCATGCTTTCTACAACCACACAATCTCCTCCACACTCGATTTGGTCGCCCCTCTCAGACACAACAGAACCCGCAAAATCAACAGACAACCCTGGCACACAGACTTCACTCAACAGCTGAGGCGAGCTTCCAAAATTGCTGAACGCCGCTGGAAGAAAACCCGCTCCACCATTGACTTCACCACATACAAACAATCACTACACACATTTAAGTCTGCACTCACCTCAGCCAAACAGGATTAATCACCAATTCATATCCTCCCTGTCTCACAACCCCCGACAACTTTTTAACACCTTCAACTCTCTCCTCCGTCCACCAGCACCTCCTCCCCCATTTCCCCCCTTTCAGCAGACGACTTTGCCACCCACTTTCCCAAACAAGAGCAACCTCATCAAGAAAGCTTCACCTCATTGTCCCTTCGCCCACTTCCATGCCTGCACAATCCCCACCACCACCCCTTCTACCTTCACCCCGCACTTCCCCCCTAACTTGCTTCTCCACTGTCACTCATGACAAGCTCTCCTCTCTACTCTCCAAATCCAACCTCACTACCTGTAACCTTGATCCATTGCCATCCCAAACCTCATCCCCGACTTAGTGCTGTCATCATCCCAGCCCTTGCCCATCTCTTCAACCTATCACTAACCCTGGTATTTTCCCTTCCTCCTTTAAACATGCCACCATCACTCCGATCCTAAAGAAACCCTCCCTTGACCCCTCCTCTCTGTCCAACTATCGCCCCATCTCACTGCTTCCATTTGCTTCTAAACTCCTCGAGCAGCACGTCCATCTTCAGCTGTCCTCCCCTCTGTCCTCCAACCGTCTTCTTGACCCACTGCAATCTGGTTTCCGATCCCATCACTCTACTGAAACAGCCCTAACCAAGGTCACCAATGACCTATTAACCGCTAAAGCTTCAGGTCACTACTCGTTCCTTCTCCTCTTAGACTTATCCTCGGCCTTTGACACTGTTGACCATTCCCTCCTGCTACAAATCCTCTCCTCCCTCGGCATCATGGACTCAGCCCTTTCCTGGATCTCCTCGTACCTCTCTGATCGGACGTTCAGCATTTCTCATTCTCGCTCCACCTCCTACCCCCGGCCTCTCTCAGTTGGGGTCCCTCAGGGGTCAGTCCTGGGTCCTTTACTCTTCTCTCTTTACACTCTCGGCCTGGGTCAGCTCATAGCATCACACATCAATACCACCTGTATGCTGATGACACCTAACTTTACATCTCTGGCACTGACATCAACTCTTTACTGTCCAGATTCCAGATTGTCTGTCCTCCATTTTCCCATTCTTCTCCTCCCGTCTCCTAAAACTTAATGTAGAGAAAACGGAATTCATTATCTTCCCACCATCCCACTCCATCCCTCCACCTGATCTCTCTATTGCAGTCAACGGCTCCACAATCTCACCAGTCCCACAAGTTCCGCTGCCTTGGGATAACCCTTGACACCCCTTTGTCCGTCAAACCACACATCCAAGCCCTCACCTCCGCCTCGCCTCCACCTGAAAAATATTTCACGAATCCGCTCATTCCTCAACCCTGACCCTACAAAAATGCTGGTCCATGCCCCCCCCCCCCCCCCCCCCCCTTTTCATCTCCCGCCTTGACTACTGCCCCCATCCCCCGTCTAGCACTCTTGATCCCATTCAATCGATCATCAAGTCTGTCGCCAGTCTTATCCACCTCTCTCCTCGCTACTCCCCTACCTCTCCCCTCTGCCAATCCCTTCACTGGCTCCCCATTGACCAGCGAATTCACTTCAAGTTGCTAACCATGACCTACAAAGCTCTCCATAACCTCTCCCCCCCGTACAGCTCTCCCCTCATCTCCAGATCCTCCCCCTCACGCCATCTCCGCTCCTCACAGGACCTTCTTCTCTGCTCTCCCCTTATCAGCTCTTCACATAACCGTCTCCAAGATTTCTCCCCGTGCTTCCCCACACACTGGAACTCACTGCCCCAACACATCAGACTCTCCTCCACTTTCACCAGCTTCAAAAGTAACCTGAAAACCCATCTTTTCAGGATAGCCTATAAACTATAGTACCCCTTCTGTCACTACACCCTCCACAAACATGTCTGCCCCACCTTCTGTCTCTTTCCCCCATCCTTGTAGATTGTAAGCCTTCGCGGGCAGGGTCCTCTCTCCCTCTGTGCCAGTTGATTGTCACATACTGTCAGCATTGAACTTGTTTGACTTATGTTATGTTTGTAACCCTCTTGAATGTACAGCGCCCTGGAATCAATGGCGCTCTAAAATAAATAATAATAATAATAATAATAGTGCAGTCTGTCCTAGGCATTATTTGCCTACCTAACTTGGGTAGAAGAGCTTCTCACTGCCAAAAACAGTTGAAATTGGCTCTGCATATGCATATTTATGTACATTTATAATTGTATTTTCACTGAAAATTAAAACTATTAACACTTCAGCACTGACCATTGCCCACAAGCTAATTGGTAATTATCAAAAGCAGAACATCTACTAACTGTAATGGCTAAAAGTGTGAAAAACTCTATAAAATATTACATTTGAATCTATGGTGTGAATATTTCAGTATGTTGCCTCAGCTGCTATAAAACATTGTATTCATCAGCGACTGCATGTATCTTAATTTTAGTCTTACAAGTCAGTGTCAGGACAGCAAGGAGCAGCAACGACTGTGCCAATCGTCAGCTATTAACAACTGCTGTTTGCTTTCATGCCATAAAATTATCTGCCAATTCTACTCATATGAGATCTTAGAGTTACACTGAAGTCAATGGCATTGATGCCATACACACATCTCTGTATGTCGTAAGGTCTAAGAAAAAATCAATTCCGTGAGTCTTTAAGTGAATTAGATTTATCTTTTACAATTAAATATACAAGCAAATTCAGCTGGCTGTAACAGTAAGTCACCAAGCAAGCCCTGAACCAAGACATGATGCAGAAACAAATTGATTGCAATGACATTGCCCCTTAACACCAACTGAGCAAGTAATATATGTTTGTTACAAACAAAGCGATTAATATGTCCAAGGTCAATGTTACTTCCCAGGAACAGGTGAAAGTGTCGCGTCCACAGACACATTGCATTCTTCTGTTCAAACACTTCAGAATTATCTGCAGTGGAGGAATTTGGAAAATTGGCTTTTATTACACTCAGTTACGTATTTATTTCTTAGTTTGTTTTTATAGTAATATTTATAATTAAACTATGGAAAGAGGTAAAAGAAAACTGGGGGCTAAATACAGAAAATTGCATTATATTATTACCAACATGTGTACAAATATCTTAGTTTTAAACTGAATGGAAATTACCAAGGAGGTCCATGTCCTTATAAAGAAATAACCAGCAGTCCTCCGATTTAACATAGACAAAAATTCCAAGATTAGTCATAATCTTCATAGTAGTTTGTAGATGAAGAAGATTAATTTTATTATGTATATCATTAGAATAAATTATAGATTTCAAGCCTAAAAAGCTATGTATAGCTATGCTTAAAATGAAGTAGTTCCAATGTAGGGCATACATAAAGGGGGTTTTAAAATGCATTGGTGTCCACAATAGACATGGAAAAATGTCTTCTGTTCCTGATTATGGTAATGTGGGTGGTTTAGGGGTTATTGCTAATACTCCACGTCTTATATGTGGTGTTCAAAAGTGATTTAGTTGTCAAAACTTAGGATCTCTGTTTAGCGTGGGTGATGAAGAGGCTATGATTAATATAGATATGGAGGTTCTAGGGTAGTTTACTGGTTAGTGCATAGTAGTATATATTTCACTCTTTGCTTTCTTCTGAATAACAAATTTGGGTTTTATATCACCACTACATTTTCCTGTATGTAACCAATTATTAAAATAGTCTGTCTTTAACATGTGAGGAATAGCTAAAAAAGCTCACACACTCACATATCTGATATGAGCATTAAGTAGGGTCAGGATATGGCATTTTGACAGCCTAGTCAAATTGGTCAAATATATATGAACTTGCTGGAAAAATTCAAATCCCTGGTGCTGACCTGACACACAGAGGCTTTAGTTGCACCTGACTCAGGTGAAATGGGGAAAAAAACACAATTGCGCCATGTTTTTGGGAAGTTCTGCATAAATGACTTGTTATCTTTACTTTTTTGATCAGTGCAATTGCATTTTTTTAAATAATTCTTTTAATTTGCTTTGCAGCACTATTTTGGGAGACCAATACATTTTTTATTTTTCTGCCTATGGTCCTGTATGAGGGCTTGTGATTTGCTGACTGAAGTGTGGCTCTCATTGCCATCATTTTTAGATACCTGTGACTTTTTGATTACTTTTTATTTCAAGTATTAGAGAGGTAAGCAACCCAGAAAAACCAAAACACAATGTTTGTCCTGGGTATTCTTTTAATGGCGCTCACCCTGCGACATATATAAAGTTATATATTGGTAGATCAGGCTTTTACAAATAATTATGTTTATTTTTTATTGTTTTTCTTTTTTTATTTGTAAAATAGGGAAAGGGGTGGTGTGTTAAACTATAACATCCTGTATTAGGTCTCTGGCAGGATGTAATAGGGGTAGTAAGATAGCAAGCCTGGGACCCTTCAGTAGCCATGACTGCTGGTCGGTTCCATGGATGAGTGAAAAACGTAGATGCAGAAGTCACATTAACTGTGGTATCTAAGTAGTTAAAAGGCTGGGATCAGTGGTTTCTTTGGTCCTGGCTAGTAAAAGCAGGTGCTTTCTGTAACTGAAAGCCGGCAACCTCCATGTATGGAGTGGGCTCAGCTGCTGAGCCCACTCCATTCTTCTATTCTTGCACCCCCTTACTAATGGGCAGAGGTAGTGTCCTAGGCAGTCATCTAACTCTGTCTACCTATCATCCTGGCCCTGGCATAAGGATTTTCTTTATTGTATTTTAATAGACCTACAAAAACTGCAATAAGCAGAGTATTATAATTCGATGTTTCAATTAAGAATAGCCTTCTTCAGGCATAGAATAGGAAGAGAGGCCTTGCCAATGGCTACATCAGTGTGCCTTAAAATTGTGCATAGAGCCTTTAGCTGCCAACTGGATTTCACTTGCGTTTTGAATACAAATTAGCCCTATCTCAAGAATCCCTGCTACAGTTCACACTGTGTTAGCTACAGTGGAGACTTCCTCTTAAAATTAATGGGATACTGATTTTGAACAGATTTTGAGATTGATTCCAACTTGAAATCAATGCCATCAATTGACTTGTGAACATACCCTCAGGCAGCAAGTGAACAGGCAGTTCTTGAAGATGATGTTTTAACAGTAGTAAAATGGGGAAGTATAAGGCTATGTTCACACTGCTTAAATTGGGACGTATTTCTAACCATATTTAGCTGGGTACTGCGCTCAATATGTGGCAAAATGCGTTCCAATAATTACGGTAATCCACAGTTCTCATAGAGAACTATGGATTACGCCTCCTCTCCCTGCTTGCACAATACGCCGTGGGGGGAGATAAGTGACATGTCAATTATTCACTGCGTTTACGCGCCGTGAGTAATGCATGTGTATGGGGCCGGCGGGCTGCCCCGCAATTATGCTGTGTGAACTTAGCCTAAGAACCTGAGACACTTTGATAAGGGCCAAATTACAATGGCTAGAAAACTATATTACAACATTGTCCAAACAAAACGTCTTCTAAGTGTTTCAAGTATTTGTTGATTGCTACCTACCAATTAAGAAAAATCAGTAAATAGGTGACAGGGTCATTGGCACACAGATTGTTGCTAATTCCCGTGGAGATCAAATACTAGCCTTGGTGACCCAATCTCACAAAAAGACTACTGTAGCACAAATTGCTGAAAAAGTTCATATTGGTTATGATAGAAAGGTGTCAGAACAGTGCATCACAGCTCTCTGCATGTGAGACTGTAGAATAGCAGACCAATCAGAATGCTCATGCTGACCCCTGTCCACTTCTGCAAGTGCCTGCAATGGAAAGAGATAGTTTCAGGATGGACTATGAGAAGAAGTTAGTGTAGACAGTGTGATAACCATTGTTCTCCAGGAAATCATGTAACGTGATCATATAGGGCAGAAATCCATGGGTAACACCTCAGATTTATGAAGTGGATTCCATATTGTATTTTTACAACAGAAAAATTCAAAATGTGCATATTCATGTACAGTACTTAAAGGATCTACTGCCAATACCTTGGTGCCAAAGGCCATCTTTAATAGGTCACAGAAGGTGATTTAACTTTTGTGGCTAATGGGATAAAGATGAGAAATTAGACTTTAATCTGTTTTTTGAACATTTACAGAGATGTTTAGGCTCCTAGATGGAGCAGATTAGAAATAATGTTAGAAATTAAAGGTGTTGGTAGGCTCTGAGAACACTAGGGTCACAACAGGAAATTGACATATAAGGAGGATGCAAATATAAATCAATGTGATGATCATTGAGGGCCCAGAGAGAGTTTGTGGGGTGAGGTGCTAGATACACTCTTTATGGACATAATGGATATTGCCATAAAGAGGTTCACTATTTTATTGTAAACACATCTCGACAATTTGAGGTGCAGGATCCTGATACAGAGAGTGAGAACTGCCATATATACTATAAGAGTAGAAGTTTCATTAAATTGCAATGTGACTTGATTTGACACGTGTACCGACTTTGATTTACTGCGAAAGTTCTTCTAAAAAATAGTTTTACTGTGATAAAATCTGACAAAAGTCAGCTTGTCTATAAAAGTGGTCTTAAGTGGTCCCTGTTGTCTTTGTTCCATCCACTTCTTTCCATCTAATCGTTCTACACTCTGTGCACTGGTGTCTGATTTAAAATAGAAAATTGGCTCTTTATGTGGGGACTGTTCAGAAAGGGGCGAGGTTGGAACCTTTAGCCCACACACAAAATTCTGCCTAGAAAGATAGCAAAATAAATAGCTTTGTCTCATATTAGATGATTCACTAAAAGCCTTTTTGTACAGATTTTGCATAAATATGTGTCTCTTTGTAACTCTGTCAAAGAAATTATGTAGGAAAACTTAAAAATAAGAACTGGAAGTTTTGATGACTATAAAAATAACCACATATTATCTATTCACTTCACATAAATCTATCCACAGAGACCTCCAGATCTGATTAATGTACAAGTGAAAGCATACCTGTCATTGCAGGAAAGTGTCAGAGAAAATATAAGGTTAAGTGACTTATTATTTTCTAAGTTTTAAATGTTTTTAATTTCTAGCATTTAAGAATTTGCTGTTGACCGTGCCTAAAGCGCTTAGTCCTGACGTTACAAAGTTAGTATGGTTGAAAAGAACATATGTCCATCAGGTTCAACCAAGGGTGGGGAAAATGTGGGTGAAGGGAGGGAGATAAGCAGTTCTTTAAGCCTAGATTCGCCTACTGATAAACGCCTTGAAACCCATAAGGCAAGAACCAACCTGCTCTAAGGAGGACTTTATTTCTGATCCCAGAGTTGCCATCACACTGGATCTAGAATTTTATTCGGCTACATACATATTAATATATTTTAGTTTCAGGTAGATATCTAAGCTTTTCTTGAAATTCACAACTGTTCCTGCTGTGACCAGCTCCTCAGGCGGCTATTCCACAGATTCACAGTTCTCATAGTGAAAAAAGCTTTTCTCCTCTGGAGAGTGAATCATTTTTTCTCCAGCCAAAGGGAATGTCCTTGGAGCCGTCTTTTCTCAAGACTAAGTAAGTTAACTGTTTTTAACCTCTCCTCATAGCTAAAATGCTCTATTCTCCTTATGAGTTTTGTTGCTCGTCTTTGCACTCTCTTTAGCTCCATTACATCCTTTCTACAAACTGGAGCCCAGAACTGAACAGCATATTCCAAGTTAGGCCACAGCAATGCTTTATACAGCGGTAAAATTACCTCCTTGTCCCGCGAATCAATGCCTCTTTTAATACACGCCAATATCCTGCCTGCCTTAGAGGCAGCTGATTGACACTGCATGCTGTTCTGTAATGTATGATCTACAAGAAGCCCAGATCTTTCTTAACAAGCGATTCTCCAAGTTTTTTTCTCCCTAGGAAATATGATGCCTGCAGATTAATAGTACAAAGATGCAGAACTTTACATTTATCCACATTGAACCTCATTTACCAAGTGGATGCCCAAATGCTCAGTGTGTCCTAATCCCCTCCACTATATCATTAATAAATACATTAAATAAAAGAGGACCCAATAGCAAGCCTTGGGGTACACCACACATAACTGGGGAACACTCAGAGTAGGAGTCATTTACCACCACTCTCTGGGTACGATCCAATAACCAGTTTTTAATCCAATTACACACTACACCCAATGGATTCTAATTTACCCAACAAACGCTTATGAGGGACAATGTCAAACGCCTTTGCAAAGTCTAAAACACAATATCCACAGCCGCCCCGCTATCCAGGCTTCTACTCACCTCTTCATAAAAACAGATCAGATTGGTCTGACATCTTCTGTCCTTAGTAAAACCCTGCTGGCAATCACTTATAATGTTATATTCAGCCACATATTTCTGTATATAGACCTTATGAGTCCCTCAAACAGTTTTCACACAATAGATGTTAAAGTTACTGGTCTATAATTACCTGGGCAAGATTTGGAGTTTTTTTTTTTTTAATATGGGAACTACATTTGCCTTGTGCCAGTCTCCTGGCACTATACCAGTCACCAGAGAATCTCTAAATATCATATACACATGCACACCGATAACCGAGCTGAGCTCTTTAAGAACTCTTGGGTGTAAGACATCTAGGCCTAGAGCCTAGTTCATATTCAGTTTATATAACTTGGCTTGGACCATTTCTGCCACAGCCAATTTATTCTATTAGTTGGTGGAATAACAGTACTGGCAACAACTACATTCGCACTGGGCCTGCCACCATCAGCTCTAGTACTACACCTATTAGCACTGACACCACCTACATCCGCTTAATTATTAGAAGCAGATGTATATTTTTATGTTAAAGCCTTATACCATTTATTTGCTAACATATTACGAACAATAAAATCTTGATGTGTCTACAGTGAAATTCTCTCAGTCCAATAAAACTAAGCGTTCAGTCCATGGATCACCATGTAGCGAGGCAGTAGCAGTTAGAGCAGCAGGGCGTCACATACCTGTTTAGTGCGACATTTGGAAAGGACTACGCCTTTCTTTCCCAATCGTGTGAGACTACGTAGAAACCTTCCTTACAAACACTAGTGTTAGCCTTTAACTCTCAATATGGCAAACAATATAACATAAATGAATATACAGAAAGTTTCTACGTAGTCTCACATGCTTGAGAAAGAAAGGCGTAGTCCTTTCGAAATGTCGCACTAAACAGGTGTGTGACGCCCTGCTGCTCTAACTGCTACTGCCTCGCTACATGGTGATCCATGGACTGAACGCTTAGTTCTATTGGAATGAGAATTTCACTGTAGACACATCAAGTGGATACAAGTATGTTCAAAAGATTTTATTGTTCGTACTATGTTAGCAAATAAACAGTATAAGGCTTTAACATAAGAATATATGCCTGCTTTCTAATAATTAAGCTGATTGAAGATGAACTGAAGGAATCATCATATTCAGACTAGTCCATCAGTGCCTTTGTATACATTAATATTGCCCCATTATATACTACCACCTGCATCCGCACTGGGCTCGCCAACATCAGCTACTTTCTTCTCGTTAGTATATACAGAGCTAAAGAACCTATTTAGTAGCTCTGCCTTCTCCTGATCCCCAGTGACCAGCTCCCCATTACGTTGTTTATTAAGAAGTAACCTATTATAATATATTATGATTAAACTAACAAATAGTATCACAAATTATAATCAAAATGTGAAGTAATGATGATGGTGCTAATGTTACCAAACTTCTAAAGCAACTGTATACAAACTCATGTCTGTTAACTAAAATAAAGAAATTTTGCATCTGAATCAACATAATGTCAAGTAACAACACAAGTATTCAGGATTAGCTGTCATGTATGTACATTACCAATAGCCCTATTTCTGGGCATTACAGTAAGTCATAAGTGGCATTTTTCATTGCTTTTCATCTCTAGTGGGTGGACACTCCCTGCAGTGTCACTTCGTGTCTCTCTCTCCCTCTCACTCTACAGATTCCATCTCCTCCCCCTCCTTTCTCCATAGACTTCTATAGACAATAGTAACCTTATAATTCACTGGGCTGATCCACCAATTGAGATAGATTTCAGTAGTGTTTCAGAGTTAATAATGAGTTTGGGGAAGGTGAGGAGCATGATAAGTGGAGAAAGGCACTTTCTTTAATAAAATATTTAACATTTCTTATGTTCACCTATACTTTTGCCTTAAGCAAATTCTGTTGAAAGACTATTGACCATATAGGAATATTTTGGATCAAATTATTCTTAAAGAGAAACTTTGGTAAACAGTATATTCTAACCCCTTACCGACATTTGAGAGATACATATACAGCATAATGTTGGTAATTTCAGTAAGGGAGCCTGTGCCATACATGGCATGAAAATGCTATTATAAGCAGCCAGGAGATGACTCCAAACCCAGCCATTTAACCATTTAAATTACTAGAAAATGTGGACGTGGTCCATTGCAGCCCAACATGATGAGATCCAGGTCCACAGATGGCAAAAAAGAAAGAAAAGTTTTTGTAAGTAATAAAATAAAATGAGAACTCTACAAATTTGGTATCATTGCAATCATACTGACATGCAGGATGAAGATAACATGTTATTTATAGTACAAAGTGAAAATTCACAAAAACTTGTATAAAGTTGAAAACTAGTGCTGGGTCCAAAACCACAGCTCGCAGCCCACTAGGAGTTTCACCGCTTCCCTAGTGGGCCAGTCCAAGTATGCAGCATGAGATTCTAGGCAAAAGACTTTTTATCTGGGGCACAGGTCCTAGATTTAAAAAAAGGCTAGAAATGCCCCTACATGCCACATCTGTGTAAGAGATGCCGTGGCGTGTAGTCAAAAAAGCTGCTGCCCAAAGTCAGTGATTTCTACAATCACAGGTGAAAGAAAGAAGCTGTATTGTTCTCTTCTAGAAGCAAGTTAGAGGTGGCTTGGAGTGAAGAGAGGAACATTAGTAGAAAGTGGACTTACATACTAGAGTGCTATATGTCACATAGAAACTAATATGAAGTCCATGAGTGGGATGCAGGCAGCAAGACAAGGATGGTCCACTTCAGATAGCACTAAATGCTAGACAAAATGGTTTATGGAGTAGTCAGCACTCTAGGAGATGGTTTGTTTTTCGGCTTTCATTTTTTTTTTTTAGTTTTTATTAGATTTGGTCTTAATTAGATTTTGTAAACAACACAAAAATAATTGAAATACATAAGTAAGGCATTACGTAAATCTCAAAGATAAGACACAGGCAAGACACAGGTACAGTACTTAAATTAAATAATACTATTCCAGATACCTCTTGGTGATGTGGTGAAGCATGGGCAGATCTACAGCATATTTTCTGGGAATTTCAAGCCATGAAGGCTTATTGGGTGAGGGTTTAATCCTTGTTGTTAGATGTACTGTAATCAACAATACCTCTAGATTCTAAGGCTATGTTCACGCGGCTTAATTGCCGGCCCCATAGACATTCATTATCCACGGCGCGTATACGCGTATTCACTTATCTCCCCGCTCGCCGTATTGTGCGAGCAGGGAGAAGAGACGTAATCCATAGTTCTCTAAGAGAACTGTGGATTACCGTAATGACTGGGATATATTTCAGCCTGTAATTCACGCAGTACGGCGTGAATTACGGGCTGAAATATGTCCCAAAATAAGCCGTGTGAACATAGCCTAAGACTTGCATGTTCAACATTTACATTTGTATTAATCCATCCATGTCGCAAGAACAGCAACCAGTGTGTCAATACTCAGTAGTGTATTATGACAAGGTTTTGGACAGACGCCCTTCTTCAGGCTTGATAAAAGGTAAGCAAAACTAAGGAAGGCTTAGACGTAAGGTTAACCTACATGCCCCCACGGAAATACATGAAAATTACAAAATACCTAGAAAAAAGTCATGTATCTAAAATATAACCTTTATTATCATTATTTAAAAGTAAGATGTCAACAACAAAAAATAAAAAAATATCTTAATACTAAACTAACCCTACTTGGCCTAAATGACTCTAAACCCTACACACGGGGTAAAATCGCCACAATAAGGGCGGCCCCGTCCCGAACCTTACCCTTACACACACTTACCCTACTAATAGAAAATGTCCCAACATGTTTCAATGTCCCTTAGGCACTTCATCAGGGGACAGGTTTAGAAAAATACAAAAATTGGGTAAGTTAATTGGTCTCTTATCCAAGATAGGAAAAAATGCGGTCAAATAATTGTCTTTTTCTTACCGCACTACAATAGATTAAAAAATCCTCAAATCTTTGTATTTTTTTGCACTTAACAAATTTGAAGACGCACTAATAATGTGAGGAAATTTTATTCATACACAAAAATTATTGGACAGTGCATATATAGATAGCAACAAGTTATAGTATCATATCCTGACAGGATTATATAACCAAGAAAATGGTGCCAGATTAAAACGGCACCCCTTCCAACACAGTATTATATACCACGTCCAGCACTGGAGTACACCTCCATAAACATAATCTCCAGAATGGCCCTGTAAAGGCACATGTGCAATTCAGCATTAGAATCACATACCCTGTAAAGGTTATGTGGCAGGGTATGTGATTCTAATGCTGAACTGCACATGTGCCTTTACAGGGCCATTCTGGAGATTATATTTATGGAGATGTACTCCAGTGCTGGATGTGGTATATAATAGTGTATGGGGGGTGCTTATTGGGGGCTTTACCCGTGTGTAGGGTTTAGGGTCATTTAGGCCAAGTAGGGTTAGTTTAGAATTAAGATTTTTTTTGTTTTTTGTTGTTGACATCTTACTTTTAAATAACGTTAATAAAGGTTATATTTTAGATACATGACTTTTTTTCTAGGTATTTGATAAAGGTAAGCAAATCGCATCCAAAAACGCAGCAGCGATCAGATCCAAAACACATATCCAACACACAGCTGCGTGTTTGGATGCGTTTTGGCTGTAGCAGGATTGCACTCTCTAGTTTATTATAGGGCTCCTGCTGCATCTTCCAGACCAAGAATTAACATGTCAATTCTTAAAACGGATCCGAAAGACACAATGAAACACACATCGGCGAAAACTTCTGAATGCCGATGTGTGTTTCACAGTGGAAGCAATGTAAAATCACATTGTACATTATTAGATACGTGTTTGGGTCTGTGTAGGGTCCTTTAGATGGATCCAAACACGCATCTAAAAATGTATGTCCACACGGACTCAACACGTTGTGTGAACATACCCTAAAACTTCCACTGTCCACCTGCTCCCCATTCACATCTCAGACCTTGTAACACTAACGAGTCACATGACACTGTGTAGGTAAAATGGCAAATTGTGCACAATTTCTCCATTTTCACTTAGGGGTGTACCCGTTTTTTTTGCTAGCAGTTTAGACATTGATGGCTGTGTTATTTTGAAGTCACACCAAATTTACCCTGCTATACAAGTTGTACACTGACCACCTTACATTGTGTCAAAGTGTCATATCTTTAGTGTTGATCCATGAAAAGATATAATACAATATTTACAAAAATGTGAGTGGTGTACTTACTTTTGTGAGATACTGTATATTCTGTTATATCTTTTTCTATTATTCCATAGTTCTGCTCCTGCTGGTAAATTCAATTTGTTCCTGAGAAAGTTGATTTATGACCAATTTGGACTCAATTACAAGTGCCAAAATAGAATGTCACCCTGGCTTTATGGAGTCCTAAAAACAGAAATATTTATATTAATAGCTACATTAACTGTCTGTCATACAGAAAATGCATATTTTTATTAGCGAATCGAAAGAGCAACTCTTTTGCAAAAAACTTTCTTTCATTCTTGTTAAAACTTCTGTTCAGTTATATATTTCTGGAAAACCTGGGTGACGACCATAATGACCACCTTTAGGTAGTATTTATATGCAGAAAATTTGTTTTGCAGAAAAGTCTGTGAATTTCCCATTCATTCACCAGGATAGAGTTTACCAAAATTTACACACCTCTCCCACAGAACTTGACACCCCTCTTTCTTGAATCCTCCTGCCATGTAGTCCATAGACTTTCTGTTGGTAGGTGTCAGAGAAGCAGAAGACAACCCCTGTGGGTCCCGCAACGGTATGACCAAGCTCTACTAGATACAGATATTAACAAGAAATAGATGAATAGAATTTGTAATAGAAAGCTCTTTTTCTATTTTAGACTGCAGTGTATATATCATATTACCATACTGTGCATACAATGGACCCCTGCAGGGTAAATGAATATATGGATGTGAAAGCTGCACAGCTTTTCAGATAAGGGATTCTGAGCCGTGCTGTCACCCTGTGACCCTATGTGCCTAAGAGCGGCTGCTCCATGGGGCTAATATGATGATGTGGGATGGGGGCACACAGCAGATCCCAGACCTGATAACTGGCTACTGGTTCCATGTTCTGGTTTGTTACCTCCTGTTTGATGTTACAGCTGAGACCTCACAAAGCACACATAGACTTTTATAGCAAGCTTTGACTTTTACTTGTAATATTTGTCATGGTTTATTGCTTTACATTGTATTTCATACATTTGACTATTGCTGCATTCTACAAACATATTCCAATATACTCACCTACTAATCAGAAGAGCAGGGGAGATATGGTTTGCTGACCTGGTTAAATACTGCATTTAATGTATCTGCATCCTTAGGGTGGCTTAACAAGGACAGAGAAAGGTATAACAGAGCCCTGCTTGGCTCCCTGCCCTTACCAGATGGCACATTCTGTGTGGCACCATGCCATTCTACAGGAGCCTGTCCAGAGGAGGCGAGCCCTGGCCCGCATTGCTAGATGATGGTGGAAGTATGGTTAAGTCTCAGAGGGTAAAACATCTTACTACTAATTGAACCTTTTCCTAAATTTGAGCACAACATATATTATTATTATTCCTAAATTATATTACATTTAGCTGGGACTATACAAAGTATAAGGAGCCACTATGGGTAGCACTGAGATCTTCAGAGAGCAATATATTTAGGAGGCACAGCGTGTGGCACTTAGATTGTTAGGGGATGCCAAGAGATTTTTTAGATATTTATGGCCATGGTTTTGGCACCATTTTTGGAATTATTTTCAGAGGGCATAGTGTGTGGCAGTTTTATGTTCACAGAGCACTGTGTGTGATGCGATTATATTCAGGGATGAATAGAGAAGGAAAATGAAGAGGACAACTCCAATCAGAGACACCTGTTGTCACCTATAAGTAACTGAATGTACATGTTCAATCTGCCTCTGCCTGCGAAAAATCAGTCCCAGATTTATGTCTATAGTGTTATTGATATTCCACATTACTATATTGCATATCTGTAACATAGTGGAATATTTGCTTATCAAGGTATTAAATGTTTTCCACAGGGTTCTACACTGTAGATAGATAGATAGATAGATAGATAGATAGATAGATAGATAGATAGATTCCTAAAGAGATATTAGCTTAGATAAATATTAAGTACACAGATTATAGATTGATTAGATAGGTAAATATAACATTTTGTAGCTAGAATGAAATGCAAAAAGAAAAGAAGAAAGAAAGAAAAAAAAAGAAAAAAAAAGAAAGAAGGAAAGAAAGAAAGAAAGGAAGGAAGAAAGAAAGAGAAAGAAAATAGATTTTAAATAAGTAGAAAGATGGCTATAAAATAGGTTAAATGGGTAGATTTAAAAATTGTAGGTAGGTAGATAGATATAGACAGACAGACAGATAGGTAGATATAGACAGACAGACAGACAGATAGATAGATAGATAGATAGATAGATAGATAGATAGATGATAGATAGATAGATAGATAGATAGACAGATAGATAGATAGAGCTGATATGCAATAAATGGATAGACAGATATGCAATAATTGGATAAATAGATTGCTAAGCAGATATTAGTTAGATAAATATTAAGTACATAGATTATAGATTGGTTAGTTAGGCAGCTAAAATTAATTGGAGAAAGCTGGAAAGGAAGGAAGAATGGAAGGAAGGAAAAAGGAAAGAAGGAAGGAAAGAAGGAAGGAAGTAAAATAGATTTTAAGTAGGTAGAAATATGACTATATAATAGGTTAGATGGGTAGATATAAAAATTGCAGATAGGTAGGTAGATAGATAAGTCAGGCTGGTAGATAGATAGATAGATAGATAGATAGATAGATAGATAGATAGATAGATAGATAGATAGATAGATGGATCGGTGCCTGTGTGGCTCCGAGCTGGCAGCAGAGGGCGCTCAGGCTGGCAGGATGCTCGCTGGCTCCCCCTCCTCCATGTCTCTCACTTGCTCCGTCTCTCTCCCAGTGTGATGCTGCTGAGCCGCTGCCTCCTCCAGCCACAGCCAGGCAGCCGGAGCCCAGCGCAGAGCTCACCGGGGCGGACGCTGGCCCCCTCTGCCTGACCCCTGGGCGCCCCCCTGCAGGACACAGCCCTCACTGCTATTATGGATCTATTCGACTTCTTCCGATACTGGGAGCTGTATCAGCAGTGGTGGGTATTCTGCTCTTACCTTTGTTGAGGTGTTTGCCCTCCCAGGTGCCCCGGAGTTGAGGGGCTGTCAGAGGTGTGTGTGGCATTATTCCGGGCTGCTCCTCGTCTTCTTGTGGTCCCTTTTTGCGGGGAAAAGCTGCGGGCTTCAGCTCTCTGATGGGCTAATTTTCAGATGCCCCCAGTCGATGCTTTTTTAGCCACCGGGCCATAAAACACCGCGCACAGCAGCTGGGGACACTTTGTAACAAGTGTGGGGGATCCAGTGGATCACTTGTCAGATCCCAGTGTGCTTGTAGCTATGGTGTGGCAGGTCCTCATCACTTTATGCCTAGTCACATCTCCAGGTCTGAAAAACTTAGGGACTATTGCAAAGGGAAATCAATGAGGAGACACAGAGATACTTTCTTAGTAGAATTGTCCTTAGAACTGTTTATGTATGTAGAGTTGTTATATATATGTTAGTATAGATAGTTATATGTATCTCTATGCACAGAATTCTAGTTATATATTTATGAGTTTCTATTGATTTGTGTACAGTTTTATTTTTATATTTGTAAATATAAATAATATCATTTATACAATTATAGTTCTGTAAATATAAATAGATATCACTTCTACATATCTAATTTATCATATAAACAATTTTAGGCGACTTTGGTGCATTCATAGAGAATCTTGTTTTTCTGTCAGAATTTGGGCTGAAAAAGTCTTTACTCTCCCCCACCTCCCCAGCGGTGTCTGAAGGTTGTTGAATGTTTGGGTGGTGTGGTGTGTTGTCAGGTAAATGGACACTTTTTGTACCGGGTTTGGGAGTTTTCCCCTTTTCCTTTCTTTTGGTTTTAATTTGGGAATATTTATTAGGAAAGTACAAAGCGAAGTGGGCAGGGTGATAAAGGCAGGGCTACTGTGTACTGTGGACGGGTATAAATGGATTGTGCTTTATGGGGCTTGAATGATCAAAGTCTTTTTACGATGATAGTCTTAAGGGTTTTTTATTTTCACCCTCTTTAAACAAATTTTATGAGTTGATTGTGTTCTTTGTGGCTCTTCTCATTTCTGATTTGCAGTCCCAATAAAAGTCAAAGTTTTAAAGTGCTTGTTAACCAGGTTTGCAAACTTTGCTTTCCTGCTGCTGTTGACCTCAGCTGTGCTACATTTGTATTATTTTATGGTTTTATTCAATAAAACTTCTTCGGTTGTGACAGATATCCTTTCGTTAGGGAGTTCTTTACGCCAATACATACGTTACCCCTGCCCACACAACACCAGGCTGCACATTGCCGTCTATAATTGGACACTTGTATAATTCGCTTTGACAATGTTCTTTATGTCTGCTATTTTAAGCTTTATTTTCGTCTCTGAAATGGATTGTATTATGTGATGGTTATTTTCAGTTATTTTAGTGCAATGATTTAAATGCAGTGATAAGCTATATTATTAGGAGTTGTGTGGTTTAGACATTACCTTATTTAGGTACTTATTAACCAATACTGATTTAATGGGAAAGTGGCGGAGGGTCTCTCCAATGTGTGCTTAAGTTGAGAGTGGTGTCCCCTATAGCTAACGGCTTTGGAAGACCACCAATTTCTGTTGAAAATGATAGACACCCCCAATGGCATACGTAGAAGACAGTGGGCCCCACAACATTCATTAAATGGGGCCCCCTATTACCTTAGACAGAAGGGCCTGGTGTTTGTTTTCCCCTTACTCCCTTTCTATGGCTCTTGTTCCAATTCCCCTACGCCTTTGCCATCAATACAGTTCCTATGTAACGGGGTTCCAATACAAACAGGTTCCATCATCTAAGAATTGAAAGCATGAGTTAAACAGGGCCTTTCTCCAAAGGCCTCATAGCAATCGCATAGTTTGCCATTTTGGTATATAAGCCCCCACTGATCATAATGGGTGACTCTTATTTGAGCAAATATATACCAGTTCCCCCTGGATAACAGCAGATTTTAGGGGCACTCAGCAGCAAGAGACCCCTGTAGTAAGATTTTCTCTAAAGATTCTTCCCCCTGAAGAGAGTTTGTTTCAAATCAGACAACCCCTTAAAATCTAAGATGTGACCTACAAAAGGTACGCATTGGATTTTTACTACATACTGGTATTATTCTACGGCTGGCACGTTACCACTCTACATTCTTCTGCTAACTCACAGGATTAGATGTTTTATGGTCCACGGCTACTGTCATTGTTTTATTGTGTTGACTTAGTGAGTGCAGCAGGAAAAATGCTACTGAAATCACTGCTGGTGAAGATAACAAATAACCATTGAGACTGGTGAAATCACTGTATCTCCATTGCAGTAATGCTTGTCTAATGCCTATGAGTGGTGTTTACTTGTGAGGATATGGAGCTTGTCACTGCTGAGTGCTTTGGCTCCACTTAACCCTTTAACGGGTGGACTTTTGTGGGCTTTATCGTATCTCTATAGCTGGTGTTGAAGGGGCCTCGGATTATTGCTGATTTTCTTTACAAGATGTGTTGTTTTCAGAACCTTTGTGTGACCTTCACTTACTGCATTGTAAAGTTTTAAGGTCTTTTTAACTGCTTACTAAAAACAAACCGTAAACTTATTTCTTCCACTATGTAATGCTCACGTTGAGATGTAATATGAGAATGGTGTCGTTAGGGGCCTTTATTAAACACAGGCTCAGTTTTAATTTGGGGTTGTGGGAATTATTTCATGGTCAGGGGTGTTTATTACATAGATAGTTATAATTACAACAATAATTGATTTGTAGCATTGATAATTATTCCCCATGTCTAATACAAGCATATGAAGACATGAACAGAACATGCGGAGGTCAGAGTGAACTGGTAGTGACTGTGTACACCTTAGGCCTTATGCATGCTCAGAGCTGGTGAGTGCTGCAATATGGTGCTTACACATATACTATATTACAGAGAGGGGAGAATACCTCTGCTATACAACAATCAACAGAGCATGACACATTTTTTTCTTCTAGCTTCATTCAGAATGTGACAGGGAAAACTGTAAATGAAGTTAGATAAATACACAGGTACTGTATGGACCCATATACATCTTTGCAGAGCTGTGGCTAGGCCGTCCTGTACTTGGGGTAGAGTTCACTCATCTAAAATCCTGGACAGTGACACCTAAAACATGCCCTGGTACATCCTCCCCATCTACATCCCCGATGTTCCTGTGTGTATACCAGATTATGACTAATATAGCTACAATGGCTGTGTGCATAAACCTTACTTAGCCATTAGTCCAGGCATGTTATTTATGTGAGGTTCAATCAACAAAGCTGCTCTTTTGTAGAATTTCACTGTATCCTAAACTTTAGCCAACACAGCGCCATTAAAGGGGCAGAAAGAAAGACTTCTCTGACCTCCATTTACTTTGTTAGTACAGCAATCTGTTGTTCATTGTTAAAGGCTGACAGTTTTAATGGTATTACTGGCAGTAAGTATAAAAAAATCCCTGCCCTCTTGATTTGTATTTTGTCTCACAAATCTCCTGGTCTGAGAACCTCCAGGAACATTTACATGCATGACGAGTGGCTCATTTAGTGCTACAGGTTTAATGCTGCATTAAGGAGCATTTACACAAAGTGATTATTGTTGTAATGTGAACGATAACGAGCTGTCGTAACGATAATCAGCTCATGTTCATGAGATAAAATGTCATTTGTTGTTTGCAAAATTATGTGTTCACACCTACATTTTGTCTTTTGCTGAAATGATCATGACGCCACAGTAAATGTAAAAAAAATTGTTGTGACCAACATGTATCACTGGAGGGAAAAGACTGCAGATATAGCTTGTGTTCTGTGTGTGTTCTTACCTATCATATCATTTCAGCTCGTTTTCTATTTCTATCTTTACTTAACCTTATAATTTGTATGTTTTGTCACAAGTACACCTTGTATGCTATATGTATAGATCTTGCATTATATGTTTATTTACCGTAAGTTGTTTTCATATACAACTTTTATTTTATGTATTTTTCTAACAATTATGCCATATTACACACATTTTTACCTTGTATTCTGTATGTATCTTTACACATAGGGCCACATGTATGAAAACTGTCTAGTTCTAATATTCACTTTGTTTCCCATAGCAACCAATCAGAGCACCCCTTTCATTCTTCCAGCGCACTATATAAAATGAAAAGGGCACTTTGATTGGTTGCTATGGGCAACAAAGTGAATTTTAGACCTAGTCAGTTTTCATACATGTGGCCCATAATGCCATAATATAGACCGCATATGTCATAGTACACTTTGTATATTTTGTGCAAATTTTTACATATGATATCATAATACACTTTGTATATTCTGTGCACATCTTTACCATTAAAGTCATAATTAACAACTTGCATTTTGTGCACATCTTTACCTATGATGTCATAATACTATATAAAACTATATACTGTGCACCAGGGCTGTGAAGTCGGAGTCGTGGAATCAGATTCAGTGTCCATTTTGGTGGAGTCGGAGTTGTTATAAAACGGACTGACTCAGACTCCAAAAATATATAATAAATTAGTTCAGTTAGTTCAATGCAGTGGCAAGAGCAGGAGGAATTGGGTCTTGCCAGTGCTACTGCTCCCATGTCTTCAGCCTCATCAGATGAGGAGTTTAATTCTGAAAAGTATTTGGATGACATGGAGCAGGCAAAGTGTTGCCGCAAGGGAAAAGATTCCTCTCGCATAGCAAACAGATTGACCAGATTATAGCAAAATTTTTCACTTGCTTTCAAAGAAGTAGAAGAGTTCAAACATTCATCAAAACTGACTGTGCATGAGGCAATTCCTTTATAACCAGACATTGTTAGAGATGTTGCCCCTGTGGTCACCGCTTTGCCACCAACCCAAGTTAGTGTAGAGAGGCCGTTCTCTAGCCTGGAAATAATGAGAACAGATGTGAGGTCATGTATGCAGGATCTGATGGAGGCAATACTATTTCTCAGAACAAATTCATAGGCTCCAAAAATGTTATTCAGGACAGTTTTGTTGAAAACTGTTTTTCCCACTTACTGCAGCATTTTGCATATTTACAATTTATTAAAGATTTTTTGTGTTCTAAAGTTGCATTCAATAAATATATTTTATGTTCTACCTAAATAGCTTGATTATTGTATCAAAAGCCAGATGTTACCATTTTACTACATTGAAATCACGTAAACATATGCCATATATGAGAGAGTCGGAGTCAGGTAAATAGATGAGTCGGAGTTTTGGCTTACCAACTCCACAGCCCTGCTGTGCACACCTTACTCTATGATGTCATAATCCACATTTTGTATTTTGTGCACATCTTTACCTGTAATGTTATATTCCACACCTTGCATTTTGAGTACATTTGTAACTGTAATGCCATAGTACACTATATTCTGTGCATATCTATACCATAATGTACATCTTATACGCTGTGTGAATTGCGCATCTTAACCTACTTAGTGTCATAACTAATCTCTTTATATTGGTCTTGGATATCTTATACCCCCTTTAACGACCTTGAGCGTATCCATTCACGTCTCAGGTCGTTTGGGGGGTTTAACGCACCTGGCTACGTATGGATACGTCCTGAGGATCGCCGCGAACACTTAACAGCAGAGTCCGCGCATCAGCGCGGGGGTGTCAGCTGTATATTACAGCTTGACATACCCGCACCATCGGTCCAACTCGACCCCGATCGCTCCGGGGGAGGGGGGGGCCGTTAACCCCGTAAAATTATCGCGAACATCAGGTCCAATAACTAAGAGAGACGCAGAGAGGGAGATCGCTCCTCCTGGCGTCCTCTGTCGGCGGAGCAAGCAGCGCACGGATCGCGGCTAATCCGTGCGAGCTCCCCTGCCTCCTTACGAGACAACCACAGAGGGCAAGAATTCCTTCAGGGTTGTCTGTGACGTCCACGAACGCCCCGGCCGTGCCCTGTGGGCATGACCCGGCATCGTGAACTGACAGTTGTCATAGAGAACCAGTTCATAGCAACAACAAAATGCACTTGATTCCCCTATTAGAATGAGAGATCTAAAGAATCTACTCAATTCAAATCCCCTATGGGGAAAAGTAAAATCTAAAAATGTAAAAAGTGAAAAAAGTAAAAAAAAAAATGAAAAACAAGTAAAACACAAACACGACCAAATAAAATAAAAATACGCGTACATCGCTCTTTTTCGCCTTTCCCCTTTACAAACGCCAATACTCCCACGATCAAAGATCAAAACATAAATAAAGTACCCATATTTGGTATCGCCCGCGTGCGTAATGACCTGCCCTATAAATTGTCATGTTACAAATAACCCGTACCAGGGAACTCGGCGTAAAAACAAAAACAAAAAAAACAATCACTAAATTAAGATTATTGTTTCCATCCCCGGAGCACATAACAATGGAATAAAAGCGATCAAAAACTCCTATAAACTCCCAAGTTGTACCAATTAAAAATGTGCAGTTCATCCCGCAAAAAAAAAAGTACTTATACAGCTCTGTATAACGGAAAAATCAAAAAATGTATATTCCTCAGAAGTTAGCGATGCATAAATAATTGTTTTTACACACTGAAACACTTTTCCTTTTTTTTTTTGTTCCAACTTAAAAAAAAACTATATAAATAGGGTGATCCAGGCCATAATCGTAGCGACCCAAAGAGTAAAAAAGAAACTTATCACAGATAACTGCACGGTGCAGCCCTGTTTTAAAAATAAAAATAAAAAACACTACTAGGATTGCAGTATTTTCTTCTTCACACTGGCCCTCCCAAAAAAATGATTTAAAAAAGACATCTTCAAAAAGGCCTTCTGACCCCAAAAATGATACTAATAAAAACGTCCAACTCCTACTTCCGCAAAAAAACAAGTCCCTACCAGCACCAGCACAGACAAATTTAAAAGTTATGCTCTCAAAAAACTATGGTGATGCAAAAAACGTATTTTCCTAGTTTGAATAAAAGTGTTTTTATGTATAAAAGCAGTAAAACAAAAAAAATATACAAATTGGGTATCGGTGCTAATCGTTTTGACCGGCTGAGTAAAGTCTACCATGTCACATATATCGTACAGTGGTTCCGCATAAAAAATAATAAACTAAAAAACCCTACCAAGAATGCTGTATTTGTTCAAACATCTCACAAAAACATAGCATCATATGCACCAACATAATGGGAACCAATAAAAACTTCAACTCATTCCCGACCGAGCAAAAAACAACCCATACAACAGCTTCCTGCACACAGCAAAATAAAAAAAAGTTATGGCTGTCAGAATAGTGACAACATAAAACGCAATTAATTTTATATGACATATTTCTTACATATACTATATAGTGTTCTGGTAAAATGAAAGAGGGGCAGCTCCAGATTGGTTGCTATGGCAACAAAGTGAGTTTTAGACCTAGACTGATTTCATAAATGTGGCCGTTAGTGTGTGCAAGGGACACACCCCTATGAAAACTAGAATCATAACACCCATATGACTGATTTAATAATTCATTTCTAGTAGAACACAGAGTTATGAGAGAAGATGCTCAAGCATTGTTGTTACACAGAGAACACAAGGATTTACTAAAACAGACATGCCCGGAAGGGAAAAGGTTCTCTCTAAATAATCTGTTGTAAGAGAAAGAAAGAAAGAAAGAAGGAAAAAAAGAAGGAAAGAAAGGAAGATGGATGGATGGAGAGATAGGGCAATAGATAGATAGATAATTACATAGGTGATAACTAGCTCGATAGATTGATGAAAAGATAGATAGAGGGATGGATAGATGCATAGGTGATAGCTAACTCGATATACTAGATCGGCAAAAGATAGATAGACTGACGGATACAGTAGATATATAGATAGATAGACAGACAGACAGACAGATAGATACGATAGATAGATAGATAGACAGATAAATAGATAGATAGATACAGACAGATAGATACAGACAGACAGAGAGACAGATAGATAGATAGATAGATAGATAGATAGATAGATAGATAGATAGATAGATAATAGATAGACAGATAGATAGATAGGTAATAGATAGACTAGATAAATAAATAGATGAATAGATAGATGATAGATAAGATATGTGAGAATAAGACATTTTGTATAAAGGGAGAGTGTAAATACCTTTATCTTACTTTTCTGTTTTAATGTCAGACATTCACAATAATATGACCTTAACCTGAAAGATAAAACCTTAACCATATTTTATGACTTCTGCAGAAGACTCAGATTAGAGGAAAGTGAGACGTCACGGCTGCCTCACTGGTTGTTAAATGAGGGGAAGGAGTGTATCAATTGGCTGTACTTGCATATAAAGCCTTGCAAGTGGCCTAATTACAGCAAAGCTGGCAAACTGGCAGTTATGCAGGAAGAGACAGCAGCGCTCGCTAAACGCTATATAAATAGTAAGTTCAAAGGTCTGGTGTGGCTGTCAGGGAGCAGCAGAAGCCATCTGCAGGCCAGGTTTCTCAGCTGTATGTGTGGAAAAACATAGTACATGCCACAGCAACATATTTCCTCAGCCTGGAGGGGGTGATCCTGCACTCTAGACAAAGGTGGACTGTTTCAATCCCAGCCAGTGCCACATACCATGTGTTTCTATAGACAAGCTTACAGTCGCTTTTTCTAAAGCAAATCCCTGGAATGGCTGGGTAACCGAAATTATTTTTATCACTAAAGGGGCTGTGTTCTTCTAAATGAGTAAGATTCTGTACAAGGATGTATAAGTACAAAGCAGACTTTATTGGAATCATTTTATAAATCCAGTCCAGGACTATTGAAGCTGCTTGCAGAATACTGAGCCCTGTGACAGCCTGTGAGGCACTGTGGGCCACGTGTATGAAAACTGTATAGGTCCAAAACTCACTTTCTTGCCAATAGCGACCAATCAGAGCGCCCCTCTCATTTTTATAGAGCACTATATGAAATTAAAGGGGCGCTCTGATTGGTTGCTATGGGCAACAAAGTGAGCTTTAAACCTAGACAGTTTTCATACATATGGCCCAGTGTGTCATTGTGTTATTACCATTTCCAGACAAACTGCTACCACTTATATTGTTAGACTGTAAACTATTTTTGGTTTTATTCTTTTGTGAATTCAATGGTTTGTCTTGTTGTTTTATTTTCTTAATAAATGTATTTGTGCTGCAGTGACAACACAAAAAAAAAACATACTTACCTGTGTTTTCACCTCTGATCCAGCACTGTCGCTGTCCACGGTCTCCCTGGGTCCTTTGGTACCAACTGGTCCTGGCAGTCAGAATGTCCCCTGCGGCAGCCTGCTTATTTATTGCCGACCATCACCATGTCCACAATGCCCTTCACTTCTGAACAGTGATGTCAGAAAATATCACATGGCCAATGCAGCCAATCAATGCCTGCCAGCTATGTCTACGCTCTGTCTTCAGGACTAGTTCAGGCCTCCTGTTTAGTAAAAATTAATTGTAAGCTTCTGGTGCTCCTTATATGACAAATGCCTATACTCACCTTCCTCCACTCCTTCGTTCCAGCACTGGGTACTCTACTAGTCTTCCTGCGTTTCTACCCTGTGTTTCATCTTACCTGTAATTGGACATGTCTCTTCTGCAAAGGTAGCCCTTAGAGTTGCGTCGCCAGCAGTCAAGTGCACTCCTGATTATACGTCACCGAGCGTTCACGAAGTTGTTCACAATTTCAAACTTAGTGATGCAATGATTGGACATCGACCACTAAAGTTAATCAGTGGCCACAGCAAAAAACAGCTTCTTCATTTATTTTTATTTTTTTAATAATAATAACCAGACAACTGGAGAAAAAAAAAAACATAAAAAAAAACCTGGACAATCCCTTTACATTGAAAAGCAGAGAAAAATATTGTTGTATGTAAATCCTTACATAAGAATTCGTGATATTGCGATGAACTGTCAAATACCAACAGTTAGGCCGTGTTCACTCGGCTTATTCAAGACGGAATTGCGAGCCGGATTGCGCTCGCAAATCCGTCTTGAACAAGGGGCGGGGAGCAGCACGCCGAGCCTTCCATAGACTTCCATTATCCACGGCGCGTATTTCGCCTGGAATAAAGTGTCAGGTCTCACTTTCTCACCCGCCCGGAACGGATTCGCCCGAGTGGGGTAGGAGCTACGGAATCACACCGTTCTCAATGAGAACGGTGTGTGATTACCGTAATTACGTGCTACAGGATTGGCTCCATACTGCAGCCGCAAATCCGGCGCGCAGTACGGCGCCATCCGCGCCGAAATAACCATGGAACGGCCCCTTTAAGCCTAATATTGTCACATAACATTATATGGGAGTTCTCATGTATATCTGTCCGTTGGGGCATATCCTTTGGGCATTCCATCAAAACCAGAACAGTTTATGTTCTGGTAGATCCATTAGTCCAATATTGCAAAAGTGCCGTATTCTGATTGCTATGCACGACAGTTGTAGTCTCAGCCGTTAGGAGTTACCATCTTAGACACGACCCAATATTAGATCCAGTAGTTCATGGTTCAATTGCATGGTTGGCTACTAACCTGACTGGCCGTTGTGTAACCGCACATGTACCTGGATGTGGTCACTTGGGATATTAAAAAAAAAACATGACTGTTGTTTACATACAAAAATGTCTTCTTCTCAAAAGAGAAATCATTTTTTTTTTTCAGTTGTAAGAATTAATAGCAATTAAACCAGATGCACTTAGGGCATTTTAATGTCTTAAAATTTCAGAACATTTTAGAAAATCACTAAGGTACTGGAGGGCAGTTAAAAATAAAACTCATTGTTTTTATAGCACCAACAGAATCCCCAGGATTGTATATAGACTGGACTCAACTACATCAGTACCCAGTGGGGCTTGTAATCTAATTCCATGCAAACATGGAGAAAAATACAAACTCTTCTTAAATATTGCCCAAGGCACCTGGAGATGGATATAAAATATGTTACTAGAACACTAAAGCATGTCCCCACTGCAAGGGTTTTCAGCCGGTTTTTTTAGACGGTTCTCGGTTTTGCAGACCACCTGAAAAAACGGTTGCAAACGATCACAACAGGGCTCTATGGAAAACCCGTGCAGCAGTCCCCATTGCATGGGTTTTTGCCCGCGGGCCGCAGGAAAAGGATTGAACATGCACATTCTGCCGCCCTTCCCCTCCCTCCATGCGGCCATGAGGACGGCACACAAACCGGACAAATACTAGTCGAAAAAACCGACTGTTATTTGTCCTCTGCCCTAAAAGTGGCTAGAGTCATTTTTTTCTGTCCTCATGCAGCCCTGGACCTTAAAATTAAATCACTACAGTTAGTCTGTAAGAAAATTGGGGACCTGTCGATTGTTGAGTTTTAGAGGTAGTAAAAAAAAATTCATAGGCATTTTTGATTTTGATGTCTCTTTAACCTCAATTAACTAGGCTGTACTTAAACAAGAATTTTTTCATGTAAATTTTGTTAAAATACTACTTGAAGACCACACTCGATAAATACAAATTCTTAAATTCACACATCACCAATTGCTGCCATGTCCAACTTCAATTGGTCTGATAAACACTTGAAATTCAGGAAATTAAACATTATCTCCAACTTATTTTTTTGTGTGAATTTGTATCCAACTGCCTGGATTTCAAACCTCACTTTGGCTAATTATATATTTCAGTCTAGTTGTGTAATATGTTTTATTATAAAATATGATTTATTATAAAGTAGGGTCTCATTTGTATTATTTCTAAGACTTTATTATGTAAGTCTCAGGCTGTCAGTCAAGTGCAAATACCTAACAGTTCTTATATTTTTAGACATGTTAATATTTGTTTCTCAAGTCAAGTTTAGTATCGATCTGATTGTACTAGGGCGTGGTAAATAAGGTAGACAAGAATGATTTCTTAGGTAAGCTGGTTTCTTGTATACGAGAGGGTGTTATACTATAGAATTTCACTCTATTCTACTACCCACACCATTGGTCTAAAGATAATACAAAATATGACACCTTTCTTTGGTGATTTGTGTATGTTTTTCTTACCAAAAAAAAACAAAAAACGGACTATCCACAATCAAGAAAAGAGTATTAGACCTTTTTACTGCCGTCTTTCTTATTTTAAGTAATTGTTTACAAAAATTTTACTTTGTATACTAAAGTCTGAAGCTTTAATAGTTTCTTGGTATTACTAACCCCTAGGTACTCCAAAAAGTATAAAATTGTTTTTTTCGTTCATGTTGCCTGTTGCTCTCCTTGGGTACAGTTGCTACCATGAGAACATTGTACATGGTGTTGGAACTTTTCACTCAAATTTGATAAGTGGTGGCAGCATTGGTGTTGAATGGATGTGATAGGCGACATCAATGAAATGTTCTCATGTTAACGCAAAATTCATGGTGCTTATACCGGCATAGAATTGCACCTGATTTATGAACCCGCTTGTACATGCAGGCATAAAATCAGGTTGCATTCTAATCGCTCGGAAAGCGACATTTCGATCAGCGTATCTATCTTTTTGAAACAGCGTTGTATAGCCTGTTCCAGTAGTAATCGCCTAAAATGCCAGTAGAAATATGTAGCTTCGGATAACGGTTACTTACTAGTGGCTCCCGCCTCCCGAGAGTGGCGTGCTGAGAGTTAAAAATGTAAGAATGGGTGCTGCACCTGAGATCAGGCTGAAAAGACAGCAGATACCTGGCGCAGCCCCGTTCATACATGTCACACCAATTGGCCTTAAGTCAACTCTTGATTTTTTTAAAGATATGGCTGATTTAAAAGATGAGCCAGTAATTTTTGGGCCTAACAGTGATAACAAGCGGTCATTATCAGTTAATTTATTGGGGAAGCACCATTTTGCCTCCATGATTTTACCAGTGAAATTAGAAGGCCTATCAGATGACTCTTCCATGCAGAAAAGTGAAAAAATATAATTGTAAATGTATATCTGTTGAAATTCCAGTTAACCTCCTCAAAAAGGTTGGGACTGTTTCAATGGTAGCAACTGGCAACCTAGAGGCTGCATTCAACCCCTATCCCTATTGAGCTCATGGCTCCCCTCTTCTGTTTGTATACTATCTTATGCATATAATACACAACTCCATGTGTTCTTTGATATTCTTTGTGCATAAACTGTTATGTCACACAAAATGTTGTATGTGCAGTATGCACGGATGTGGCAAAAGAAAAAAAGAACTGGGACAGCGTTGTCAGGATGGAAAAGGTGAAGATAAAATTACTTCTTTATCAGATATCAAAAATCCATAAAATGGGGAGGCATTGTGGCAAAAATGCAGAGACATGGACTAGCTAACATGTTTCTGGCACTAAGAGCCCTTAGTCATAGCCTTACTCATGGCTATTACTAAGGGAACTCAGTACCAGAAATGCATCAGCGAGTCTGTGTCTCTGCATTTTTGCCTCAATGCCTCCGCATTTTATGGATTTTTGATGCTCAGTAAAAAAGTGATTTTATCTTCACTTTTTCCATCCCGATAATATTGTCCCATGTCGTTTTTCTTTTGTAATTGATTCATGTTGTCTGGAGCAAGGGACTTGCGTAAAGGGTTAGGAAATCCTGCAACGTCAGGTGAGCTGGCTCTATATATTTTTATGCAAGGATATGCCATCATTTTATAAGATAGAAAAGTTCTTTTAAAACAATTAGTTGCGTCTTTGAAGGATTGGCTGGCGGATTAATTTATTTCTTCTTTTTTTAATATGCAGTCTGGCTAAAACCTCCAGTTTCCCCACTAATGCCATTCCAATGCCCTCAGGGTCAATGCCGATCTTCACTTCCTGGTCTCAATTTTTTTTAAATCATCCATATGGAAGCCCCTTTAATGCTGCATAAATGAAATCACATTTGCTTCTTAAAATTTGAAGTCTGTGAATTCATATTTGGAACATAATGCCTTTTGAATGAGGCATCTGCTGGCAAAGATTAAGCTTCATTATTCAACATGAAAATCCCAACCAAATATTGATTTTTCATAATTGGTTTAAATTTCAGCACTTCTCACATACTTAACCTATAATCAACAGTAGCCAGTACAATCACTTCAAACGTGACGTGAACTGGTTCCAAGACCACTGAGCAGTTAAAAAGGTTGGCCAACGATTAAATTGTATGCTGTAATCTTGGCATAATTTCCCTCCTAATAAATTACACTTATACATGTGACATTGGATCATATAAGTAAAGTAATTGTAAATAAGGATTATTGAAAGACCTTTTCAATCATCAATTTTACAGATGTAGTAATCATTAACATGACTGGCCCATCGTGATAACTCGATTTACATCATTGTAGTACATTATATTGTAGTTGAGTTATCATAATGTGTTAAAAGTCAGGTTAAAGGGGTTTTGATATTCCCATTTCATTAATTAGCTTTAAAAATGTAGTCAAAGTTGAATAAAGACTATTACCAAACACACTGCTGTTCTGATTTTGCTTCTTTTCAGAGCTTATCTCCTGCTTGTCTGCACAAGTTTCACTCTGACCACCTCTCTTTAGTCTAGCAGACTTTAGAACCCTGGCCAGGGTAATCACTCCCTGCTGTGTTTTATCTGCAGGACGGAGCATGTTTATGTTTCTTACTGAGAATCCTTAACCCTATAGAGCTATCTAGCCTTGTGCATTGCTGTTTACACCCCTCCATCACTAATGTCCCTCTAACAGACTCTGCTAGGAATAGCAGAGCTGAAATGCCAATCACTGCTATAGAACCACCCACAGCCTAACCAGGAAATGGGAAACTGAAGCTGGCTGTGGCTCTGTAAAACAGCATGGTCAGAGCAACCCTTTAATATTTGCTACATCTATACCATATCAGGAAAATAGGCTATTAGTCATGCTAAGTGTATTTTAAAAATCAAATATTAAATTACAGGTAGCCAAAAAAAAAAAATTAATACGGTACTTCCCCCAGTCCTTGCCTGGGTCTCTTCAGTCTTCTATTCCCAGTCTTTTACTTTTGGACAGGAAGTTATTGGTTGAGCCAATTAGTAGGTGAGCAGTTTAGAATTGTTGTTGTTCTATCAGTCTTGGTACAAAGCTGCCAGATGTATAGCATATAAATTAAAACATTGTACTTAGGTGGTGACATTACTGCGTGTGTAGGCATTGAGGGTCTTTTTTTATAAAACCCCAAAAAGGTATTAACTTTCATTGTCTCAGTAATTCTTGTGTGTTTTGTACAGCATAAAAAATGCTCCTAAAAATTGTCCCGACTATTGGTGCATACAAAGTCAACTATTAGATAGTGTAAGCATAGACTAAACAGTCTAAACATATTATACAGCATAAGTCATTGTTAGGCTATAGACACAGCATATGTTAAAATGCCATCCAAAATTCAACATCATTTTAACATCGCTGGATGGCGGGTGTTTGGCGCAGATTTGATTACAGGAAGCTGTAAGTGAAGGAATAATGAGGAAAGGCATCAGAGCAAAAAAACAAATAGATATTTGTCATTCAAACCAAATGCAACCTCCCATAAATATCAATCACCATTTTTTACAATATAGTGAAACCTTTTATTCCCTCATTTGCAATGGTCAAGATGCCTTACCAATGACGGGTATAATACTGCTTAGTCTCACATAAAGGATTGGGTTGTGTGCTATATTTTGCCTGATATAATACTCATAAGAAAATTAAAATGTAATTGCTGATTACCGACTGAAAATGTAGCGTCTAAGATCTTTTATTATGTGGGAGTGAACTCTCGTGTCCTAGAGGCAACTGCTTTGTTATTTTCGGCTTACACAGAGTATTCTGATCTTCTCAACCTTGAGCCTGAACATAGGTCATGGCATTATTGTAATTAGTGTGAAATTGAGATCCGCTTTAATGGTCACAGCCAGGACCATTACTAAACCTGCAGAAATGGTTGGGCTTCTTAAAGTGAATGCATTCTAACAGTATCGATAGTACAGTATTCTAGTAATCTACAAATCCATGAGTTTAAAATATTGAATTATTAAAAAAAAGAAGTTTAAATTGATTGGAAGATAAATTCCACATCCAGTTATCCTTTGATATGTTACGCGGACATATTTATTCCATTGTTTCAATAATCGTTTTATTCACTTTAGGATCTCTTCTGTCCATCTTGTAACGGCAGGTAGTGGAATCCTCCGAACTCCACCCGCAAGCGATGGAGTAGAAAATTCTAATCACTCCATATCGGGAACGGAATCGTCAGTAGCCCCCGGTTGTTTCAACCAGAGAGCCCAGGCCGCAAAAGCGGATGGGTACTTTTGCTGCGGCTTGAGTGCTGACCGACAGGAGATCCGTCACCCCCGCCTGACGTGCACTTGCTTGCGGTGGCAGCCGAGGGGTGCATGCAGGTGCAGAATCGTAGTCCAGAGAATTCGTAGTCGTGGGCAGAGCACAGGTCAGGACGGCGGCCCAATGGTTCGTGGTCGTTGGACAGCAAGGAAGGTCGGGGCAAGGCGGCAGAGGTTCTCTGAGTCAAGAAACGTAGCAAGATGTCTGTTACACGGAAAGCGATAATACGACTTTGGTAACGTTTAGCTAATGCACGAGGGCAACAAGATCCAGCAAGGAGTTATTAAGTTGGGACGTACAACCTAAAGTTACGAGAAGCGCCACAGGCAATTAGACCATAAACGGACACGCTGTGGCCCTTTAAATCCCACAAACGAGCGCCAGCAGCCATCAGGCCCCCCCCCCCCCCTAGCGGAACACAGGCACTGCGAGCGCCCCGGGCCGGCAGAGGACGGCGGACGGCACAGGAGCGAGGTTAGGTGAGTCCCTTGCAGCAGCAGCCCCCCGTCTCGTCCCTCAGGCCAGCGGCGGCAACCACATCGACCCCGGTGGACACTCCTGAACAGGGGGTCACGGAGTGCGCCCGCGGCCCGCGGGTCCGGAGCAGGAGTGGGCCGTGACATACCAGGCCCCCCCCTTAGATGAAGTCTCCCCCAATTCTTTTTTAGGCTGATAGAAGTTTACGGAAAGTTCTGTGGATTCAGGATTTGGATCTCATGGATCCCAAGGACCGATCTCTTCGGGGCCGCGAAACCCCTCCAAATCCGACAAGAACATTCAATCGCTTAACCCGCCTGAAGATCTTCATGTCCAAGGCATGTCCTTTCACACTTCACAAAGACATCTGGGGATTCTAAGCATCGGAGATTGAGCAGCGCTCCTCAGAGACAGAAACGGTGAGTTCAGAAGGACCAGAATGCTTCATGCGAGGTGAAACATTATTGAAAGGCGTTAGGGACACCGAGAGATGGAAGGCAGACAGAGTTCTTATATAGGCCCGGGTATCAGTTGTCGCAGAAATTCTGAAGGTCCCAGAAAACGCGGACCAAGTTGATAAACCTGGGAAGTCTTGAGGCGAATGTAACCCATAGGACAACAGCCACAACCCCTGCCTATCCCCTTGGGAATCGAGAACGTAGGAGGAAGGTCTCCTCTTCTTGTCAGCCTGGGTCTTCATACGGCAGAAGACCTGGAGTAGGGCTGTGATCCGGTCTCAACGCCAAATTGTCTGTTATCCTTGAACACTGATTGTCCACGGCGGGACCCTCGGAGGAGGAAAGCCCCGAAGTGAAGGGGATGGGCGTGTGTGACGGCCATAGACCACCAGGAGGAAGAGCGAACGGCCAGTAATAGTGTTGGTGGTCCCTATGGAGTCCCGAATGATTCTATAAGAGAACTCAGCCCAGGTAGCAAACTCGGGAGAACCAGTTGTCCAGATCTCCGGCAACAACAGAGCACAGAAGTCGTCACAGAATACTCCTCCACAAAGATTCTTAGGATATTATACCCTCTCCACCTTTCCATATGAATCGTACTGGGGATTTTATGCGGAAGAAAAATCCAGCTTGATCTGCAACCGGAACAAAGAGCACGCCAGAAATTTGGAGACAAACTGGTACGCCTCGTCGGAGACGAATGTGGGTAAGTAAGCCATGAAGACGAAGATGTATGGTAGAAGTACCTGCCATTGGGAGCAGAAGGAAGACCATGAAGCGGCACAAAGTGGGACACTCTTTAGAAAACGGTCGGAGTGACAAAACACCCAGATGAACCGAGTTCTTTTCCCGACGAGGAGGAAGGTCCGAGTTAGAAGTCCATGCCAAGCGTGTGACCAAGGAGATTCTGGAACCCTCAGTCACGAGGACTCAAAGAGATACCAGCGGGGCCTATGGCGACGGAACTCTTGTTTTCGGCACACTGTGGCTGCAGGAAACAGCGAAACAAAGTCCTGTGAGAGCGTCTTGGAGCAGGTTGGCCACCAAGTAGTGACTGTGAGGTTGAGAGTAATACCGGATTTTCTAATCCCGGGATGACCGGCCAGAAAGGAGAGCTATTGCCCCCAACCCATAATTCTCCTCCTGAGTTGCGGGGCGCGACCATCTGTATCTATCGCCTGGTTGGAATGCTGCGGATAATCCACCGGACGCCTAACGATGACCGAGTCTCGTTCGGGAGCGATTTGAATATGCTGAGGCAACAAGAGGTCCTCTCCGGTTAACGTCCGAATAACGGGAGAGGGCATCTTCTTTTGATATTTTTCTACGTTACCGTATCGAAAGTCTGGATTCTTAAAATCAAAACGAGAGAAAAAAAAAAAGAGAAACCACCAGGGCGCCTGCGACAGGATTTACTCCTGACGCCACTGTATGTATTGCAGATTTTTATGAGGCGTCTGTAAAGACGTCAATAATGGTGCTCTAGCTCCCTCCAAGAAGATTTCCCCACTCCTCCCCAGGGCCAGATTTTTATGGGCACAGCTATCCCGATCTTGATCCACAATGGCCGTAGTTTCGTTCTGCGAAGAGAAAGTTTAGACAAATAAACCGCATGTGAACGGTTTTTGCTTTAGGCCCTTCTTGGGTCAGACCAGGCCCCTGCAATCCCACGGAACTGAGGCATCGACCTCCAGGCTGAAGGGTCTCTCAGGGATCCGTACGGACACCAAAATGGTGGCGGATGGAGAAAGGCAGAGACTTTAATATTGGAGGAGAACGCTTCCTCGGGCAATGGGGACCCAGCATCTAGGATTAGCGGCGTTTCTTTCCGGGTGATAGCCACAATGGGAGCCACTAAACACGTAAGAAAAAGTGAATCAAACTGCCGGTATAGTTGGCGAAATCCTAGAAAAGCGTTTCGAATCGCCCGAGACCGACTAGGGAGCGCAAGCCAACTGTAGAGGCAAATCGCTGAGAGTTCGCAGGATACCCTCTGAAGACCTCGATCAAGAGACATGTACCCCAGGTAAAGGAGACTGGCCTCGTGGAAACCGACTACTTCTACCAGTATTGGCATACATCGGATTTGTCCCGCAGGCGTTGCAGACTTGCGTACTTGTCTCCGGTGCGACACTAGTATTGTTCAGAGTAGAAAAAATCAAAATCTCGTCGCAGGTTACAATGACGCAGGTGTTACAGCAGGTACCCCCGGTAACACGTCATTGACAAACTCCTGAAAATACTGGCCGGTGCGTTTGCCAATACCGCAAAAAGGCGCCATCACGAGATATATCGAAAATGAGAGTCCGCTCCGGCTGTGTGAATGCGTTTTCCATTCGTGCCCCTTCTCAGAATTCTGATGAGTTGTAGGGCCCCACGTAGATACCAACTGAGGAAAACACTCTAGCGCACCCTTGCGAAGACTGAGTCTAAACAAGTTCCGAGATCCAGTGGAAGAGGGTAGCGGTTTTTTCACGGTGATCTTGTTTTAGGACCCCTAAAGTCTATGCATGGACCGGAGAGAACCATCCTTCTTCTGCACGAAGAAAAAGACCCGGCTCCGGCTGGGGGAAGGAGGACATACGGATTAATCCTTCTGCAATTCTCCAGAATTTAGGCGCGACATTGGCCTGATTCTCCGGCACGGACAGATGGGTAGACCCCTCCCACCGCGGACAGGGGAACTGGTTTTCCTGGTAGGAGAGGTCATAGGCAGTACCGTAATGTGCCCATGATGGTGTCAGCGAATCGGCCTCCTTCTCGGAACTACATCCCAAAGTCCTGGGTACCTGCGGCCGCAGGCCAGGCCCCCCCAATAAACGGTTTTGACAGGCGGGATCAAGAGAAGTGGTAGGCACCGCGGGCGTCGGTACCATCCAGCAGGTGCGTTTATGGCATTCCCAGGTCCCCAACAGCATGGACTTTCGCCCCGTCTTCTCAGTCGAAAGCGAAGGTCGGTGGCCTGCAGCCCAGGGAAGACCCCAGAGAAGGCCGAGGAAAGCCCGGGGACAGAACGAGTAACCTAATCTTCTCTTATTCAGAGCTAACCCACACGGAGATTCACCGGCCGGGTTATGTACCGTGATTGGATATTGAGAGCTGCAAGCTCCCCACGAACTTCGAAGAGATAAGCACGGTTCTCCAGCCTGGACCAACAGGTAGTTGCAGGTACCACAGGGTCTTACCACGAGCCAGAAGATGAAGTTCCGGCAGATCCAGAGTCCCAGGAAGGCCAGACTCCGGAACGAATGACCAACATCCAAGAAGTCACACTCTACTGGCCATCATCAAACGTGGAGAAGGAGGAAACTGCGCAACCTAATGGCCGGCCCTCACCCACGCGCACCTAGGATGAGAGCGCGTTTCCCGGAACGCCGCTTGAGGACGAGGGGGAACAGTTTCTGCGAAAGTGGTCCGGGCTGGGCGTAGTAAGGCATAGCTTCGTGTCTGCCCGACACTGTCGTTTCAGTCTTTGCGCTCCGTTAGAGTGAGCCCGATCCACTTGCATCGGTTACCACTCTGAGGTTTGAGGAGGGCGGAATAGGAGAATGCTGGCGAAAAACACAAGGAGCCTCTTGAGGAATCGCCGACGAGGACTAGCAAGTCTCTTTCTTGGCGAAGCTCCCTCCCTGCCTCTCCTAGCCTCTCCGCGAACCTTACATCATTACGAGTAGCTAGATGTATTAATCTCGTTTAGGGAGAACTCGGGAGGTCTCTTGCTGCCAAAGGCTCTTTACCCTGCTGACAGACCCTTCTTGAAGGTAAGCGCAGAAGGGCGGTCATTGCGGTTCCATGCGAGCTCCGAACCAGGGTACGATAATGGAACCGCAATAGTACAACCCACAGACAAAGACTTCCAGCCCTGCGGATGGCTCAAGATGGGCGGTCCTCGGCGGAGGAGGCGCGTGCCGTGCTCACTCTAATAGTACGGTGCGGAAACTCCTGGAGGAAGGGATCTGATAAGGTCCCGCAGATCACAGGGTCGCCTCTGTCCCAAGGGGGTTGCCCAAGCCAGGGCCTTCCCCCCCGGAAAAGTAGACTCACAACAAAGGCCACTCTCTTAAGACCTCTCCGGGGAAACTGCATCCTGCCATCAGCTCCACGTGAATTGAGCACTGAGTAACGTAAACCTACCCCGGCAGAGGCTTGGGAACAACGGCAAAGCTGGAGGTAGAGGGAGCCGAATTTTAGGGTCCCACGGTGGACCAAAGTGGGCCTGTGAGCTAATGTAGACGGAGCCACAGATGGGGCGGAGACTGCTGCTGGGAAATCAAGAAGCTGACAATCATGGCGGTGAGCGCTGGCCCAAACTGGCTGACCTTTTTTTGCGATATTGTGCGATTGCTGGCATAACAATCTACGAAAGAATCCGCGATGCTTGGCAGAGGCACCTTTGCGCGGTTATCCATAGAGCTGGATACTAACAGTAAACGTGCTGGGGTACGTGGATCCGCCGGAACCACCGCAATACGATGGTATTAAGCCACGCAGGAACGGAATCTAAGCTAGCCCACGGAGTTTTTTCCACACCAAGGCACCGCCGCAATAGCGGGATGGACTTGCTGCGGCATTTGAGCTACCAGGTCGTCCCCCAGCCTGACGTACTTGCTTTCTGTGGCAGCCGAGTGTGCAGCGTGGATGGCAGAATCTTAGTCCGAGAAATTCGTAGTCGGGGGCCAGGCAGACAGGTCAAGAGACAGGCGGCCAAGAACGCCTTTTAATACAGCAAGTGGTTCGCGTGTCGTGGACAGGCAGGAAGGTCGGGGGCAGGCGGCAGAGGATTCGAGTCAATAAACGTAGCAAGCAGGTCTGTACAACGGAAAGGCGTAGAATACACTTTGGAAACGCTTTAGCTAAGGCACGAGGCCAACATAGCATCTCCAGCAAGGAGTAATTAGTGGTACCTAAAACGGCGGGTCTTTCGACGTACCTTAAGTAGGAAGCAAGGCGCCAGCGCAATTAGCCACTTAAACGGAGACGCTGCCTTTTTATCTAGGGTGAGGGGGGGGGTGGGGGGGGGGGGGGGGGGGGGGGGGTCTCTTGAGTCTTCTTTTTCTTTTATTGTTCTCTTCTTTTCTTTTTTTGGAGTGGCTTGGAGCGGGGGGGGGGGGGGGGGGGGGGGGGGGGGGGGGGGGGGGGGGGGGGGGGGGGGGGGGCTTTTGCCTTTAAATCCACAGAACGAGGCGCGTCGCGCGATCCACTTAGGAACACAGGCACCCGCGCCCCTCCCAGGACAGCCAGGACTGGCGGACGCTACAGGAGCGAGGTTAGGTGATCCCCTGGCCAGCAGCAGGCCCCCCGGCTCGTCCCGCGGCCATCGACGGCACCCACGAACCCCTGGTGGAACACCCGATAACACCAGTGGGTCACGGTGGCGCCCGCTCTGACCCGCGGGCCGGGGTAGCAGGAGGGGGCACGGACACATCATTTTTACAGTAAAGTCCTTGAGTTAGGAGACAATGTATTTTTTATTTGTGCCTATACAACCGTTTTTGATGCATCCCAATTGTACCTCAGATATACTTATGACCCTCTTTTCTACCTAGACCTCTCTCACCCTCTACTTCGTTTTGTGATGGCTTTGTACATTGTAAAGAAGCGTTATGGGATTATTACCTTTGGAGCATACAAGTAGTTGGACTCATTTATCAGCTGTCATTTCATCTTGTATATATTACTGAAAAATTCAAATCTGATATTTTATGTTTTTTCTCTTGTTACTACATGACAAGTTGGGACCAAAGATTGAAACAACTATGGGGCCTCCAGCAGACAAAGGCCCAATTTAAATTTCCACAAAAGAATAAGGAATCTTGACAGCTGTCTTTTGGGTGTTTCACCATCTAATTGATCGAAATAAAGTGAAAGTGAGAAGATTCTGTTATTAAAACCACTTGCCAAGCATTTGCCTCCAATTCAGTTTAGTTAATGATGGAATTAGCAATGCATCTTTAATGATATATTTCCATAAGCCAGGTGCACCCATTGTAAACAGAAAGCCTAAGCACTTTTTCTGTGACCATCAACTGGTACATCTATTGGCAATCTATCCTCTCTCACATTCAAATGTATTATTTGTTTGAAGTGATGTTTTATATTTTTTAGGTTATTTTTAGGCTATTTTTCTAATACAGCGCTAGTATGTTGAGCAGCACTTTCTAGAGATTATCACCATTCCCATCAGTCCCTGTCCTTATTGACCCTTAAAATCTTCCTATCTCAGACAGCTTTACATCAGGATCAGTTTCACAGGGTACCCATAGGGTTTTTGACATGATGGAGCAAACAATATCACATGGGATTACATCATGCATACATTGGGAGAACATGCCAACTAAACCCAATTTTTCTTCCTTGATCACATTCAACTTTAGGACCCAAGTACTGCAGGACATTAGGACTATCCAATTATTGCCCATACAGTGCCCAACCCCAATGTGTTTTTACCATGTTTGTGTTCATACAGTGTATTTCTCATTGAACTACAGACCGATAATTGTGCCTGCCAACTACATACCCTTTTCCATGCATAATGATTGAAAGGAAGTACCATACTTGTTTGCTTAATATTTAGACTACAAGACCCCTTTAACTAGGGTATAATCTAAATTCTGAGCCAGCTTCTTCATGGCAGTGCTAATTTCGGCAATTTGCACCTATTACATCTAAAAAATAAAGTCAGCTTTTATATACCATCCTTTATTATAGCTGTCCATGCCAGATGGGAGCGGTATTCCCACCAGCAATGAAATTTCCATTTTTTTTTAATCTTCTGAATTTTAGAAGAACTTGTTGATAAATCCTACATCCATGGAGGTTATGTGTAAAATACATTGCCCCCACCCAGCCAGTGTCCCAGAGATTAGCAGATTTAAGGTTGAAAATTTAGAGTAGAAATTTATAGTACATACAAAAATTATTCACAACCCCTTTCCGTATACCCTATTGCAGAGTAGTCCATCCGTATTACATTGTCGGCTACTTATTTGAATGGCCAGTCCATTCCCCTGTAGTGGCTACTATGGGAAATATATAGCCAGACATCGTTTCCCCCAACAATATCAGAAGATCACCGTGGGCTAGAGAATCTTGACTCTTGCACATCGGATCTTTGGTCCGTCTTAAAGCTCTTAAAATTATATTTATACATTATTTCATAATCACTTAGTTGTACCCTGAACCTTCCTAAATTTTTTTGAAAAATAAAAATGGGACTGATATTTAATATGCCAATGTCTTAAATTCTAATAAAATATAATAGTATTTGTTTTTAGCCAACAGATAATAGCCACCACTACACCAGACACTTGACAAGAGCACTTGTAGTGTTTTAATTCATTGTTAAGGAGATTTAGAATCTGTCTAAACAATGTTCAAGGAAAGACAGGAATGCTTTGTCTGAGATTATTTAGGTTCTCACTAGTATAAAGAGATTCTCACCAAAGTAAGAAATCATGGATTGTTAAGACAAGAATCAAGTTAAGTATTAATCCCTTTACTGCTAGAAAGGGCCTGTAACAAATCCAAATCCATAGCTTGGGTATAAACCTGTGTTTGTGTAGCTTATATACAATTTACTGCTTTGGAATTATTGATTTCTGTGTGTTAGAAAACGGAATCCCCTGGTGTTCTGCAAATGAATGCCACTCAGGATAACATTGATGTGGCATATGTTTATTGCAGGACATATTAATTTACTAAATAACGAAAATTTAAAAATAAAAAATAAAGAAATGTTTTAAATGTATTTTTGCAAGACAGATATCCACGGTACCCAGCAATGTATATAAACTTTGGCTTACACAAAAGCATTCTCTAGTGTCTTTTCGTAATGTACATATTTCCATTCTCACATAGCTTTAGGCTATGTCTACTCAGCACTGGATTCTCCTTGGATTTTCAGCAGATTCAGTATTTTAAATCCAAAAATCCAACTATAACCTGCGCTGTGTAGACTTTAATAGAAAATCAGTGCTGTATTCTACACAGCACTGATTTTCTATTAAAGTCTACACAGCGCTGGTTATGTACTGAAGCCACCGGCCGTCTGGCGGAAGATAGAACAGGTTTTATCTTCCGCCTGATTCCCGTCGGATTCAGGTGCAGATCATGTACTGGGCCGGCGGGAAATCCGAAAATCGACCATGGTGCCGAAAGCCACGGTACAGCAATGTTAAAATGCCGTAACATTTTGGATGTGTAGATGTAGCCTTAGGTGCAAAATAGAAAAGAAAAAGAAAACTAATTGTAACTATTGTTGTAGAAAATCTTATGTATTGCATGTTTTTTTGTTTTTTTTTACTTTCCTATGTTACTTATTGAAGTCTAATGGTATTAAACCCAAAATCATGGCACCTATGTATTTTGGAAGCATTTCTAGGATTCTTTCTTAAGATTTGTTTATGATGGTACTATAGAAAAAGTATAGTTGTTTTTTCTACTGATATATTTATTGTGGAAAAAAAATCCAAATACTTCACAACTAGAACATACGGGAATTTCATTTTAAAAGCAGTTCCTCGGAAGACGTGGAGGCACTGTCACAACGACCGGCATAGGGGGGGAGTTAAAAACTGTTAAACCCCCCTGAATGCTGGGGAACATCCCCAGACTGCCCCCATTTTTGGAGTGGGGCTTATGCAAGCCCCTTCCCCCTTATATAGTCTCTATCTATGTCTGTCTGTCTACCTATTCAGCCCATTTGATATATTATATATCTATCTAGATATCCAAAAAGTGCCAGAACTTTAAAAATGATAAAAAAAATAGAAAACTTTATTCACCCATGTGAAAACAGCAACATTTAAGCTCCAGCAAGATCTTTTGCAAGCACTCGAAAAAAGCTTGTGCTAGAGCTGAAACATCGCTAGTTTCACATGAGTGAATAAAGTTTTCTATTTTTTTTTATCATTTTTGTAGTGCTGGTACTTTTTTAGGCTATCTAATTGAGTGTTAGTCAGGACTAGTGAGTAGGCACACACTTTAAAAAAAACTGAAACTATTCTGAGTGCTGCCTTCTTTTGCTATTTATTTCTCTACCTTTCTTATTTGTCTATTATAGAATCTCCATTATTACTAGGAAATAAGATAAGAGAAAATCTAAGTAATTTAAAAGTCCTTTCAGGAAATGTGTTTTTCTCCTAAGACGTGTATCAATACCTAAGACAAATCTGCTACAAATGAGCAATTAGTGAAAGAGTCTTGCGGAGAAGCCTTTTTATACTTCTTTGCACAGAAGAGCCGTGTTAAACAAATGTTTACTTTGTAAGAAAATACAATTTTTAAAACATTTGTTTTGCGACAATAAATCTGTCCTCAGTTACAGACTGCACAATTTCAAGTAAGTTGGATAAATAATGAGTACTCAAGATACCTATTACTTTTCTGACATTGTGGCAGTGTGCCATTAACAGAACTCGATATTCTCAAATTCCTAAATGTGTTTTCAATGCCTGATTTATTTTCCTGCACAAAAAATATGAGTCTTTTGCTCAAATGTACAGTCTTGCTCCATGTTGCTTCGCAGACAAAAGGCCGAATCATTCTTTTCCCATTTAGGATATTTTATATATTCGATGAATGAAAACACAAGGCAACTTCAAGGCCATCTTTACCTCAATGGAACACAAATGGTTTATTTTTTTATTCAAAGTGCTTGTTGCACAGGGGCCTGGTAATCAGATGTTGAAATTGAGTCTCTCTCTATCTCTTTCCCATGAACCCTTTGACCCTGTTTTGACTGTTAGTAATTTAGTAGTCAGAGTGGGGGAATGGGTGTATAACAGAGGGTTTTGAAGCTTAAATGAATATGCAATTAAGAAAAATAAAAAATTAAAAAAGACACATGAGTAGTTACTGTAAGTGGAAATTGTGATGTTATAGTTATAAAGCTATATACTATGTACTCCATCCTAGTCAATTAATAAATTAATTGTTTTCTTTTTAAGTTTTTCAATACAGATATTATCCACAAAATGTCAAATTGCATAGATAATAGTTGTTTTGCGCTGCCTGAGGTTTTTAGCCCTTATTCTGGAAACTTCAGAGACTGTATATGTCATACAGAAGACAGTGCTAAACCAATTTTTGGCCTCATATATATAAATAGTACCAACAAGAAGTGTAGGGGACTAAGAAATGAAAACACTGATTGCATTCTTTGCTATGGGCAGCTATTCTCCACTTTTGATGCTCCATTTTATGTTATATGGTTTAGAGTCAATGAAAGGGGCTGTCTCACTAAGGGAAACATGTATGAAGGAAGGCGCTTCAAAGTGAATTGTCGAGTCTCGTTTTGAATGTATAATGTGCCTGGATGTATGAAAATCTTTTTTGTGCAATTATAAATGGAGTCTAAAGTTCGACGCGCCTCACCTATGTGTTAGGCGCATTACGAAACTTAGGCGCATTAGTAATGCGCCTAAGAAATATTGTTGATACATTCCCTATAATATAAACATTTGGAAAGCTCCTGAGCTATGTGGCAAACATATCAATTGACCCCAGTGCACCAGGTGGGGGCTGAAACAGTATAATTTTAGCTGCTGTCAGGCCTGTATACATTGGCATATCTATTTTTTTTTTCTTACTTGAATAGCATAGTCAGTTATTTTATCTAGAGGCGTCCTACAAAAGAACCATTGCTGTGCAATATACATGTTTTCCCATGGAAGCCTATGAGTGACAGATTCCACTGTATAACTGTACTCCGGTATCTGTCTGAGGAATTTATTGGATATATACATATGAAAATCCTCCGGACATATACTCTGCAAAGACAGTTTAAATCTGCCTTAGAAAACACCCTTCCGTATGATTTAGTAGAGCATGTGGAATTCAGTTTGTCTTGAATGGCAAATCTGAAGCTTTACATTCCCTGTTTTTTTACCGCTACATTGTTATATAGGCAGAATACCCATTCAGGATTAGTTTTTGTAAAAGAGGCCCATTATATTAGTATGGTATAATATTACATATATGTTGTATCTATATGATATAAAGTTAAATTCACACTGCATTTGTCACATCAGAGGAGGTGCAGTGGGCCCTAGGCTGACACCCAGCCCACTGTCCCTGCCTAATTGGCGTGCTGCCCTAAACGGCAGACCCCAACTGGACGACAGTCCCTATTCTACTACGTGTAGGGCCGTCTGGGAAACGCGAAGTTAGCAGTCCGGGTCGATAACGGAACGGGTACGCCAAAGCCACAAATCGGAAACCAAGAGAAAAACGTAATACAAGCAAAGGGTCAAAACCAGGAGGTAACGCAGTACAGAATCAGAAGACGAGAATGAGGTCAGGAAGCAAGCCAAAGTCAGGGTAACAGAGCAAACAAGCGAACGGGAAAACAGAAGAAGCACGAAGGGTAACCTTTCACAGGCAAAGATAATCCAAACTGAGCCGGTTTAAATGAGGCGCCCAGACACCGCCCCAGCAGCTGATTGGTGCGACCTCCGGGCTCCTCTATTGGCACCCTCTGAGCTGATTTGAAGCCGAGCTGTCACTCCTATCAGCCAGGCTTCTCCCTGGGCGTGTCACCCGACTGGAGGGATTAACCCCTGTAGCACCTTGCTCCTCCACGGCAACAACGTGTGTCGTGACAGCATTATTATAGATATAATCTCAAATATACATTATAGCAATATAGGTATAGTATCACATATACATTGTATTAGTATAATATAATATTACGTACACATTGTATTAGTATACTATCATATACACTTTGTATTAGTATAATATAATATCACATACTCATTGTATTACTTTGGTACAATATCACATACACATCCTATTAATATAGGTATAGTATCACATATACATTGTATTACTTTGGTATAATATCACACACATTGTATTAGTGTTTTATAGCACATACACATTGTATAAGTATAGGTATAATCTCACATGCACATTTTATTACTTTTGTATAATATCACGTACACATTGTATTAGTATAGTATAATATCACATACACATTGTATTAGTATAGTATAATATCACATACATATTGTATAATTATAATATCACATACACATTGTATAAGTATAATATCACATACACATTGTATTATAGTATAATATCACATACACATTGTATTAGTATAGATTTAATATCGCATACACATTGTATAAGTATAGTATAATATCACATATACATTGTATAAGTATAATATCACATACATATTGCATTAGTATAGATTTAATATCACATACATATTGCATTAGTATAGGTATAGCATCCTCACTAATCAGCGGCAGTGAAACATCTGTGTCCTATGTAGTTTATGTAATCCGTATTTACAAGCGCGTAGGTTACATCCTTCAGTTGTATAATTATTATTTAATACATCTGATCTGTCAGGATTTACTTTACGCCAATGATCAGATTAAGAAACAAACTGTCAGATTTTGGCTACTGGTGACTCGCTTTGTGGAAGCACTGTCACTTCAATGTGGTTTATTCCTATTTAATTAAGAGACTTTGAATTTGTAAAGGGAATGCAGCCTTGTTTGGCCCAGACCTATTTATTTATTCTAAAGGGAGCTACTTCAGAAGGATATTCACTAATTGGCAAATACTGACATCAAGCCTTTTTCACCATGAAGATAATTTATCAAAGTGATCACCTATCTGCTGTGCTATGCATAAGGGTATCCTTGTACAGAATGACTCTGCTCCTTTGGGGAAGACGCCTATTATAGTTTGTAATTACTTACAGAAATTCATTCAGTCCTTTATGCCTGTTAATAGTCTCCTTAGCATATTATATAGTAACATAGTTATGTGTAACCATATCCAAAATAAATAGCACAGGGTGCGATCATGGACGAAAAGGGGCAAAGATTTAAATGCAAATCATTTCTTTATTTTGCTTCTTTATTAGATGTCACCAACAAGACTATATTGCATAGTTAAATGCATATAGCAGTATTCAGGATCTGCATCCTCTTACAGAAGCATCCTACCCTGGCGAACAATGGGAGAAATTTACAAATTGATTTGTACCAGGTTTATGGAAGAAGAAAAAGTTGCAGACGCTGGTGCAATAATTTGTGACTTTTTTATGCCATACCTGCCCCTTTTTTAAGTGGAAAAGGCGTACTGGGAGAGGGTTTGATTACCCACAGCCTGACACATTTACCATAGTTTAAACCAAAAATTGGCCTAAACTTTATTAAAAATCTATGCCAGATAACAGCTGACATGTATTTCAATTTGTGATGCGTGGACTGCCACAGATCTCCAGCACAATTATGTGTTAAACAGTCGAGTACCCATTTCAACATCGCAGTGGATACCCATGCGGGGCTTATTGTACAGGCTACTATAGAATAAGGTCCCTTAAAAACTGCCACTAGAAGCATCTTCTCTTATACGTTTGTGAAAACTGGCATTTAAAAATACTGGCACTAGCAGACCCAGGTCCAAGCAGACCTGAGACCTCCAATATATAGTGTGTGGAACGGTCTGATTTAATCACTGAGTTCAGGTGACTGAAGTGGGTAGAGTTACAATAAGATAGCGGAGAGGAAAGACTTCAAAGGTATATCCTTTGCTTAACACCGATACAGGAGGGTGGTTATTGGTAATAGAGCTAAGGGGTCAATGCAGTTTAGACATACCAGAAAACATAGGACACAACAATGCAATGTAACAGTTGAAGGACTTGCTGGCACTTGTGGTACAGCAGAGGGACATACCTGTGAAGAAAGGCGATCAGATGGGAGCACAGACAATGATGAGTGTTCTATCAGGGTCTTTCATAATTCATCACTTCAAAAAGCTGTCACTTGAAAAACTGGCATTTAAAAATGCTGGCACTAGCAGACCCAGCATGGTTATTCCTCCCAGAAATGCATAGCCAAATATGTCAGCTGGGTGTTAAACTAGGTCCAAACAGCAAAGTGAAAATGCCGTCCAAAATCCAACAGCATTTTCAAATTGCTGGACTGCACCGCAATGCTTTTGTTTTATGGAAATACGGATTTCAGATTCCTGGCGGCCTAGTACATAGGGGCTGTGGAAATCTGAAGGCGGTCCGGTGGAATATACAACATGTTCTATATTCCGCCAACCGACAGTTTAGGTTTCCCTTAGTAAAAAATCTGTGCCGTGTAGACTACAGATTTTGTATTGAGGGCTACACAACACTGGTTATATCAGATTTTTGGTGGATTCTAAATACTGAATCCACTGAAAATCCAACCAAAAACCTATGCTCTGTAGACATAGCCTAACCATTCCGCTGTTGGAGTGTGTGCCCGCACTGTTTGGACAATGTCAATCTGTATAGAGACACACCCCTACCTGGTAATACCCTTCTGATTGACTGGTAATACATTTCTAGTTGGGATGATAATGGAACCACACAACGTAGAGATCAAATGAAAGATTCTCCAATATTGATATTTCATGGAAATTAATAGTGTTTTCTAAAACAGACATGTGAGAAATCTTCACGGGTTCTTTTTAAGTAGGTCATAGTAAAGTCAAAATTCCCATTCACCAACTTCATTTTTACATCAGCTGGGATACTCTAAACCTCTTTGTGCATATAAAGTGCCAGTGACAGGGGCACCATAAATGCAGGTGTGTGTGCTTTGATGGAATAAGGTTGTGGTGTACTCTGAGTTGTGGTGCGTCCAGCTAATAGAAGAATACAGAGCGAGCTGAACTTTGAGCTCTTGACAAGCTTTATTTACGTCTCACAATTACATTGCAATGATTCACATGAAGGGATTCTCATTGCACAACACATTCTAGTTCTGCTTCTGCCTGCAGCATCTATTTTCTCCTGCAATCACCTAGGCTACACAGCCCTTCTATTTATGGCAGGGCAGGAGCATCCCATGCACCTTATCTCCACAATCTTAGTGACTGGCTATTGTCTCTGTAAATCTTCTCTTTCTTCTCCATTCTTCTCTCTCTTGCACTTTCTATATTCAGCTCAATCTATTTTCTGTGAGTAATGTATCTCTCAACAAGCCTGGTGTTCTGGTCTTGCCTGCCTCTATCCCACTGCCAGCTGGTGGTCAGACATCTCTTGCTGCAACAAAACTCTAAGGGCGGTTCCCGCGGCCAAAACCTCGTCGAACCTCGCCACGAACTCGCATCTCCCGACGCGGGTTTGCGACGCGGGCGCTGGGCGTGGTCTAGGCGCGGGAGGGGCGTGGTTTGGGGCGCGGCTTGCACCGAGGGTTTGCCCCCATGCAAACTAATAGCAGGGGGCAAACCGCACCGTGAGCCGCGCCCAACCGTGCACCACCCGCGGCGCCCTGGACAGGAGAGGTCTCCACACGCGCGGGTTTGGCCGCGGCCCCGTATCCGAGGCCAAACCCACGGTGTGTGAATATTAACGCGCTTTCCCATAGGAAACCATGTTAATATACTAGCTGCGGTTTTGGCTGCGGGAACCGCGTCGGAACCCGCGGCCATAACCGCGGCTAAATCCGTCGTGTGAACATGCCCTAAAGACCACATGTATAAAAACTGGCTTGATCTAACACTTCCTTTGTTATCCATAGCAAACAATCAGAGCTTTCCTTTTGTTTTATGTAGTGCTCTGAAAAAGTGAAAGGTGAGCTCTGATTGGTTGCTATGGGCAGCAAGGAAAGTCTTAGACCTAGACAGTCTTCATACATGTCCCTTTAACTCTTAACTTAAACTCCCAACTGGCAACTAACCATTTCTTTAAGATAGCTAATTATGCCTGCATCCACTCCCATGATCCTCTAGTTGGTCGTTAAGCCGGTTGTTTAGTCGATTGATAAGAGCTTAGCAATCGACTCCGGGGACTAATCTTCTGGTAACCCCTTTCCACAAATCTGATTTGCTGCAGGGCTACTTCTGTATCACAGGTACCTACATGTGCAATAATCACATCACATACATATTATAGTGCATATGACATTCACTATAGCAAAAACATACAGTATTTACATATAAGACCACTGATAGTGTGGTCACACCACACTTCATGTATACACCAAAAGTTATAACTGATGTGCACAAGTCCTAAGAAATAAATCTGTAGCATATAGTGGATTTGGGCAATAGAGTAAAATGAAGAAATCACAAAGCATTACGGTTATGTATTTTAGGGTTCTGAAATAGGCATTTTACATTTCTGTAGGAGAAAGATATTTGATATTAGTCTGATTCCTAATCTGGCTAATCATTCTGTTTTCATCATTTTGTTTTCCATCTGCATGCTTTTGACCATAGTTGCCAACTTTTGAAAGTGAAAAGCAGGAGTATGAAGAGGGCGGCGCCGCAGCAAAAAATTTGCATGGACACGTCCATCTTGTTGGTGTGCCACACCCCTTCAAAAAGCCACATCCACTCCACCTAACTGCATAACGGCTTTGGAAGAAAGCCAGGTAGATGCCCTTATAGCCAGGTAGTAGCCCCCCATAACCAGGTAGTGCCCATTACAGGCAAGTAGATGCCCCCTTGTAGCCAAGCACATGCCCCCTTGGAGCCAGGTAGATCCCCCCTCAGTAGCCAGGTAGAGCGCCCCCTGTAGCCATGTCGAGCCCACTTTGTAGCCAGGTAGAGGCCCCCCTTGTTAGCCAGGTAGATGCCCCCCATTGTTAGCCGGGTAGTTGCCCCCATTGTTGTGATGTAGATGCCCCCTCTGTTGCCAAGTAGATGCCCCCATTTGTTAGCCAGGTAGTTGCCCCCCTTTGTTAGCCAGGTAGAGCCCAATTTGTAGCCAGGTAGATGCCCCCCTTTGTTAGCCAGGTAGATGCCCCCTTGTTAGCCAGGTAGATGCCCCCTTTGTTAGCCCGGTAGTTGCCCCCTTTGTTGTCACGTTGTAGCCCCCCTTTGTTAGCCAGGTAGAGCCCAATTTGTAGCCAGGTAGTTGCCCCCATTGTTAGCCAGTTAGTGCCCCCTAATAGCCAGGTAGAGCCCCCCTATAGCTAATAAAAATAAAATAATAAAAGCCACTTACCTCACCAAGCTCCCTGCAGCGCGGCCAGCTCCGGACATCTCCCGGCCAACCGACTCAGTGTCGCAGGGGGAGTGAGTGCAGCCAGGCGTCACTCCCCCTGCGACGCTGATCTGTATGTACAGCGCACACCGGCGCTGTACATACAGGGGGAGAAGGGAGGAGGGGAACGATCCCTCCTGCCTTCTCCCTGTACGGCAGCTGCACGGAGCGTGCAGCAGCCGATGACTGTGCGGCTGCGGCCACACAAGTCACTGAATGTCGCCGGGCGGGTGTGCGGCCGCGCGGCCGCTTCACCCGCCTGTAGGAACGGCCCGGCGCTGCCTGCTGGTGGCGGGAGGTTCGCCAACTCTGCCGGGGTGCCGGGGGGGACCCCCAATAGCGGGACACCCCCCTCCCCCGCCAAAAGCGGGAGAGTTGGCATGTATGCTTTTGACTAACAGGGCAGGGTGTATAGGTCAACCTCAGTTTTCCTATATCTAATATAGGTGACATATTCTAAATATAACAATATTCCAAGATATATCAATATTTTTGCAACACATTTAAATGATTTTCCCAGGCAACACTGCTAGTGACCTGAGTGAACTATTGAAAGGGCATATTACTATTTTATGTATTTTCCAAGTTTCCAAGTTACTCCTGATTTTTTCCCTTTGCCTGTTTTTGATTAATTGACGCAGTTAACAATTCAGTTTTGCTTTCCACTTTGCATAGGTTTTGATACAGGAAATGACTGAAAGCACCAGTTACAGCTGCACCAGAACCACCAGGGGAGAGAGAAACATTTGAACTCTGCTATATATTTCCTGCATCTTACAAACTGTCTAGGCCTCATTGATGTGATTACCTAAAACTGGTTTTATTTGCTAAATCCCACCGGGTCCTGCAATATGCTGTTTCTTACACATGGTATATTTTTAATTTGTCGTTATGATATATTTATTACCTCTTGGAATACAGACTTGTATGATGCATTATCAAACATAATTGGAATCATACAGGTTCTCTATTTAATACGAATACCCCAATATCATCTAACAGACATCTGGAAAACACATCTCTTCTGGATGAGAACAGTCATAAGGAGAAGAGATTGAAAACTTGGAAAATTTGCAAAATAAAGGGTATTGAAGGCAAAAGTGAAGCTGACATAAAAAATGATATACAAATAAAGTTTCAGGTATAATACGTCTATCCTACAAAGACATGTTAAAGTGAAGCTCCAACCTTGGGGCTATCTTAGAAGGGTTGGTATGATATTAGAAGAAATAATTTACCGTACATTTCTTCAACAACAGTGCAACTCTCGTCTTTGGACTGTGTCCGGTATTGCACATAATCTTTTTTCAAGTGAATAAAGCTAATCTCCAATACTAGACACAATCCAGGGACAAGAGTGGCATTGTTTCTGGAAAAAAGCAATGTTTTGTTCTTTATCTCGTACAACCCGTTTAATAAATATGTTCAAAGATATATTAAAACTCTCTCACTCTGATGAATTTCTTAATTCATATGCAGACCTGTGGCTGTAGACTGTCTATGGACTGCACACTATAGGATATCTAAGAGTCTGTGTTTTTAACACAACTTGATAAAAAAATCTAGTACAGGCAGTCCCGACTTACATCATTCCGACTTACATACGTCCCCTAGTTACAAACAGAGACTTATGGGGCGTGGCTGTCATTCAACACTGAGTCACACCACATGATAACCAAGTGCCAGCATGCCACAGCTGCACATGAGATACAGAACGTTAGGTGAAATCTTCTAAAAATGGCACAGACAGCAAAACAAATGTAAAAACCCTTCCCTGCACTATCCAAAACTAACAAATTTTTTTTTGCTGGAATTACATTTAATAAATATACCTGTTCCGACTTACATACAATTTCAACTTAGAACAAACCTACAGTCCCTATCCCGTTTGTAACCCGGGGACCGCCTGTATTTAGGTTTATAGCTATGATTAGCACGATTATCTCTTTGTGCTGCCATTGACTTACAGGCTATGGCATTGGGACATATTTATACAATTCCTTAATAAATTCTTTTAATGGGTTATTTCAACGAATATACCCTATTAAGGCAGTCTGACATCATAAAGGTGATGCTCATTTATGAAGCTTCTTATTGACAAAACTACTACAAAGTGCCCCTCTTGCTCTGGTGTAATGCTTAGGCTCAAGTCACATCCCCTATTTTGCACACTTTAGGTGTGGTGTGTACAGCAGGAAAGCTCTCGACATGCACCCTAAATGTGTCCATAGGCTCCACAGTTAAAGCCTATATATATGCTCTTTACAGTGGGACATGTGACTAGCATACTAGCTGGAGAGGGCATACACTTCTGGGATTGTGATGTTAACAAATTGTAGTGAACATGTTGGTTGCCAATCAAATGTATACCATGGCCATTTTGTCTTAGAATGCATTGAATACCAAATTGATAAGTTAAAGGGGTTGTCTCATCTCAAAATTTCATAGGATGCATGAATGAAATAATGCTGCTTTGCTCTGTCACTTCCTGGTCAAGCTGTCTGTAATTAGCATATGAGCTCCGTGTATTCAGACTTCTCTGTTTTAGTCTAGATTAAATAAATTACCTTCTCTGAGGTCCAGAGAAGCTTCTGAGCTAATGTTAACAGTAGAGTAATTACTGTCTTTTGTCTGAAAGATCAGATAACACACAAGCTCTCACTGCAGGCCGAGACCTGTGTGATGACGTCACTCCCTGCTATCAGATAGAACAAACAGCAGGGGAGAAGGAGTACACAGGTCGGTCACTTGGGAAACTAGAAAGCCCTCAGAAGTGATAAAATCACTTGTAGCTCCTTAACAAAAAAAGATGAACAAAGCAATATATTTGAAAAATGTATTCATTTAGTGTTCCCTACATTTTGAAAGCTATTCTTTGTAGTGAGACAACCCCTTTAAGAAGAGGTTCAGTAGCAAGATTTGACTGTATCAGGCAAGGACATGTGGCATGCATCAAATTTATTGCTTATTTTTTTGAATTTTATAGCTATCAATAATATTACATGATTGTCGTAACAGACATCAAGTAATGTATTTTGCAGATACTCTTAGCTAGCTTAAAATATTGACAGACTTGGTGGCATTTGTTTGGACTATTGCTCTTATTACTAGAGTATATGGATATCATATAAGGTACAAGCCACTCCTGACCAGGCAGATCTTTAAAAGGTGGCTGGCAATGTTTTAGTCAAGGGTTTGAGCGGTGAACAACTTGCAAAGGAAGCACACACAACCCAATGTAACATGCTCCAACTAAGAGGACTTTACTTCATAGAAGAGTTTTATGCTTGGCGGATTCACAATATCAGAAGTACACATAAGCTTAAAGGGCTTGTCTCACTACATTGATTCATTTCACCTTAGTCCTGTTTTTTAATTCAGGGGTATGTTTACTGACTTTACTGGCTACTGCTGGCTGGTAGTGATGAGCTGCTGAGGACACCAGGTCTGTAGCTATAGTGACCAGCGCTGACTGTCTATCAGGAGAGATCGAACAGGTCTGTAGCTATAGCGATCTGAGGGGATGTCTAGGAATAGATAGGACACTGTTAATGGACACATATTGCAAAGTGACTTGTTTTTGAAAGATATTTAACATAAAAGCAATCCTTGTAGTGAGACAACCTCTTTAATAGATGTAATAAGGAGGCACAGTTCTTAGTTGAACGAACTGCAAGGTTGTGGTAATGAGGTGCATGGCTCTAAAGTACACTCATTCTTGGCAATCACAGCCCTTCTAAATGCTCCTGCTACCTATTATATGAATCATTTGTTACTTGTAACATGGAGAGGTGCCCTTCCACAAGTTCGGATACTACTCATCCATCACAACTCAGCTTCTCAGCAGTATTAACCATCATGAGATATACTTTCACTTTTATAGTAGCAGCCCTAGCTCAAAATAGGCTTCATTGGGAACATGTTGGGACCTTCTTGCAGTCTGGGGCCAAAAGCAGGAAAGTCCTGACAGACAGCATTCAATGTTTCTGGATTTTAGCAGCTCTCAGTAGCACACCAGCTCAACATACTTTAAAGGGGTTATCTCAGTACAGGCTTTCACAGGCATCTCTCTCTCTCTCTTACAGCTTCAAATACAGGAGTGGTTCTTTCCTCCCAATAGATATGTCCCCTCACTGAGGAGTGGTGACACCATCACACCCCCTCCCTGTCCCTACTCCCTCCTGAGTCATCATCATTCTGTGTGAGCAGTGGGAGAGACAGGATATCACAGCTCTGCAGACCTCCTGCAATGGTCGGTTCTCAAGTCTGGAGAGCTGTCACCTCCCTCCACAAGCTTCTTGTAACCAGACACCTGTATCGGCGTAAACAGTTATAAATACAGCCCCCTAATATTGCAGAAAATTTCATCTTGTCATTGTGTCTAGCAGAGTGTGTTATATGGGTGGGGGCAGAGTGTATTATATATGTGTTATATGGATAGAGAGAGTGAATCTAGCATTGCCCAGATCCTTCACATATGAGCTGTCCCTGGAGGAGGAGCAGAGCGTCCTTTAGTTTCACTTTCAGTGTGACACAGCTCATAGGGAAGTGAGCACAGAGAGTGCTGGCAACCAATCACAGCACAGGTGGCATGTTGAAGACAGCGGTGTGTCCAGACCAGGGGGTTGAACTAAATATCAGGCAGCCATCACAGCAAAGTGGGCATGGCCCGATCCCAGGCAGTTTTAGGTTTAGAACAGATAGATTAGATAATATCTACTATACTAAATGATATAGGTAATGCAAACCAATTGCAAAAGCGCTTATTTTTACTGTCCTCATCATTACAGATATGATCTTTGTAGCAAGAAAACCCCTTTAACTCAGCAGTAACACTCACAGGTGGAAACCTCTCATTTTATATAGGCTCTGGCAACTCCTCTCCCCAAAAATTGTGCAAAAACATCCTTCTATACTTGCTCCTCTGCCTCATATCCAGCAGTTTTCCATAAAAGATTGGTAGAACCCCTTACACCATGCTGATAAATCAACAATAAATCAGCGTCACTCTACAAACACTAAGAGACAGTCAAAATGAATAAAGGAGTTTTTTTTAAATGCATTTCTTCTACTTTTTGGATACATGAAAATTTGAGGTTTATAGTGCACATTGTGATTATAACTGTGAGGGCCCATCCACCAATGACAAAGTGACCTCAATTGAGATGGGGATCTACACCATAGCATTCTCACCTCGCTTAATGCCCTCTCAGGCCTCCATATTTTCAGGGAATGAAGGACCGAGCGACACTCTGCTCTGGTTAAAGACAGTGTGTGTGGATGGGGGGAGTGTATGATGAAATGGAGACTGTCACTCCCCCATGCCAAATCAGATGATAATTGCATTGCATCACCAGAGTGAAATTATCACACTTTATTATAAATAAGCAGCATTTTTTGTAAATCACAGATCACACATGGATAGTAAATGACAGTTATAGACATTGGGCTAAATCTGGCCTTTTTCCTCCTGCAAAAAGAAAAATAGCACAACTTTATATGTTATCCCAAAGGCACAATTACTTATTCTTGATCACAGTTACTACTACCATACCGACTCGGCCCATTAATGCATTACATGAACAGTGATTTATTTGAATGATCACTATATCATTCTACATTTACCCTGCAGTGGCCACATTGTATAACTGATTGCAACGTTCCCCACAATAAGGGCATGTCCCCGCGGCACCATTTTGCGGCCGCAAACTAACACACCGGGCCGCTATGGAAAACCCATGCAGCAGTACCCACTGCATGGGTTTGCCGCCCGACCGCCCGAAAAACATTGTGCTTGTTCATTCTTCCGTCCAGTTTTCGGACGGTTTATGAACATCACAGTTTGAAGGGGGAGGGCTTTTCCCAGCTAACCGCGGAGAAAAGCCGTCTTCCGGCGGTCGTGGGGACGGCACTAAAACAGGACAAACTGACCGGTATTTGTCCTCTGCCGTGGGGACGAGCCGTAATAGCTTATTACAGTGGTTTCAGTAATCTAATTCATCTTAAAGTGGCTTCTCTACAGGTGTCAATTCACTTTGACAAATTGGTAAATGAACTTTTGTTGCTTTTGCATTGATGTGGATGATAGTGTAAATAATGCCTGCTTACAAACAGACTATGAAGTGATTACCAGCATTGTGTCTTATCAGATGAGCTCTTATGCAATTCCAATACATTAGTATTGATATTATGTCTGAAACAGTGAAATCCATCATGCATTTCTGATGTCAGCAGAGCTCACGGCACGCATCAGTGATAGAAAATAATCCCGGATACATCTGGGAAGTTGGCAGGTTTTAGACTACAGTCATTCTGCTTATTTTTTATTAGTGCTGTAAATAAGATGTGGGATATAAAGTGCAGAAAGTTATAGTAAGGGGATTGTGCTAAATCTCAAAAGAGTACACTACACTTGCAAATATTACATACTTGGACATGCATTTGATTAAGAGTTACACGTTCATATTAAAACAAGAGCAGGCAATAAAGTCACTCATATAAATATATTTCCTATCTCATAAATCCATAGCACCATTGAAAACACATCATTAAAACTCTTGGATAAAGGCTAGTCAAAAATGGTGTCTGGTGAAGGAAAGGATATGTGTGGAGCATAGCTTATATATAGGCACAGTGCAATTACGGTTTTATGCTTCTTTTATGTACGCTTTGGTTTGAAGCGATACGTTACCTGTTAAATATCATCATTATTTGAATTCTGTAAAAGCAGAATTTAGTTTTTATACTTTCAATAAATATGGTTTAATCCAGAGTATAAAAACTGTCATGTTTCCAAACAGCATCGGACTAATCACTAGGAACTGACAATGGGACCGAACAACATAGACAAATAAAATAAACTGTTCAAATCTTAATTTAAAGAGCATTTGAAGAAATGCTAGTCCTGGAAATGAATGGTTAAAATAAAGTTGTCAGTCTTTTCCCTTCTGCATGTCAGTCCCCACGATTTACTGCATGATCCATAAAGTTAATGTGTCATCAAAAAATTACTTATTGTTTAACTCATTTTTTTATGTTAAACACATTTTTAAAGAATTTTTGGTTATATATTTTTTAGTTTTCCTTACATTTCAAGATTTTTTAAAAATTGAGGATTTGTTACAACCAACAGAGGGTGCTGTGGGCTTCTCAGCCCCTTTCCCATAAAGCCTTGTGATATGCAGATGCTAAGTAGAGGGCGAAAAGGCAAAACAAAAACTCTACAAGCCGTTCATTCGGTGCTCTCCTTAAGGAGAGATCTTCCCTTCCTGAGCTACCCGATGCCTCCCACACAGCCAGCCAGTATCTTCTCTACTCTGCACTGAAGAGGGACAAAAATCCCGAAACAGCGTTGTCTGTAGATGAGAGATACTGACTTGGCTAAAAAATCCTTTTTGCTTTCTCAAGACTCGGTGGGTCAAAAGCAAATTGAGGATTTGTTACAACCAACAGAGGGCGCTGTGGGCTTCTCAGCCCCTTTCCCATAATGCCTTGTGATATGCAGACTCTACAAGCCGTTCATTCGGTGCTCTCCTTAAGGAGAGATCTTCCCTTCCTGTCCTGTACAGAGAGATTTTCACTAGTCTGCTCATTATCAGCACAAAGAGGGTCAAACTGAAAGGTGACACCAATGTGTATAGATAACACAGGATCCAAAAGTCACAGTAGAAGATAGTCACAGTCCTCCCTCTCTCTCCCTCTCTGCACACTAACTTTTTCCCAGGTCACAGATCATGCCTAGAAAACTATCCTATAGAAGTCAATGGGAATGATCCTGTTCACCGACTCCTATGTACATGAAGCTGCTGTAAAGCATCCATCTAAGTGCTGCTATAAACAGTGTAGGCAAGAAAGCTGTCCCCACAATCACATACAAACAACTGAAATCAGAAAATAAAAATGGCTAAGAAGAAAATAATATGTATCAGTGTCTTGTTTTAATTAATAACTAAAAAAAAATGTCGACAGTTACTTGTAGAAATAATGCAGAAGTACAGGGTTCAATTTACTAATGATTTGTTTCATATTTGGATGGGTTTACATTTGTGGTATCCATCGGGATACCTTAAAAATTTACCCTGATTGTTACAATGACGGGATGGCAACAGTTTTTGTGATCAGTGCAGAAGCCATAAACATTCTCTAAATAGGGCAATGTAGTCCAAATAGGACTTCATATGCTCTATACAAAAGAATGGGATAATGGTACCATGGTATCCATCTGGATGAATTTTAAGTTATCCAGACTGATGTAACGAACAAAAGGCAAAAACATGATGTGAATGGGATCTTTAGTCAAGAGGACAGGAATTTAAAAACTGTTTTTCTTACTGCAGAAAGGGCAAAATTCCGTCTTGAGAGATAATTGCGACAGAGACACAGAAAATTTTATTGTATATTTTTTAGTTTAATTTGTAACAGGATAAAATAAGATAAAATGATAAACCACTTTTTGAATAAGGACATTTACAACAATCAAGTGATTGCTGGAAAAAGTAACTATCTCAGGCTAAACAACAAGCTATGGAAAGTTAATGAACTTTGTGATAAATTTACTATGGTACATGTCCTACTATGTTTGCCTTAAGGATCCTTCTCATTCTTGGTTTTATCCTTCCCTCTTTGATTGCTCATTCATTGTGTGATATTCTACCTTTACTTTCCTATATCCTCTTACTGTGCCGGTTACTCAGAGTTGACTACTGGGTCCTCTCCTTTCTCTATACATCCCAATCGGACAAACCTATAAGCAAATCTAGCTTTTAGGATTATCTCTACAGTGATAGCACCCAACTGTATACTTCTTCCCAAGACACTCCTGCACTACTACAGAGCACCAGAAATATTCTGTCATCTGTCTCTAAATATTCTACCTCCATCTGAAATGGAATCTTTCAAAAACTGGACCTCTTCTTTTCACCATGCCTTAATATTTTTAAACCTTGGCAGAATTATCCATACTGTCTAGCTCTTAGACAGTGTAAAGTTAACCTAAACAGTCTTACAGTGCACCACATCTATCATAGTGTTGATAACTATGGCATATGTTAGAACTGTCCAAGACACACAAAGTCCAGCTCACCTGAATGAATGATTGATTGTGGACAGCCAGCAGGTGCACGGATCTGGCTGGGAGGCACCAGCCTGTGAACTAGAGACAAAAAGTCCGCATGGACTTAAACATATTTAAAAATATTTAAACATATTTAAAGACACAGGCAAAACATGTATGACAAAGTCTCCTTGCGGAAAAAAAAAATGACATGAAAATGAATCTGTAAATAAATGTAATGGAAAAAACAATCTTTTCCGCCATCCATGCTGACTTTTTGTCATATGTTAGAACTGTCTAGTCTAACTTGACACCATTTGTAAGTTGGCTTACTTCATGTCATTAACTCTGCCAAAATGTTGCCGCATTTTTTGGGCGAACAGCTAAGTCATGCTCCCTTTCCACAAGCCCACGCCCCTTTAACAAAGGCAATGCCCCTTTTGTCTGACTTGACACAGAAGTGTGTAGACATAATAAATGTGGTGTAAAATCATTATTTTTGGTGCAAATTGCGCCAGAATTCTGGCTCAACTGCCTTGATAAGTATGCCCCAGTATTACCATTTTAGTGTGTGATGCTGCTTTATCTCGTGGGCAGCATGTCCACTTTCTTGAAATCATTATTGACCAAGATCTTTGCTCCCTGTATTCAATCCTTTGCATGGTCATGTCACCTGTACTGCAATTCCTTTTCTCTTTGTGGAATTGCTAAAACTTGATTTTTTCTAGTCTTGATTAATGTAATTTATTTATTGGTCTTTTCTACACTAATTTCATTGTGTCCAGTCTATTCTAAATGAAATAGCCAGGCATGTCTGTCCATCCACTAACCTTATGCATCTACCCTGTGAAAGTCATTGCCCTGGTGGCACAGGGTAGAAACATCACAATGGAATTAAATTGAAGCATGTTACTTTCACCCACAAAGCTCTCCACAGTGCTGCACCACCATTCATGCTGGTCGGATTCTGTTTAAAGAATTGGGGGGCGGTTCTGTCCGTGTTTTTTGAATTCGGCTGTCCCCCTTAACCATTGAATAGTACATCTTCTGCCCAAAAACTGGCTAGAGGAATGTGTATTTTCCAAGTTTTTTGGATGGTTTTTGGATTTAAAATCCGACCGTCAGAAGATTCGAGCAGTGTAGACTACAGCTCGGATTTTCTATTGACATCTATGGGGATGGTTGACAGTTGGTTTTCAGATGGTTTTTAAATCTGAAAACCATCTGAAAAACCGTCTGAAAACCCTTGTCATGTGAACTTACCCTTACTGTCCACCACCCTACCCAGGCTCTATCTTCTGCCCATAATCTATGACTAATATCTTCCATTATTTGATTTTCCAAGACTTTTGTTGAATTCCTAGAACCCTCTAGAATGTTCGACACTATCAGGGCAATTCTTATAGCTACACTTGTAAGCATGCCTTAAAAACACACCTTTTTAGGTAGCACTATCACAGTTCCTGTTCTTTTTTGTTCATCCCTTTGTGCGTTAATCCTTAGAACTAGATCCCATTCTTCAATGTATTCCAAACACTCTGAAATTCACTTAAAATCTGGGCATTCATAGAGACTGGCTCATGTAAATTTATATTTACTACCTTGCTTTTATAGAAGGTGGATTCACCATCTTTTGTGCCACCCCTATATTCTTAAATATTGAAAACTCTTGTGATCAGGGCCTTCACTCTTGTTGTTTGAATTGTTGGCTAGTTTATTACCCTATAATGTCTGATTTTGTTTGTGCATTCACCCTCTAAATTATAAAATGTGTCAGAAAATGTTTTTCTGTGGCTTCATACCGTCCTAAAATAGTCTGTTTCCTGCTCACGGGCTGCAAGGAAGTCATCAGAAATGTAATCCCTTGTGGTTTTCCTTGGATCACTTCTGCTTCCAGCATAATAGAATATGCTCGTAAGATTATTAAAAAATTTTAGGTAATGCAGTTCCTTAATTTATAACCATGGGTACTTTAAAACCAAAAGACCTCTAAGCCTTTGACAAAAATCCATACCTTATACATAGTAGACTTATGCTATTGTATATTGGCTAAAAAACAAATCTCTGGATTAAAATCTATTCACAAATAATATCCTGTGCTTATAGGAACTTTCCGGATAATCCTGCTCCACTGTGTTATGCCTATTGCAGGGTTTGTGGGCACTGTTCATGACACATGGATTCTTTCATTGGTGTTTTTGAGTCAAAATACCTCATTTACCGAACCTGTCTAACAATAAAACTATCTTTGTTGCCCATAGTGACCAATCAGAGGACACTTTTCATTGACGAGTAATGACAGTCTATGGTCGGCAGGCTGACCCCCTCACCCCCGCGCCACGGTGGTATGCGCCGTACTGTATGCCCTGCAATTAGACGTGTGAACATAACCTTACTCTGTTGTGCTGCTCCTCTGTTATTCCTTGTGTGTGTTACTAAATAGTCAACCAGGTGTTACCACTGCAGTTGTCAAAACGGTGTGCCGCAGCAAACACTGACTCTATCGGTGTCAACCTGTGCAGGGACTTCTTCCCAATTGGAAACATCTAGCTGACAATGAAGTTATGAATGTTTTTGCGGTATAACAGAGATACCACATATCTTATCCAATGGATGCTTCAGAGTTGTTATTTCATAGACATTAAAACATTTTAATTAAAAAAGATAAATTTGTGCTCAAAAGTTTACATACCCCGGCAGAATTTTTGCTTTCTTTTTTTTTTTCAGAGAATATGAATGATAACACAAAAACTTTTTTTCCACTCATGGTTCATGGATGGGTGAAGCCATTTATTGTCAAACTACTGTGTTTTCTCTTTTTAAATCATAATGACAACCAAAAACATCCAAATGACCCTGATCAAAAGTTCACATACTCTGGTGATTTTGACCTGATAACATGCACAGAAGTTGACACAAATGGGTTTGAATGGCTACCAAAGGTAACATCTTCACCTGTGACCTGTTTGCTTGTAATCAGTGTGTGTGCATAAAAGCTGAGCGAGTTTCTGGGATCCAGACAGACTCTTGCATCTTTCATCCAGCCACTGAAGTTTCTGTATTGTGGGTCATTGGGAAAGCAAAAGAATTGTCAACGGATCTATGGGAAAAGGTAGTTGAACTATATAAAACAGGAAAGGGATACAAAAAAATATTCAAGGAATTGATAATATCAGTCAGCAGTGTTCAAACTGTGATTAACAAATAGAAAAATCTGGGGCTCTGTAAAAACCAAACCACTGTCAGGTAGACCAACAAAAATTTCCTTCGCAACTGCCAAGAAAATTGCACGGGATGCAAAGGAAAAGCCACAAATAACATCAGTTGAAATACAGAACTCTCTGAAAACTAGCAATGCGGCTGTTTCAAAATGCACAATAAGGAGGCATTTGAAGAAAAATGGGCTGCATGGTTGAGTCAACAGAAGAAAGCCATTACTGTGCAAATGCCACAAAGTATCTCGCCTACAATATGCCAAACAGCACAGAGACAAGCCTCAAAACTTCTGGAACAAGGTCATTTGGAGTGATGAGACCAAAATCGAAATTTTTTGCTACAACCATAAACGTTACATTTGGAGAGGTGCCAACAAGGTCTATGATGAAAGGAACACCATTCCTACTGTAAAGCACGGAGGTGGATTGCTGAAGATTTGGGGATGTGTGAGCTACAACGGCACAGGAAACTTGGTCAGAGTTGAAGGAAAGATGAATGCAGCACGTTATCAGCAAATACTGGAGGCAAATTTGCACTCATCAGCCTGGAAGCTTTGCATGGTACGTATTCAGACGTTCCAACATGACAACAATCCGAAACACAAGGTCAAGTCAACCTGTCATTGGCTACAGCAGAACAAAGTGAAGGTTCTGGAGTGGCCATCTCCCTTTCCTGTCCTCAATACCATTGAGCCACTGGGTAAGATCTCAAGCGCGCAGTTCATACAAGACAGCCCAGGAATTTACAGGAACTGGAAGCTTTTTGCCAAGAAGAATGGGCAGCTTTACCATCTGAGAAAATAAAGAGCCTCATCCACAACTACCGCAAAAGACTTCAAGCTGATGTTACATGGTATTAAGAACTGGGGTATGTAAACTTTTGATCAGAGTCATTTGGATGTTTTTGGTTGTCCTTATGATTTAGAAAGAGAAAACACAGTAGTGGAAAAAAGTTTTTGTGTTATCATTCATATTCTCTGAAAAAAGGCCAAGAAAGCAAAAAATCTGCTGGGGTATGTAAAGTATTGAGCACAACTGTATGTCAAGTGAGGCCATAGGTCCTCTTTTTACTGCTATGGTAATATGCTGCAAGTTTTCCACTTGTGAAGCCACATACATTTCATCTACACACAGAAAAAATTAACCTATGCCTATAGTACGAACTTTAAATCCATAACATATCAGTTTATGCTGTAGATATTCTATGAGCTTGTGGAAGATTTTCTCCAGTAACTCTAATGTAGAAGCCAAATTCGGCAATAAATCTATAGTAACATTGCTGCAGAGGTTATGGAAACATTGTGGATCCACGGCAAAATACACCCCTGCAGATTTTTAATACATTCTCTTTTTCCAGTTTGTTTTGCATAAGCTGCACTGGAAATCTGCAGGCACCTATTGGTGCAGCTTTGCCGCTTTGGATTCACTTGAAGAAAATCCGTGGCATCCAACCCACGTGAACACACCCTTAAAGTGATGGTGCATCTCAGCCAAGTTTGAAATTTCCTGTCAATAGCATACATGCTCCATTTACATCACCTGTATGATATTAATGAATGTGGTTTGTTGAATGAGCAGTGAGCATTGTCATTGATATTCACACAGTAAAATATAAGTTTATATAGTTTACGGAATATAATTTATATCCCTTATATTAAAGGGGTGTTCTTACCAAGTTGTTTCACAGAGCCTGCTCATCATATACAGCTTTAGGCTCCCACTTCTTGATTAGGCTGTGGATGGTTCTACAGCAGTGACTGGAATATAAGCTCTGCTATTTCTAGCTCAGCCTGTTACAGAGACATTGGTAATGGAGAGGTTTTAACAACGGAGCACAAGACTACAGAATTTTAAAAGGTTAAAATTGTAAGAGGAAAAGCTCCTTGTAAGAAACAGCAAAGAGTGACATCACCATCCCTACCAGAGCTGCTAAAGCAGAGAGGGGTGGTCGACAGCTTAAGAAAGTTAGGAGTTAAGAACTGTTCTATCTCTGTAATGAAGCAAAATCAGAACAGAAATGTATTTGGTTATTGTCTTTATTTACTTTAGCTTTTATTTTTAAAGCTAATCAATGTGATGGAAATACACCCTTTTAAGCATTGTGTTGTACTCCCAAGTCTTATTCAAAAGACACAAGAGAAACTGTTATAAAACCTCTGTATTTTAGACATTTTCTCTTCAGTCTGGAGCATGGAGAATTGATGAACCTGTTCCAAAGGGTTTGAAAAGTTTAAGTGAATTCAGAATGTAGATTACTTAAAAAATGATGACAGCTTGGCTAGCATTACCTCAGTTGATTAATTTATAAGCATTCTGGTCAATGATTATAACCAACAACTATGCTTGGTGGAAGTCTAATGGGATCCATCTTTCAAGATTATATGAAGAACATAATTTGATTTATTTCATTGTTTTCCAAAACGACATTTTAGCTTAAATACAAATAGTTCATTAGTCATTCTGGATGAAATGGAACACTAAAACTGCGAGTTTATCGGGCCTTGTTAATTTGATTTTATAAAGAACTGAATCTCTTTTACTAGCTTCTGCCTATTATAAAACAATTGTATATAGAATAAAACACAGTCAAGTCATTTATACTGTGTAACTGAAAGCTCATGAATTTGTTCCTTTTCTTCATGCAGGTCATATCAATGTTACTTTTTACTTGATGTGTATTAGCTACATATTAGGTAAGATTGAAGAAATGTTACATTCATCAATACTTACATCATTTTATGTTAACCTGTACGCAGCGGGCTAGTCCTAAGAAAATACATCTGTCACACACTGGTAACCAGCAGGAGTTGTCTCATTACCGTCACTTTTATAGCAATGCATGGAGCTGCACAATGAGTGATGCCCTACATCCTACACAGAGCAGTTGGCAAAGTTGTGATGTACTGCAACCTATGTACAACCCAAAAGGGTAGCACAGACATCATGGTTGTGGTATGCTACAACCTATGTACAACTCAAAAGGGTAGTGCAGTCTTCATGGTTGTGGTGTGCTACAAACTATGTACAACTCAAAAGGGTAGTGCAGTCATCCTAGTTGTGGTGTGTAATACAACCTATGTACAACCCAAGAGGGTAGCACAGTCATCATGGTTGTGGTGTGCTACAACCTATGTACAACCCAAAAGGGTAGCACAGTCATCATGGTTGTGGTGTTCTACAATCTACATACAACCCAAGAGGGTAGCACAAACATCATGGTTGTGGTGCGCTATAACCTACTTAAAACCCAAAAGAGTAGTGCAGGCTTAATGATTGTGGCGTGCTACAACATATGTTAAACCCAAGAGGGTAGTGTAGGTATCATGGCTGTGGTGTGCTACAATCTATGTATAACCCAAAAGGGTAGCCCAGGTATCATAGTTGTGGTGTGTAATACAGCTTATTTACAACCCAAAAGGGTAGCCCAGGCATCATAGTTGTGGTGTGTAATACAGCTTATTTACAACCCAAAAGGGTAGCCCAGGCATCATAGTTGTGGTGTGTAATACAGATTATTTACAACCCAAAAGGGTAGCACAGGCATCATGGTTTTGGTGTGCTATAACCCATGTTATAACCCAAGAGGGTAGCATGGGCATCATGGTTGTGGTGTGCTATAACCTATGTATAACTCAAGAGAGTAGTGCAGTGATCATGCTTGTGGTGTGCTAAATCTATATATAACCCAAGAGGGTAGCACAGTCATTAAGAAGCCACTGACACTAAAACTGCAATTCTATAGAGAAATATTGATGCACAAATTAGATGTGTTAGATTGTATTGCATATGTTGGTATGAAAGTCTAGCTATAGGTTACCATGTTAATTAGTAAGTCTGCTATATAGAGAAAGTGTATGGGAAAGTATGTTATGGATTCTAACTCTTCTATGTGCATGCTATGGAAAGAGCATATTTGAAAAAATATCATCACTGCTTATGCACTATAATAGGATGATATTAGAGAGGAATGAATGTTGGAGTAGCATGTAGTGAATGACTGTCTGGCCAAGGTCAGGAGTGGCTTTGTGATCATCATAGATAAAGCAACAAATATAGTCCTTAAACAAGGGGCATGGGTATAGGCATAGCCACATACTGGATTACAGCATTTTATTTGGAACATGGTAGGTTTTACAAATTTTTTATTGACAATCATAAGCCTCGAATTAAACAAAAGGACATCCCTCTTTAATTAGGCTTTGTGAATTCAAGCACCTAAACTATCATGCAACATTTACAGTCTTGCAAAAAGTAGCTTAGACAGAGAAACCTTACAAAAGAATTGTGACTTCCACACCACCTATTGTTTGTAGCACTCCTTAAGTCACATCTGATTCACTGAACCTTAAGAAATGACTGTTATTTGTCCCTCGTCAGTGCAGAGCAAGGTACAGTCTGGCTGGGTCAGAGATTTTAAATGTAGCTCAAAATGCGTAATGTTCCTTATCAGGAAGAATCACCATAAAGGTGTATGGAAACTAACAATCCATGAATATTCTACTAAAAATGAAATACTGTGCCTTCAAATAAAGTTAAGGGAAAGACCTAAGACTCTGCGGCACCTATTGGATGTTGCATTCCTTTAGTGATATTCGACTTACTGAGCTTTGAAACATAACTAGGAGATTAAAGCCTAGACAGTTACCCATCTACAAACAGCAGTTTTGGGGTGACAAAATATTGGATATGAAAGTTACAGTTTTTATAGCTGCACATCAACACTTGAAACCGTTGCAGTGTTTCATGAATTTTGGCTAACAAACATTTCTTTTTTAATAAACTTATACAATAAGTTGGTTAGGGAAAGAAGAACAATCACCATTGACTGCTTAAGATTGTAACACTTTTTCTTGGGATCTACAAAGAGTATATTTGTTATAATCCCTCCAAGCATAATAAAAGGCAAATAAATTATATAACATTTTGTTCTTTTTATACTAACAGTTATATTCCATGTTGTTTAACTTGGCTGAAGATATATTTATGAAGAGGGTGAGGTACTGTACTCCGGCTCTAGAATGTGAAAACTGCATCAGTTAACAATAATGTTTTCTGCTCAAGAGCCTTCAAAAATATGCAGACTTAAAGATGTGTTTCATACGAAACAGTTGTGTTAAAAAAAAAAAAAAATTCTGTGGAACATAAAAAATTGCTGAGGGAACGCATAACTAGCATTTTCCAGTAATATCTTATTGGTAGAATTGCTTTAAATCAGTGAACACAGGTAAATATTGTTTCACATTCACTGCATTTACTGCAGACTGCAGGTTTTGCTTGCTAAGATCTACCCATAGACATGGTTATATAGAAGTGCATGAATCCCTTAGCTGTGAAGGAGAATTGAGGAAGCAAGTATTGTCTCCTGTAGTAATGACAGGAAATATGTAAGTAAGCTAAGACACCTCTTTTTTCTATTCCTAATACTGTAACAGATAGTATGTTTAAGTTTATTTACTTTGGCTCAGAAGACTTGTTTAATCAGTTGGAAAAGCAGCCAAATTTATTTGCTGGATAGAATGAAAAAAATCCTGCTATTTCTTAAGGATTTTTGATTTTACAACCTTTAATGTGTTTGTGGTTATCTGTATTTCATAGGTTAAGGTTTTGCAGGATGAGCTGCAGTTTTTGTTGGTACCATTTAGGGTTATATGTGACTTTCTGATCACCTTTTCTTTAATTTTATCTTGGACGTGGGGGTGGCCAAAATAGCAAATAAAAACAAAATTGTAGCAATGATTATTTTGATTCCTTTATGAAGTTTACCATGTGGAATTACATTTTGATAGATTGGACATTTATGGACATAGCGATACCAATTAGGTTTATTATTTAATTTTTATTTATTTTTTCTTAATTTTTAGTTTTTTGTTTTTTTTTTAAACTAAACATTTCCACTTTTTTTCCTTTTGTTTAGTCCATCTTGGACAAATGACAGCTGATTGCTCACGTATACAATATATGTACTGCAATACTTATATATTGTAAAATTTCTGATATCCTGTTATTCCCTCTTGCAGGGTGAAATAGGAATACTATAATGGCAGGTCTCAGGGCATTCTTTAGGCCTCCAGCTGGCACTACAACTGACTGACAATTGATCATGTTGTGGGGAGGGAGGCTGGTAGATGGAGGGAGTAAGTAAGTGGGTTTTTGCTAAGTGGTCAGATTGGTGATTCCTTATATTGTTCATCTCTTCATCATTATGACTAATAATAAAAGCCAAGGAACCAAGAGTAGTCATTTGACCAGCCTTATCAGAGCCATAGCAGAGCCATCATAACCAAATTTGTAGTAGAACCACAAGTGCAATGACAATATAGTTGATCATTGAAGGAGGACCCCAAGATCAGTGACAAGCGAACACACATTTGAAAGTGGACCACAAGTCTAACAACATTATGTAGGAAGATTGAGGGAGGACCCAAGGTTCAGGGACAAGTGAATGCACAGTTAAAGTAAGAACACAAGTCTTATGACACTAAGTATGATGATATATAGACAATTGATGGAGAACCACAAGATTAATACCACTGCTTATATTGAAAGAAGGAGGACCACATGTCTACTCACACTATAAATACAACTGAATGTTAAAAAAATATATAATTAAACTGTATATGAATAGTTGAAAGAGGACCTCAGGTTTAGCCTATGAGCAATTAAAGGTGGACCACAGGTCTACATGGGCTGCTGGCAATATATATGAGCTTATTTGAATTGGCCACAAGGTCTACTAATATAGCACCTGTGAAGGAGGGCTACAAGTCAAGGGAGAACTTAAATAAGAATTTTGGGTCAAGTCTGAGGGCTCATAGGAGAAATTAAAGCCAAATTAGACCCCCATCTAAAATATATTGAAAAGCGCTATTCATGCACAGAACATCAGAAAGTAATAATTTTTTTTCTGCATCCATCATGATATACTCATGCAAAGTTATAGTTAAGTAGAAACTGTATATTGAAAAATGTTATGTTCAAATATGCTTATTTCATATCTAGTCATAGAAGCTCAGGTGCTACTATGAGTGAAATGTTGGTAGTCACACTATAGCAGAATTTCGTAAAGTAGAGACTTCAAGTTTAGATACTTTCAACTGTTCAGTGTCAGATAAGTGATTTCATATTAATTTGCATTCAGAAAATTAGGAAACTAAATCCCTTGGTATTGCTCTACATTAATTGCTAGAAATTATACTGCCGAAAGAAATGTTCAAGCTGATTTTGAAGAACAGTGCTGGTAGAGAAATGATTCTTGTTAGCACTCGGGTTATTTAAAGGACAAAAGGGAAACTGTCTGCCTTAAAGGAAAACATCATCATCGTCATCTTACGCGTATGACCTTACTTTTTCTTGTCTGTTTTTTTCGGGCGGAGGAGAAAGCCTTGCTGAGGTTGAGATCTGAGGAAGGAGTTATCTAATGATTTTTTTTTTCTTGCAAACCAAAAAACTAGTTTTATCTTTGTCTGTGGATTATGGTAATAATAGTTACCTGTGTTTTTTTGGGGTTCACTCTGCTGTCATTAATTTAAAGAATTGTCCAGCAGAAAAAAAAATAATCAGGGGCCAGGCTAGTTAAAAAGAAACAAAACAAATTATACTTACCTACCCGGCCCTGGCGCTTTCATTCCAATCTGCTCCTCTTAACTTGTGGGTTTTCGTCCCGATCCACAAGAGAAGCTCATGCTCTAGTGTAAGTGACTGAAACATGAGCCTTTTCTGTGAGTTGGACGAGAACCTTGAACTAATATGGGGCAGATTGACAGGGAGCAGAAGGGGACAGGTAAGTTAGTATATCCTTTTTATACATTTTTCTAACCAGCGTTTCCGAATTTCTTATTTTTTTTTTGTCAGACATCTCCTTTAAAGGTTCTCACCATGCTGTTTCACAGAATCGGTTCTTCGCAGCCAACTTCAGGGCCACACTCCCTGGTTAGCTCTCTACAGCAATGATTAGCATATCAACTCACAGGGACATTAATATTAGAAGGCTTTAAACAGTAGGGCAGAAAACTACAGAGCTATAAAGTGTTAAGGTTTTTCAGTAACAAAGATAAACAAGCTCCTGTGCTGCTGTTAAGACACAGCAGGGAGTGAGTAGCAGACACCACAGTGACCCCCCCATCAGTGCAGCTGGTACAATGAGAGCAAAAAGAGGAGGTTGGAAACCTAGGAAAGCTTGTGTATACAAGCAATAGATAAGAATTGTTCTAGTTCTGAAGGAATCAATCAGAACAGCAATGTATAAGGTAATAGTCTTTATCTCCCTTTGCCTATATGCTTGAAACTAACCAATATGGTGAGAAAAACCATTTAAGGACTGTGGGTGTATTTGTCCTCATTGGTAAACTTAGCCATCAATAATCTTCTGGGGGATCTGCCAGTCAATCTCAATCCAGTGGTTGTTTGCTTAGAAATTAGCTTTTTTTCTGTCATTCTGATTTTTTACAGATTATGATAACCGATGCATTTATTTTGTGCCTTGGTACAGCTTGACACTTGAGTACTATCAGGAGCAGTTCTAGGAAAATCAATAGTACTTTTATAAGGATGAGACTATGAAGTTTATTCATTTTATTAGTATATATAGCACCAACATATTCTGTTACATTAGTCCCTCTCTATTTTGTGGATCACAATCCAAATTATATTTTTGGTGTGTAAGAGAAAGCCAGAATACGGCGAGGAAACCCAATGCAAAGAACAGTAAACTCCATGCAGATGTCCTCCTTGGTTGGATTTAAACCCAGGACTAAACACTGATAGCTTTGCGTCCAAGGCAAATGTGCTACATGTTGCAGATTTTAATACTTGACCCATCAATAGGGGGAATAAAGAAAAATACTCATAGCATTCTCATCATTGGGATGTAAAAGTATAATAGCTGGTGTTGGTAACAATATTCAACTTTATTAGAGCTCAGAGATAACAATATTTATAGAGCCGTTGGTACTTTCCTTCTTGCATTACTCAGCAGGGGGTGACAAAGAGTACTAAAAAAACCTCCTCAAATTTTAGATTGTTTACAGTTAGTCTCATACTAGCCCACAGGGGAATACAGGAAATCCCCGGTGGGCCCCTGAGCATAGCAGACTTGGCGTTGTTTTTAACTGCAAATACTGTATATTCCCAGAATAGGCAAAAAGCAAGATGCAAAGTATAGGAGGCATGTGTAGTCATTAACATTAGCTGTAGGGTAGGCCCTTAAATAAACTCCACTGGTGGGCCCAGAAACAGCTCAACTGGTGGGCCCAGAAGCAGCTCAGCTAGTGGGCCTCTAGAGTCAACTCTACCTGTGGGCCCTAGGCACCCCAGTCCAACACTGTTACAGTTATTATGTTATTAGAGTATATATTCAATATAAGTAGTGGGTATAATGAAGGAGCTTATTTTTACATCATTCGGACATTATAGACCGCCCACTCATAGAGCTACTGCTCTTTATGTATAAGGGGGTCTTGTTGGAACCTCAGGCATAGAAGCCTGGTTGTGATGGTAACTGGTGTGATTCCTTATAGTTATGCCACTGAGGACCGAAATGTTCCTGTGCAAGTTTCTTAAATAATAAGAGCCTGTATATGCAATAGTATGCAGCATGTGGAATAAAAGATACTGTCCAGAGGTATAGGTCAGAAGTATAGATCCCGAAAATGTGCTGCACTGATACCTGTTGTTAACATTGTCCCAGGGTGGCTGAGTGTTTAAAGAAAACATAGTGTAAAAGAAAGATTGAGATGCTTGTAAATGTTTCCTACAAGTCATGTTTGTAGCCACCTGCAGTGCAGCTGGCATTCATTAAGCTTGTCAACCAAAACTCACTTCAAAAACTTGTAGATGGGTTTCCTGTTTGAAATCCTGCTCGAGAGCTCTTTCAGTTGTGTGTTGACTGAGACAGTGGTTTGTGTTTAAAGCTTGCGGTGCAAACAGTGTAAACTCAGAGCGTGCACATTGCAGACTGTTTAGAGTTCATTTGAGATGGTGTGTCATGTTAAAATCAGCCCCAGGAAATTCTATCATGGACAGCTTTAAGTTGAATTTACAACTCTCCATTCTTCCCTAGAAAAACTAAAATCCCCAAAAAAATACGTCTTGCCAGAGCGTGGAATAAATGAGGCGGCCAGCTCCTTCATTTTTCACTTGCACAGAGACTGTCTGGTCTTCTATGATTTACAAAGCCTTTAGAATCACTAGTGAGCATTGGACATAAATTAAATGCGCCACCACATCGATGATATATATGCGCGTGTCTGAAGGTCAAGAATGTATTCTGAAAGGGTTAATCTGGGCTGAAGACAGTTAAGGGCAGTTAAGCTAAAGCAGACAATGCTCTTGGAAGCAGACATGCAACTCACAATAAGAACTAATTATATGTAAAATGGTCACTTCCATCATTTTAATTTGCCTCTTTCTTGGATTTACAACCTAAAGCACACAGTTACTATTTATCTCGCCTTTTCTATTTGCAATCATTTGTAAAATTAGAGGTACATGAAACACAGTAATAAAGACTGAGTGGGATGTGTTTTTTAAACAAAGAAAAGCATAAAATTCTATTGTACGATACACAGGGTACTGTAATAAAATCTGAGCGGTGAAATCTCTGAATTATGCATAGTACATTTCTTTCTTTGTCATGCACACAGGCTGATCGTTACAATATATTTTCAGTCTGCGCCAGTTGTTGGAGCACTAATCGAATTCATTAAGTGGAGGCATACGAGAAACTTTATTTAGGATAGCTTCGGTATGTTCAGGGCCTTGCTGTAATTGCAAGAGGTGGGTAATTGCTTTTTGGTAGAGGATGTTGACAAGGACTATTCTAATTGATGAGAGAGGACACACACATCTAGATTTTGTTGAAATGTTTGGTGAGTTGGATATAAAATGGGTTTTTAAGTGGGATAAAAAAAATTTTTAATCTACATCTAAAAGATTTAGAGAGTGACCACAATATTTATGTGTAGTCCCTGTTTGTGGCAATTATGACAGAAAACTTGTAAGAAGAGCCACATACTGTGGGCTGTATGTGTCACAAGAGATAATTTTTTTGCCCGGGGAAACCATTATTTATGTGTTAAATTTCTTTGTGCATTTGAAAACTAAAATCTGATTCACCGCTACCTGTGACATTATTGATATATGGGCCACAGTCACAAGGAGGTTGTGATGTACTATTTACCTTACAGAGACAGATGCAATTAGGATCGTGGTAAAGCAGTGAGAAGCATAAACAGTGTGTGAAATGTATTGGGCCCACCAGAGGTCATTATTCTGAGGGTCCACCCAGGAAAGGCCACTTTTAATTCATATTTGCCCTGACTTTTTAACCAGTCACCAGATACCTTGTTAAAATCTGGTGACTGGTTCTAAAGTCAGTTTCAAATGAGGTTCTCTCCTTGCTAGACCTTGCTAGACCTTTTGGGCCCGGAAATAGAGCTTGAGCCCAATCGACGATCGTCTGGTAGGCCAATGCGAACCTGAGCATAAATACTAGGGCCGACATGTATAACTTTTGGCGTTAAGATGCCAATTTTTATGCGCATTATATTAGTGTATAATGCACCTGATTTATGAACCTGCTCTACTGTGGGTCATAAATTAGGCGCATAAACATCATTTCTGGCTCAGGTAAACCACTCTGAAAGTGGTTTAACTGTTCCAGCAGTAATGCGCCTGGAATTGCTGTACTGAAGCTGTAACTATATAGGTTAGTATGGTTCTACTGCGTACCGCCTCCCGCATTACAAAGTGCCTCGGGCGCTCTGTAATGCCTCTTATATTGGCATGCGGGCAAATTAAAACTATAGCGAACAGGGCTGCGCTAGTTGTCGGCTGAAAAGACGCCAGACTTCTGGTATAGCCCCGTTCATACATGTCACCCTAGGTGCCAGAAAAGAAGACAAAATCATTTTTACATATGTCATATGGTGATACAGTGTACAAATAACCATATACAGTACAAAGTTAAAACTGCCATTCAGTGTTGAAATAATATCAACATACAATAAGCCAATAGCCTCTCCTTACATAAAGTCATCTAATAAAACTAGTTTATAATACACCTCCTAAGTGTCTACCTTTTTGAGGGATAGACTGTACTTTCAACCTATTTCCCTCTTTGCTCTTTGAATGTCCCTCTTTTTCACATGGACTATTAATGTATGTGATGCGAAAAACATGCTCTTTCACAGCGCTATAGCCAGCTTCAGACTCACACTTGCTGTTCAGACTATGGGTGAGTCTATAGTAGGAATTGGCATATCAGCTATTCTATTCCTAGCTGATCCTGTTACAGTGACATGAGTACAGGAGGTTTGTAGACTGTAGCACACAAGGCTACAGAGCTCTAAATTGTTTAAAACTGTTCAGTAACATATAAACAAGCACCTGTGTTTGAGATCACACTCCACAAGGAGTGACTCATCATGTTTGGACAGGGTTGCTTGAGCAATAAGAGCAGAGAGAGATGGATGGTAACCCAGGAAAGCTTGTGTACACAAGCAGTAGATGCAATTTCCTCTTTATCCTAAACATAGCAAAATCAAAATAGCATTGTATTTGTTAATAGTCTTTATTTATCTCTGTAAACATGTTTAAAGCTAATAATCATTGTGGTGAGAAAACCAATTTAAGCAGGAAAGTATTATTCTGCCCCTGAGGAAGCTGGTCATGACCGGCAATACAGATATGGATTTTCTCTTTTGCTGTGAGTATTATAAAAGGTCTTGGTTTTTGGACTTTAGATTTATCCCATGTCATGTTTGACTCCTGACTTTTGGTTTTTGGTGCACTTTGTCATATTTTGTATTTTGTTTTGCAATTTTTGGGGCAGATCTGTGTAAAACATGGACTATTGTTTTTTGTATCACGGAATATTACTCGTTTATTGTAGTTTTTAAATGTTTTGTTTGCTTATGGCATAACGTGCTTGATTTTATGATTATGCTATTGTCATTTTTCTTTGTTGTTTCTGATCACTGTATACTTGGCGCTTAATGAGTGATGTGTATACAGATTAACAAGCAACATCAAGGGCTTTCTGTGATCATATGATTGCTGTGCTGGGTTACTGCTGTTTTGAGGTCTGATTTAATTTCTTTTTGTCTTTTCATTACCAGTAGCTTAGTGGTTAAAGAAAAGAGTATTTTTTCTGCCATCTTTTAAGCAATTCTGGCAGGCAGACTGGAAGGAAAGATGAATCTTTTAAGTGATAGTTGTCTCACCGCGTGCCTGAGTCACAGAAACTACAGAGGGTCAGTTTCATGGAAAGAATCCAAACATTATAGTTGTCAAGGATCACAGTCAGCTCCCAGTCAATTGTTTTCTTGTTTTTTTCTCAATTCTTCCTGAGAATAGAGATAGACAACGGCAGTAGCACATTCGTTTAAAATAAAACATTGGTATTTATTCCCACCCAATAATATCACGCATAGATGTCAGTGATGTTACAAGGCCTGATCTGTATCTATCTATTCAAATGTCATGCATAAGAAGTGCATGAAAATGAGATGCTTGCAAATACTCTGACTGGCGTTACAGGTAATGGTATAGCTTTTGGTCATGCAGACCATACCATCATGACCATATTGATTTTTGAATTGGTTTGGTAAAAATCATAAAATACGTATCTTGTGATTGGCACCTCATAGATTGGCATCACATATTTTACATTGTAGTCAATGACAGGTGTGTGATACATCATTTGGGGTGTATTTCGGCATGTATTTCGGCAAAAATACACACAAAATGTACACTAAACTTTGTCCCACGCTGTGGGAACATTTACTAAAGGTAAAAAAAAAATTAAAAAAAAAAAAACTTTTATCACTCAATGTTTTTGCCTTTTTAAATTTGTAACCATTTCACCATAAATCAAGACTTAAAATATAGTCAACCCCATGATATCAAGACTCAGGTTTTATGTTTGCGTTAGATCAACAATGTATACCAAAATATCTAGCGTAGCAGGCAAAGCAGCTCCTTTGGGATACAACAGCTACTTGGCCTTACAGGGCCCATCTAGTCTCAGACAGAGGTGACTTTAATGAAAACTTTGGATGAAGAAGGGCAAGAGTAAAGAATGCAGTAAAAATTAAATATATATCGCTGAAGGGCCAAGGAAAAGAAGAACGGACATATGACAGGATGTAGACCAAATTAACCATTAGCTTTTCAACACGAAGTTAGGCCCCATTTAAAATTTCAATATGGGCCCTTATGGTAAACATGGAAAAAATATTTTATAGACCCCCCCAACATCGCTGAGGAGATAGAAGGTCAGCTGCATAAACAAATGGAGCGGACAGCACAGGCAGGTACAGTGGTAATAATGGGCGACTTCAATTACCCTGTTATTGACTGAGGTCACGGTTCTGCTTCAATTGCAAAAGGAAGAAAGTTCCTCAACCTGTTACAAGATAATTGCAAGGACCAGTTTGTGGAAGATCCCACTAGAAGTGATTCTCTGTTGGATTTTATCACTTCTAACAAAGCAGAACTTGTTGGAGCAGTCACTGTTTCTGAAAACCTTGGTAACATTGACCATAACCTCATTTGTTTTAGTCTTAACTGGGAATAACAAGTAGGAGGGCAAAAACATTTAATTTTATAAAAGCCTATTTCGCATTATTGAGGGCTGCGCAACAGGACATAGACTGGGAGCAGATATTACCAAGTAATGATGTGGAAGCCAAATGGGAAAGCTTTAAATATACTTTGGGGAACTATATTGCAAAATATATTCCTATACGTAATAAGTATAGGCAATACAACGTGGCTTCTACTTTCTGTTAAAAGGGCAATAAATAATAAAAAAGGTTATTCAGAAAGTATAAGTCAGAAGAGTCAGCATTAGCCTTTGAAAACCACAAAGAGCTTAATAAAATCTGTAAAAAAGTAATCAATTCAACTGAAATACAAAATAAAACTTTGGTGGCCAAGGACTGAAAAAGCAAACCCCAAGAAATTCTTTAAACCTGTTTGATATCTCCTGATAGGCTGCCAGTGCTGGTCACTCTAGCTATAGATCTGATGTCCTCCGCACTGCAGGCCAGTAGTAGCCAGTAGAAGCCAGTAAACCGCCCCTGAATTAAAAAATTAAAGAGAGAAAACAGGGCGGAGGTAAAATGAGTCAATGTAGTGAGACAACCCCTTTAAAAAACAATGGGGAGCTTGTCAGTGGGGATCAGGAGAAGGTCGAGCTACAAAATAAGTTCTTCAGCTCTGTGTGTACAAAATAGGAAAAGGCAGGTGATGTGGACAGGCAGTGTAGAAATGGTCCAAGCCAAGTTAAATAAACTGAATTTGAACAAGGCTTCTGGTCCAGATGGGTTACACCCAAGTGTTCTTTAAGAGCTCAGCTTAGTTATTTCTGTGCCCCTGTACATGATATTTAAAGAATCTCTGGTGACTGCTGTAGTGCCATGAGACTGGCGCAAGGCAAATGTGGTCCCCTTATTCAAAAACAGTTCTACTGTAGGTCTTGCCCAGGTAATTGTACCAGTAAGTTTAACATCTATTGTAAGTAAACTGTTTGAGGGGCTCATAAGGGACTATATACAGGAATGTGTGGCTGAATATAGTATTATAAATGAGTGCTAGCATGGTTTTACTAAGGACACAAGTTGTCAGACCAACCTGATCTTTTTTTAAGAAAAGGTGAGTAGAAGTCTTGATAGTGGGGCGGCTGTGAATGTAGTATTTTTAGACTTTGCAAAGATGTTTGACACTGTCCCTCATAAGAGTCTATTAAAGTCTATTGTGTTAGAAATAGCAGTGTTTAATTGGATTGCAAGCTGGCTATCGGATCCTACACTGAGAGTGGTGGTAAATGATTCCTACTCTGAATGGTCCCCGGTTATGAGTGGTATACCTCAAGGCTCAGTACTGTGTCCTCTTATATTCAATGTATTTATTAATGATATAAGAGAGGACATTAATAGCACCGTTTCTATGTTTGCAGAAGACACCAGGCTATGTCGTGTAGTGCAGTCTATGAAAGATGTTCATAAATTGCAAGCAGACCTGGACACACTGAGTGTTTGGACATCTACTTAGCAAATGAGGTTCAATGTGGATGAATGTAAAGATCTGCATCTGGATACTAACAATTTGCAGGCATCATATATCCTAGGTAGTAAATAGAATTGAGTGAATCGCTTGTTGAGAAGTATCTGGGTGTACTTCTACATAATAGATCACAGAACAGCATGCAATGTCAGTTAGCTGCCTCTAAGGCCAGCAGAATATTGACTTGTAATAAAAGAGGCATGGACTTGCAGGTCAGGGATGTAATATTACCGCTACATTGGTGCAGCCGCATCTGGAATATGCTGTTCAGTTCTGGGCTCCAGTTTATAGAAAGGATGTAATGAAGCTACAGGAAGTGCAAAGACGAGCAACCAAACTAATAAGGGGAATAGAACATCTTATGAATAGTTCAAATAATTAAACTTATTTAGTCTTGAGAAAAGACGGCTACAGGGAGATAGGATTGTTTATATAAGACTATAAATGGCCCTTAGAAAAAGTATGGATAAAAGCTATTTCATGTAAAACCCCCTGAAAGGAATAGGGGACATTCCCTGCATCAGGATTCAATCTCCAGAAGAGAAAAGCCTTCTACACCCTGAGATCTGTAAATCTGTGGAATAGCCTGCCTGAGGAGCTGGTCACAGCAGGAACAGTTGAGGATGTCAAGAAAGGTTTAGATAACTACTTACTACTAAATAATATTAATACATATGTAGCTGTACGGAATATATGGATCCAGTCTGATGGCAACTTTGGGTTCAAGAATGAAATTTGCCTTTAGGGTAGATTGGTTCTTGCCTCATGGGTTCCAAAGTCTTCATCAGTAGGGGAAACCAAATTTAAAAAAATTCCTATCCCCCTCTCTTCATCCACATCTTTCCCCACTTTTGTTGAACTTGATGGACAAATGTCTTTTTTCAACCATACTTACTATGTAACTATGTAACAGACTGTGTGGATCATGATGTGTTCATGAAGCCTAACTCAGAACATTGCTGTAGACACAGTCTGCAAATTGCACCTTTGATTTAGGGTAACTATTATCTAATGTCCCAGGATCTAAAAAAAATATCATTGAACTAATTGCTGATACATAAATAACATTTAATAATGAACTGAATTTAAAAGGTGCTTCAAGACCTTATATAAAACAATGATATGAGTAATGTTCTTACTCAGATTTCGTAATAGAATGTAGTTGGTCTCATAAGGCTTTTTCTGAATCAACACAAGGTCAATTAATTGACTGAATTTGATGTCCTTTATCCAGCCACACTATATAAGTATATAATTCAGAGCAGTGACAGGAATAATATTTTAATTACTGTTAGCATCTTATATTGGTGCTATGGGCTTCTTTGTATTGAAGTACACTGAGGTTGCTTAATCTCCTACAAAGCAACATGTAGAATCATTAATTGATATGCATTATGATTAAATTGGATACTGTGTAAGTGAAGCATTGGGTGGTAAGATTGCAGGCGTGAACTAATATGAATAAAGGATAATATATGTGTTATTATAATCTTAATGAAAGCAAACATGAACTGTAATTTACGAATCTGGAGCTTGGGTTCAATGACAAGGTCTGTAGATGTGACATATCCATATTGTAAACAGTAGTGAGGTAGTTCCTGCTGACAGTCACTGACAGTAATTATAATAGCTTTCGCTTTTGTTGCATTAATGTTGCTGTCAGACAGCACATCTTGGGCTAAGACTCAATTTACAACCTGCTGCTTTGGTGTACTGTAAATGTGCAACGATGTTCATTATCATTGTGCTCTTAATTAAACATGTAACTAACATCACATTAACATGTTATAACTAGGAAACCTGCTGCACATTTTATGTCTCCGTTACTGGAGAAACCTTCACAGGGTACAGCAAGTTCAGAATGGCGCATATAACACATCATATGATCTGCAAAGCTGACTTGTTTTAAAGAAGTCTTTTATAGGGAAAGAGGCTGGAAATAAATTAAAAGGGTTCTTCAACTTTATTTTAGTAAATCCTTTTCATCCCTGTGAAATAACGATTCTGCAGCATCTTCTCTTATAACTCTGTGTTATGCTGTTCCTGTGTTATTTCTCCTAGAAATATACTATTGAATAAGTCAGCTGGGTGTTACCATTCCATTTAAGAAGGATTTGTCCCTGCATAGGTTGACTGTCATTATTGGTTGGACAATATCAGACTGTGCAGGGACACATCCCTAATTGACACACCCATGTAACACCCATATGACAGATTGGTAATACAGTTCTAGCAGGAAGAACAGAGGAACTACACAATATACGATGCTCCAGAATTGTTATTTATTAAAACAGACATGTCAAGAGTTGGCACCGGTCTTCTTTAGTGACGAATTAGATGTTGTAAGTGAAGGGCTCTGGGATGTGTGAGCCCAACCATGAATAGGATGTTCCTGGCACTTGATGCTTGGTGATCTGGGCAGTAACGCCAAGCATTCAAATAGTAAATTGTGGATATCCATGTATTACATATCATACAACCATTCCCGCTCTAAGGCATAAATATAGTTGGCTAAAACTTTTTAGCCAAGTCCCGGCAACACGATTGTCTGAGATGAGTCGACTCATTTACATCAGCTTCAGGGACATAGAATTTGGTGAACAGGAGCAGGTCAATTGACTTCTATCGGAGAATTTTCCAGGAATGCTATGTAACCTGTTAAGAAATCACTGTGCAGGGAAGGGGATGGGGGTGGGAGAAAGTGAGCTGTGACTATCTCCTATTGGAAATGGTGGCTCCTGTATTATCTTTACACTATGGTGTCACCATTCAGTGTAACCCTGCCTGTGCTGATAATGAAAAGACTACTTTAAAGTTTTCTATACAGAACAGGAATTACCAAGCTATATTTAGACCAAATGTGCCAAAGTAAAATATGCATAGTTACATAGTTTGTAAGGCCGAGATAAGAAAGATGTCCATCCAGTTCAGATTATTTTGCCAAAGTGCTAAATACTTTACCAAAACCATAACCAATAAATACCATTTTAAAACATAAGCAAAATTTCTTAAAACGTGCTCAACATAAAAATATGAGTTAAATAATGTCATTTAATAAGGACACATTCCCTTTAATGCTGGTCTTCAAACATCATGTACCAGTATCTCAGCATGATCACTGCTAAAAGGCCTTCCCACAATTTAGGGCGACATGTATGAATCTCGCCGGGTCGGGGCGCACCTTTCCGCCAGTTTTCCGGCAGAATCTGCGCCTGATTTATGTCGGGGCCGGGGCGCGCTCATACATAGCATGTAAAGTCCGCCGCGCCTCGCCAGTGTGTTAGGCGCAGTGCGGGACTGAGGCGCAGTGCGGCGCTGCGCCTATGATTCGGCGCCGGAGGTAGTGCGGTCATACATACAGAAGTTGTCCCGATGTGTATATAAAACGAATAATAATATGGGGGTAACGAAAAATAAATATTAAATCAATAAAATCATGTTTATTTCTTTATTTTCGTTAGCCAAGGATCAATAGTATGGGTGCAACTAAAAAAAAGAAGTAAACATGATTTTATTGATTTAATATTTTTTTTCGTTACCCCCATATTATTATTCGTTTTATATACACATCGGTACAACTTCTGTAGTGTTATAATTTGATTTCGGCCATGTACAGTTTTATTTCAGATTGCATTAGAAAACCCATAGGAGCGTCGCTCGCTCTCCCATTGGTCCAAATAACGGCGCCTCTTTTAACTTAGCCAATCACAGAGCGCGCTCAAAATTTCTTTTCCCAATAGAACTCTATGAGAAAGTAGCTCGCGCTGATTGGCTAAGCTGGACGAGCCCCCACCGCTTCAACCAATCAGCTAGTTTCTGCATTTTTACTGTATTTTGAACTGTCCCGCCTTTGAATATGATTGGTCAATTTTTCTCCATAGGATATAATGGGACATTGTCGCTCCTATTCTGATTGGTCAATTCTCCTCCATAGGTTATAATGGGACATTGTCGCTCCTATTCTGATTGGCTGGTTTATGCCGACCAATGAGAATAGCTTTACAAATTTGAATTACTGTATTTCCCGGCAATTCTCTCTATTGCAATTCCCTAGGTAGCGCCAGTCTCGCCGACACACGCGTTGTTCGGGTTTTTAACTGGTTTATTTGTAAAGAAGGGTTCGGCTCTTTATCTGATAATGTTTTACACTTAATAAAAATTATTTTTTACTAATACTTCATGCCGCACGGCGCTGAGCGCCGAGATTTCAGAGCGCCCATCTCTCCATAGACTATAATGGGAGAAGTAGCTCGCGCTCTGATTGGCTGGGATAGCCAAGCCCCCGCTAGCTCAGCCAATCAGCTCTTTTCTGTCTTTTTACTGTATTTTGAATTATCCCGCCGTGGATTCTGATTGGTCTAAACTTCTCCATAGACTAGAATGGGTCTTTGTCGCTCCTATTCTGATTGGTCAATAGTTCTCCATAGGTTTTAATGGGTCTCTGTCGCTCCTATTCTGATTGGCTGAGCTAGCCAAGTCCCCAGTAGCTCAACCAATCAGCTCTTTTCAGCATTTTTACTGTATTTTGAACTGTCCTGCCTTTGATTCTGATTGGTCAATCCTTCCCCATAGGTTTTAATGGTTCACTGTCGCTCCTATTCTGATTGGCCAGTTTATGCCGACCAATGAGAATAGGTTTGAGAATTTGAATTACTGTATTTCCCGGCAATTTACAATATCATAATTCTTGATATTGCGACGTTCTAGAGTTTAGGAAAGTGATTTTTTTTTTTTAAATTATGTTTATTTTTGAGGTTCAGCTCTTTTCTGACACTGTTTTCCGCCTTTATAAAGGCGATTTTTTCGGAATCATACTCCTGCTGCACGGAGCGGAGCGCCGAGATTTCTGTAGCGATCTTCTGTATGTTTCCTCGCATGTTCCGATCCTGCTTCACTTTGCCTCTGCCGGAGCATGTAGATAAAAAAAAAACAGGTCTGCTTGTTGGAGCTGCCGAGCGCTGCACTGCGCCTCGCTTTGCCGACTCGCGATCGTACATGCCTCGGAGTTTTCGAGCGCTCCGCGTCCCGCCCCGGAACGCCTAACCCTCGCCCACACCGCTCCCACTGCCCGCCCCTTCATGCGGGGCGCAGCTGAAAGTGGCGAACACTGCGCCTAACACTGCATCCCCGCGTCCGACAGCGGGATTCGGGCTGGGAGGCGTAGTATACGCCAAAAAACAGGCGTAAAGCCCGATCATACATGTCGCCCTTAGTGTTTTACATAATAAAACTAACAAAAAATATGAGTAAACAGAATTTTAAGTTTCAAAATTTTTTAAGAAATGTGTGTAATTGCCTCATTAAAAACATGTTATCTCTTCTCAACAATTTCAAAGTGTTTGTTGACCAATTAAGAATGCAGTGTTGTTCTATGGTAAATGGAGCAGCTCTGATCTTCATTAATGGCTCAACTCACCTTTTTCAGAGAGTAAATCACAAGAAGACATTCCTGAAAATAAAGGCCACCATATACATAATGCAGTTTATATGAAGAGTTTAGGAAACCATTGTGAAACAAAGATAGATGAGTACATGTGGTCATAAATCTAGACTCCTGAGGTAGGCTTCACAGTCATGGGGCTATAAACCTTAATGTTGCTTCCAAGCCACTAGTTAGGGACCACTACTCTAAGTGATGATGAACTATAAAATTGAGAGGAGAAAATTGAAGCAAGGGTGTATACCATAAGGATGAACCTTGCTGCTGGTGGTCCTTGGAACGTGGGTGTCTAGCTTTTGTTGGTCCTCACACATGCTGCTGGGTGATAAAAAGCTATTAAGTGCTTCTCTGTCCAGAAGCAAAACATTGGTTCAAAACAAGGTGGTGGTGTATTTACTCATGCATAGTGAAAAGCATAGATTAAAGGGACATACTCTGGACCAAAATGGGGGTCTACTTTGATCCTTGCCATAGGCCCCCTTTCTGTTTGTACTTCACTGAATTAAAATGCGACATTATAACTGTTCTGCATAAAAACAATGTTATGGTTTTTGTCTCAGAATGGCTCATTGCCCCTTACTTGGGTCATAGAGGCCCAGTTGTGTTGCCAGCTTTGCACCCATCACTTCTCTACTGGTTATTGCAGGAACAATGCAAAACCTTTTTCTCTAAGCCTAGCATTAATATTCGTTGTCTATGTACATAGTAAGTGAAAACAACATGAAATGATAAAGTGTGTTGACTCTGTCGTTTTACCATCTGGGTCAACAAAATATTTAGTCTGAATTTGCAATGTCTTGTTATGTAGAATTGATAGCAAATGTATAAAATGTCCTTTTGTTTGATAAAACAGAGGGCGGCCAGGTATCTGAATTGTGTTCAAGTATCTTATTGTTATATGACAGTGACTGATGTCTCATTGTCGGATGCTCCTCACCAAATGTATGGTTTTTAATGATGCCATTAGCTCAGCGGTGGCAAGTGAAAAATACAAAATCACCATTATTTCAAAGCCATTAGGTTGTAATGTGCCAGGTTTAAACTTTATTCAAATTGACACCTTGTTTTTAAAAGCTTTTGAGGCTGCCTTTTGAAGATATGTTAGTTCATTAATGCTGCAGTGACGATGAAGGCAACACTTTTGAAATTTTAATCAGAGGTATGCATCATAATGTTATGTTGCCTGATGTTTTACAGCGGAAAGTGTGCTGTATTTATGTCAAATGGATTTACCTTACATGATAGGTTTTGAAATGCTACTGCCAATTTGTTTTTTGCACATTATATAACATTGTGGCCGACATGTATGAAAGCTGGCACCGACTCTAAACGGTTTTAGATGAGTGTAGAATCTGATAGTATGTATGATAGTGTTGCAGGGCTGTTCATAATTGTGGTGCATTGTAAGTGCCATGGTTGATGTGCCAGAAAAGACTCGACAGAATTCCTGACTGACAGCTGGGGCCATGCTAAGCAAACTCTTAGGGCGACATGCATGAAGGAAGGTGCTTCGAAGTGAATAGTCGAGTCTAATTTTCAGTGTATAATGCACCTGATATATGAAAGGGGTTTTTGTGCGTTCATAAATGGTGTAAAGTTCGACGCGCCTCCCCTATGTGTTAGGCGCATTACGGAACTTAGGCGCATAAGTAATGTGCCTAACATGTATTAAAGGGGTTTTGCCAAAAAGTGAGCTCCTTACCTAACAGGCTGATACTCCCCTCTTGAGGCTTAAAAAAGGGGCATTCTGTTTCTGTGTTCAAAAAAAACAAGTACCTCTTCTGTGATGTCATCACTCCACCTCCCATGCACGTTCCTGATATGCAGTCACTGTACTTGAGCAAACATGTTAGTTGTCTAATCCACAGGGGATAACTGTATTGTACACAAGTTTCTCCCTCTTATCTGCTCAGGAGAGAAGATAAGCTCTGAGCAGGCAGCCTCTTTCATTTGTTCACGAACTGCTGCAGGGGGTTAGAGGAGGGCTGAGCAGGGAGCATCTGTATGTTTACTCAGATATTTACATTACAACCAGTGGATTCTCTATACAAAAGACCCAGGATCTTTTCTCCCCAGTCCCTTCAAAGCTCGTTCATGTTCCCTGCCATCAGATAAGAAGTGCAAACAACGCAAGCGCGGCCAGATCAGCTCCTGTCAGCTCCTGGTCGTGTCTAATGTAAACTTTCAGGAAGCTAAGAACATGTAAGTTAGGCTGTAGCTCTCGGAGGCTTCACTTTTTTAATTACATATATTTAGAAAAGTGATTAAATACCCATTTTGGAGGATCCCATGTTAACATTAGATTGTGGTAAAATCCCTTTAAGGTTATAGACAGGCTGGAAATAAAAGAAGTCATTCGAATAGTATGTCAGTGAATAGAAACTATGGTACTGATCTTGCTTGGTGGACCACAGGTCCCAGCAAGACCTGTGCTGTGCTGGCTCTTGCTGTATGCAGAATGAAGGGTGAGAGCTGCAAAAATAAATAAAAAATTTAATGTGGTAAAAATGTTAACCACATTAACCAAATGTTAACCACGTTAATATAAAAATCTGAACAACATAATCAATGTTTTTTTTTATGTAAAATTTGTTTTAGATTCTATTACTTTTATAGGAGATATTTTTATATTTTTGGGATATTATATATTTTATATTAATTTATATGATCATATTTCCCATTAAATTTAAATAATTACATTTTATACAGTTTGATTATAATAAATTACTTTTTATTATTGTACTGGTGTAAGTTGAGAAATATTGGACATTTTTGCACCTTACAGCAAATCTATCTCCACTTCGACTCCTCAGGCTCAGGCAGACAACATTGAGATAAGTCTGCCAGTCGGAGCAGTAATGCGCCTAGTTTTGCCGAACCACATTCATAGATGTGTCTAATATTACGAGTGTGGCGTGACACGCCCCCAGAACACCCCTTCATGTTAGGTGCATTAGAAAGTGTCGAGACTTACAAACAATGTTCCTAACATATTCATTAGGTGCATTAGACATCGTAGCTGGCTCAGTTAGGTGCATTGTACGCCAGAAAAAGGGTGAAAAACCCTTTCATACATGTCACCCTTAATGCCAATCAGCCAAAAAATACCAGTTCTTTCCCAAACAAAACCACTAAAGTGATCTAAACTAGATAAAATTAAATAATATAAAATTAATATCATATTATATAACATGCAAAAAATATAAAGTTATATAATATAGTTGTCATAGTATTATCAGTGATTACAAACAGTGATTACAATCAGTGATTACAAACAGTGATTACAAGAGGTTTGAAATAAAATAAAAAGTGTAAGAATAGGATGTTGGTGAATAGAAATTATCGTAGTGATCTTTATTGGCGCACCTCAAGTCCCAACGAGACCTCAGAGGCCAGCTACTGCCATATGTAGGATATAGGCTGAGATCAGGAAAATACAAGTACAACAGTGATCAACATCTGATTAAACTTTGTTTCATTTAATTTTGTTAAAACAAAAAATAATAATAATTGAATGAAAAAAATTTTCCTAAAAAGTTTATAAAGCATGCTAAATCCTGACCTGCTGACCTACATTAGGATGAATGACAATTTACTGTAATTGCAATCTAAAAGTATAAAAATATATATTTCGTAATTAGAAATTCAACTCAAAGAACTGCATTAGTTCATAAATGTCAGTGATACTTTTAAATGTTTCTCTTTCTACTGTGTCACAATGCTCCCTCTCCTATAGAAATGTCGATCTCAATTTGGGGTTAGAATGTTGCTAGAGATAAAAAGCTATTATTTTCAATCATAGTTAAGGAGCTACCTCACCTTGCTGTTACACAGAGCCAGAAGCAGCTTTCATTCATACATCCTGTCTCTTACTGGTCAGGATGTGCGTGATCAGCATATCAACACTGTATTCAGAGTAATTAGGTCTGCTAATTACTCTGATATGAGAGCTGGAGATGTTTATCCTTAGAAGTCCATAGAAGCTTCAGATTTAAAATAAACAAAAGTAATTAGTCTCCTTTGTGATATCAGATAACACTCACACTCTCAACCTGTCAACAGTTCCATGTGCTGGCCTGTGAGATGACATCATCCCTGCTATAACACAAACAGCAGGGCAGAGCAGGTTGGTAACCTAGAGAAACCAGAGTACACTCAGAGCTGATAAAATTACTTTTATCTCCTCAACAAAGACAAACAAATCAATATATTTGGAAAACATCTTTATTTAGTGTTCCCTCCAAGGTAAAAGCTAATCTTTGTAGTGAGACAACCCCTATAACAACAGTAATATTTGTTCTATTTGTTGCTTCTCCTCTTCTCTATGACACTAACGCAATTCATTGAGTTGAATTTCTAATGAAGAAATACATATGTTAATTATAGAATTTCATTTGGATTTTCCATTTTTTTTCTAGTTAAAATCTTATGAAATATATCTTTTTATAATTTTAGATTGTAATGGAATTTTCATTCATCCAAATATAGGTCAGTAGGTCAGGATTATGCATGCTGTATAAAATTTATAGGAAAATTTTTTGTTCCAATTTTTTCTATTTTTCGCTTCTACTAAATCAGATGTTGATCACTGTTGAATTTTTCCTGCTCTCAGCCTGTATTCTACATATAGCAGTAGCCGACACCCGAGGTCTCGCTGGAACTTGCGGTTTACCACGCAACATCACTACCGTACTTTTTATTCACTTAGATAATATTTCAACTGTTTTTATTTTATTTCTACCTTTCTGTGATGTTTTCGTAATCACTAATAATACTACGGTAACTCTAACTACCTGATTGAGGATGGAATTTATCATAGATGCTGTATTAACTTTATAATTTTTGATTATATAATTTAAGATTAATTTTCTACTATACAATTTAAGATTAATTTTCTATTACAAAATTTTAGATCAATTTTCTATTATACAATTTTAGATTAATTTTCTATATTTAATTTGATATTCATTTTATATTATATAATTTTACACAGCTTAATAATTATCAAAACTTAGATTTTATTACTTTAGTGGTATTAGTTGGGAAATAATTATTTTTGGTTTTTTTTGCCTTTTGTTCGTCTACTGCAACTTTGGGCTCAGCCATGTCACTTTGAAATTAGTATGGATTGTTCCAACAGTTTCATTCCACATTCTGTTGAGCCACATTCATAAATGTGTCTAATCTTATGAAAGTGGTATGTATGACAAGTCCCCTAAGAATTGGCGCATACCAAAGTGCCGGGTCTGTTGCAGTTTGCGTAATATTTTGCCATACGATAGTTCATACATCTGTCAACGGCTACGACAGGTTTTTTGGTTCAAAGTACACCAGAAAGCTGCCCCGTTCATATATGTCACCCTATATGTGTATACCAGAAGGATTCTGACAGTGTTGAAACCAATAAATAATAAAACTTGAACTTTAGATTTTTAGGAGTAAAACAGTAACAATGCAGTTACATGAGAAGAATCTGCATAACTTAGCACATGCTAAATAGTTGCAAGTCAAATTGATGTATGACATAGCCAAGATGATTGTCTATAAAATGATGGTAGCCACACGTTCAAAGCTGGAGTGGATGGTGAGATAAGGAGCCTGAAAGTCAAAAGTTCAAAACATTGTTGCCCCTTTGCTTGGCATTGTAGCTTTAGAAATGTTGAAAGTAAACACTACTGACCTGGAAAATGACTGATTGAAGAACCAAAATCCTAAGATTATTCAATATTATATCCTATATTTAGGTCTGGTAAACTTATATTAATTTATGAAGGAATTGCATTTTACAATACAATAATTTCACTTAAATGCTTTTTGGAATATCATTTCGTAATGTATGTTTTTTTAGGGGATGTACTAGTACAAATTAGAGAAAAAAGGCCATACTTACTGCCACAGAGGCAGGTCAAAAATCAATTTTCAATAGGATGAAATCAAGCCCCGTTGCAATATACGAGATGTTGCCCATGTGTGCAATACTGAAGAACAACCACTAACACACCTACTGTTCATGAGGGGAGTGACTGTTCTGTATCTAACTTGGACATAGATGAATGCAATAGCAGTTTGAAAACCATTTCACACCAGGATGCAGATAAGCAACATCACTATACAGTAGAGGTTGCACAAGTGGAGAATGCTGGTAAACAGTCACTCGCACGCCTATTTTTAATGTAGGGAGTGGATGCTTTGTATTATATTCATACATAGATAATGATTCTATAGGGTGCCAGTCATGTTTATGTGTAGTGCACCATGCTGGCTTACAGCCTATTAGTGACACCTATACTAGTCAAGCCAGGAAGCTGCCCAGCATATTCCAAGTGCCCAACACAAAATACTGACATCCCAAACTCCCCAACATCATGGGCCAGACTGCAGCCCGAAAAAAAGGATCAAACGTGATATTAGTTGATACTTTGGCCAAAATATGAAAGTTTGAATGCCCTACTAGTCAAAATGATTCTAGAAACAAGGGTGTGGCATCTGTTTTTTCTATACTACCAACAGACTATGCAAAGCCACTTTTTTATGGGTGATGGGCACCATCAAATTCTGCTTTTGGGTTTTGTGTAAGGATGTTAGACCTCCACCAGTCTCAGGTTCCTTACATAGCCAGTGGATCCAGGGGTCCATTATAATCATCTTCTGGCCACTATTATAGTATACAATAGTTGTGTTGTGCTTCAGATTTGGTTTGATGTCAAATTTGAACCAAATCCAAGAGATTCAATTCGGTTCAGTATAAATTGAATTTTGCAGTGAATTAACAAAAAAATCAACCCTTACTCTAAACCTGAATTGGGGTAAGGATTAGGGGCCACATGTATGAAAACTTTCTAGGTGTAAAATTTACCATGTTGCCCAGAGGAAACCAATCATAGCACCCCTTTCATTTTTCCAGAGCACCATATGAAATGAAAGAGGCGCTGTGATTGGCTGCTATGGGCAACAAAGTGAGTTTTAGACCTAGAAAGTTTTCATACATGTGGCCCTTGGTGGTATACAGATTTGTAGGGGTTAACTTCACTGACATTTCAAGTCTGATGGAGCATCTGATACAGTGTCAGCTACAGTCCCACATTACTTTCCGTTACATTGACGGGACGGGACTTAGGGCCACATGAATGAAAACTGTCTAGGTCTAAAATTCACTTTGTTGCCCATAGAAAACAATCAGAGCTCCCCTCTCATTTTTCCAGAACACTATATGAAATGAAAGAGGCCCTCTGTTTGGTTGCCTTGGGAAGCACAGTGAGTTTTAGACCTAGACAGTTTTCATACATGTGGCCCTTAGGCCATTCCCCACGGCACCGATGTGCGGCCGTTTTTTCAGACGGTTTGCAGTTTTGCAAACTGTCTGAAAAACTGTCTGCAAACTTTGTACATGTTCATCGCTCATCGGCGAGAAAAGCCGTCCCCTCTCTGCCGTGTGCACAGCACAAAAACCGGACAAATATCGGTCCGATAAACCGACCGGTATTTGTCCTGTGCCGTTGGGATGCACCCTTAGAGTTAAGGATGGGGTTAGGTTTAGCGCTAGAGAAAAAAAAATGGGTTTGGGATGTCCCAAATTTTTTCAAAATTTCAGTGAAACACATATCAGACTGAACAGGGATAAATTTAGGCAACACTAGTCCGTAGTTATAGTGACCATGTATTTTCTGAATGGTGTATTACAAATTGTCCAGTTGCATTCAGCTACCATGTATTCTATGATTATCTATACAATCACTATGTATTGATTGTATTGACCAAGTAATTTATAACTATGATTAAAATAACTGAGCCATAGGAAAGCTTGAGTGAGCATTACCTTAAAATAATAATCTCAGCTTCGTAGCTACATTTTTGTGTCACAGATGACTCGTGCAGGAATGCTCTGTGGTTCTCTGTCACTACAAATATATTATTATAAATATATATATATATATTTATATAGTGATATAGATATATATATATTGACACATCTGTGATGATTTAATCAATGACATGATCTAGATATATAAATAACTACTTCAGCGAGTATAAAAACCAGCAAAAAGGAACAAGATCAATTTTATTGATGATATTAAGATTATATTAGCAATGCAACCAAGAGAAATGTTAGATACTAAACATTGATTCTGAATCATTACATATCCATTAATGCTCATTTACATCGCAGAGCATGGGCTATGACCGAAGAAATCCCTATCATATCTGGTTTGTGTATACATCGTCTCTGGTAGAGGCTTCTTTGCAGTGAATCTGTACACATTGGGCCATTCTGCAAGCAGCAATGCCATCAATTCTAAACAGAAATCAATAGTTCTGTAAATATTTGATTTACGTTTACTAACATTTTATCCCAGTTTTATGAGTTTTTTCTGGCTTTTTTGGTATGTACTGAGTAACACTGTGCTCTAATGCTAATTATTTTATGAGTCATATGTTGCACAGTAGCAAAAAATAAGTTATTGAAAACTGTCGTGTTCCTCCAGGACACAGAAGATCAGATAATACATGTAAACCCTGAGAATGTAGATATGTTCCACAGGTTTGCATAAGAACAGCAGCGCATTTTAGAAAATGTTACATTTTTGGACAGGTTTAGTGCAGCATATTCATGAAGTATGTCAAATTCAAACAATGTGTGTTTTATACATGTACTACCATCACAAAAAACATTCAGCATGTATTTTAGCATTAGCACAACTCCAAATTGAAAGCTGTCCGAAAAAGTAAAATGTCTTTTATTTATTTTTAAACTGTTTTTTTTTTTTTGCCAGGCTATGCCTTCTTTTATATTGAATGCTAATCGTGAGTTGTTTCTCTAGCTCCTATGGGGCATGTTGGAGGCCATGTGGTTGATCCTATGCAGATGACAGGTGGGCAAGGTAACATGTTGTAGATGTATGAATTTACTGAGTTTTGTTATACATGAGTGTTCATATATTAGTTTACCAGATGTGATATCAGTGCTAAGACCTGAAATCTATCAACTGGGCAACCGTATAATTAGAATGAATGGATCACAACAATAATTAAACATTGTGGATGTTTCATAGATTTTTGTGACACCATGGCCACCTACTGTGCATAGAATTGCAACAGAGCCTCTTGCACTTGAAGATCGAATATTAGAGGCAGGAACAAGAGAACTATTTTTATCACATGTCACTTTCGTAAGTTTCATTCAAATACATGTGAAAAACAAGTCCCATTATAAGCATAATGATACCAGTGTAAGTTGGGCTTTCCAAGTTAATTGCAGACCAAATCAAGTTCAAACAATTCAGCTTTATTTGCTCTTTTCTTTATATACAGTGGAACAGAAAACTCAAGAGAGAGACAAATTCTTGACACTTCCAACACACAAAGACGACTTTATTACTTAAACATTGTAGAACTTAACTGACTAAAATATAAAAGTAAATACTTGCATAGCACTCTATCTTCAATTAAAGTTCACTCCCCAAGACTGTAAGTACAAATACTTAGAATCCGACCAGTTTTTGAACAGGATTTTGCACCCATTTTTTTTGTGCAGTTTGTTTCAATGATTTTTTTGGGATTTGGTCATCCCATTGAATTGAATAGTACAATCTGCCATTTTCAGAGTTAATTGGATTATTGAACATGTTCTAAGTTTTTTTGACAAAATGGCAGCTTTGAAATCCGAGCTCAGAACATCTGAGCTGTGTAGCCTCCAGCTCAGATTTTCTATTGAGGTCTATGGGGATAGTATGACAGTAGTGTGATAGTTTTGAAAATCTGATTCCGCACCAAAATCCAATGGTAAAACCATGCCATGTAGACAATGGCACTTCCGATCTGTGACACATGTACTTGATGGAAGACCCAGACAATGATCATAAACATTTTGGTTGTAGAATCCCTATATTAGTGAAATGCAGTAATTGGCGGGTTATTAGCATCTTTCTGCAGTATAGTGCAGTACTACATGTTCTGTACTGCTCGTTACATGTGCAAGGATAAGCGTCTCCTTTTCTCTTTTTCTGGTACACTGTGTATAAAGTGCATTATCCAAAGAATCTTCTGTCCGCAACACAGACAGTGATTTCCAGCTTCCAGCAACTCTATCTGACTATTGCATGTAAGGACTTATTTTATCTGTATTAGTTGTCTGCTTGGGGCTTTGGAACCAGTTAGTGCTTGTCCCCCCAGCAAAGGTTTTCAGTCAGTTTTACAGGTGGCTTTCAGATTTGAAAACCATCTATAAAGCGACTGTCAAACTTTTACATTGATTTTAATAGAAACTTTGTGCAGCAGTCCTCACTGAACAGATTTTCTGCCGGACAGTTTTTGACACTGCCGGTGTTCCTAAAAACTTAGAACATGTTCATTCTTCCGCCCGGTTTTCAGGCAGAACATGAACATGTGGGTGCATAGGGGGATGGCTTGAATCCGCAAAATGCGGACAAAGGCCGTCCACCTGCATGCCCAAAAAAAACCAAACACCAGTTGGAAAATCCTACCGGTACTTGGTCTTTGCCCTGGTAACGCATCCTTACCAGTTTTCCATAGAGTTATGGCTTCAACATGCTATGGTCAGCCCAGAACCCAAAAAATATTGTGTGGACCTCTTTACCTTGCTTTTATTCCAAAAGATTCTAAATGCAATAACTGATTACTCACTCGCAACACCTATCCAAACAATTTAGGAAACACAGGAGTACACAGTAAAAAATAGCACCAAAAACACCACACAACTGCACCATGTGAAAGTACCATTAGTGGAAAAGCAGTAGTTGTGATCTGAAATTTCCCAGTGTCTCTTTTGCTGACAGTATGTGAAAAAGCAATGTTGTTTCATACATACGTTTTAGGCTTCAGTGTATTGGATTTCAAATGGTGATTTGTATAGCATCACCTTTGCAGAATACCTAAAATACCTCTGTTACAGTATTTGGCATCTAATGGAAAATGTCTTTAAAAAAAATTGAGGTATACAGTATTACAATATAGACTCCCTGTGTTAGGTCTAGAGCAGGGTAGTGGGGACATTGTATGACACAGGTATATCTTTACTGTCATGCATTGTCCCCTTATGCCCTGCACTAGATATAACACAATGGATTGCTTTTTACTGGAGTGCTTTTTTATCCCTTATAAGATGGAAACGCTTGTGCCATCACTGTAATAAATATATTAACAATGGTTAATTACTAAACTAATGTTCATTAGGCCATGGAATAAAAACCCTAAAACCTCCTTATGATATACCATGCACATAAATGGAAATAAATGACACTAGTTTAGAGGGTTAATAATTTATACTTTTCTATGTTCATTATTATTGGCTTACATATTACAGAGGACATAAAAATCATGGTTTTAAGGCTGTCAGGTTTTCTGTAGTACATATGTTTCTGTGACAATTTCCTTTCCCCTACTGATTTGGCACATTGTTTTATTTTGTCAACATCATTACCATCTTGCACTTTTCTTATGAGCCGCGCACAGTGGAGTCCGCACATCGAGGGGCAGCATTATTGGTCTTTGTTGAAATGAGTTTTAACCTGAAGGGATTAAAGATGCCTATTGCACTGAAATGAACACACCACATGAGGTGAATTTTCATATAACCTATTTCCAACCTAGAGTTTTCAGGGTATAATTTAGACATCACACTAGAGGTTTATGGCCATATAAAGTGTAGGTGTGTAGGTGGGAAGCTAGATAGATGTGCCTGTAAATAGCTAACCTGGACGAAAAAGTATGCGATCCAGCCGTGCATATTTCAGCTCACAGTTTCTGATTTCTCATAGGACATTAGACACTGCTAATTCTCGAAAACCTTAAGATGGTTTATTTCACTGACGAATGCTGTGTGGCAGTAGTTTATGCCAAGCTTACTAAGTAATGTTTGCACGCTTGTCAGTTCCTTTATTGATCTTCAAACTATTTACTTAAAGATGGATAGTTGGAGGAGACAGTGATCTACATAAGTAATCTGCCCCTAAAGTATATCAAGAGGAAGTAGTCTTCGGATGAGTAGACCCCACCTTTCTGTTGTCACTAAGTGGCCTGCCTTTGTAGGTCAGATCTGTTTCTTTCACTTTGTTTCAGTAAGACCCAGCACTACAAAAACTGGCTATTAGACATGGGTCATGTTCATTCAGTAGACAGGTCATTGTCGGATAATGGCGGCCATTCAACCTAATGTTAGTTCTTCAGTCATTTTTTTTCTTGTCTGCCAAGTGATACTAGGTGTTCAGTCATGTTGTAATATGATATACGTATGCCCAGTCAGAAAATGAATGTGACTGTGTCATCCATTATTTGTTTTCAATGAGTCCTAAAAGATCCCTCATGGCACTGTTTCCAGAAATGATTACAGCCATAAAATTCTTACACGTTAAGGATCTTGCAGAAGAACTGAATCTGCTTTGTCACAGTGTGTTTTACATTTCCTCTTAAACCGGCCATAGACATTGGGATTGGCTAATTCTTAAGCATTTGATATTTCTGTGATTGACGCACAATATTTTTGCATAGAATCGAATACGCAAAACAAAACTATTTTGATGAAGTAACTAAACTACAAGCCTATTGGTGGAGCTTTAGTGTGACACTCCCTAGAGGAATCTTTAGATTGTTCAATAAATGTTCTAAGTTTTTGTTTAATATCAAGATTCAAACTAAATTTCAAATATGATCGATACATTTTCCTAGAGAATCAAATATTTTCAGTTGATCATTTGAAATGTTTTGACCCCAGAAAAAAAGAGTAAATATTACAAAGAATTGTTTTTAGACATAAAAAAGAAGTTATTACCTCTAAGTTGCTTAACAAATACCTGAATTTTTTATGTCCGACAATATGCTGATTGTCACACTGCGTGCCGCGGTCCCCATTCCGAACTGCGAACGCGCTCTTGTCTCTGCTCTCTTACAAGCCCCTGTCAGCGTTTACTCACCTCATTTTGCGATTATCCTGCTCCCACCTGCTGCTGGTAACCGGTACACACGAGTGGTGGCTTTTTAAGATTTAAAGACCAAACACATCATTTGTGCTCCAATGGTTGGCCATTACTGGGGACTTAAGGAACTTCCTTCCTCTGTTCTGGGCCAGATGGTTGGTGTTACTTTGTGGACCTGACCTGTGTGTTTGTTGCCTGTTCTCATGCTACTGTTTACTACCATTGGACTACTAGCCATGCTACCTGCTGCCTGCCTGTAACTCCTCTACATCGTGTCTGTCTCCATGATTCTTTTCCTTGCCACTCGGCTGTCACCATGAATAGCCATACCTGGGGTAGTGACCTGGGAGTCCCTCACAGCCAAGTCCACCATGCCCTGTGGCGGGCTCTGGTGAATACCAGGAGGCTCTTTAGTTTGTATTATCTCTCGTGGTGACACAGAGGATCCACACCTGCATCCCAGACTGTGACACTAATTCATTGTATAACGAAAAGTCAAATAACATTCTAGATGACAAAACCATCACAGACTGTACTACATACTGTTTTATTATTGAATTCAATGTATACAGCATATGCAGTAAGCTCCCACTAGTGGTGGCTTTAGGCAGTCAGAATTTTATCATTAATCTTAATGTCAATCCAGCAGATTTTTTAACTCTCTTTCAGAACAACAAAACTCTGACTGCTCCAAAGATATATAATGAACTTCACGAGCACAAAATTTTAACCTAATTTGAGTAATTTCAGAATAAATTAGAGAGATCCGTGTATGATCCGGTTTTTCACCCTTTTCTGGCGTAAAATGCGCCTAAGTGAGCAGTCTACCATGTCTAATGCGCCTAATGAATGTGTTAGGCATATTGTTCGTAGAACTCGACACTTTCTAATGCGCCTAACATGAGGGGGTGTTTTGGGGGTGTTCTGGGGGCGTGTCGCAGCACACTCGTAATATTAGACACATTTATGAATGTGGTTCGGCACAACTTACTTACAAATTACTGCTCGGACAGGCAGACCTACTTCAATGTGCATGCAAAGAAACTGCCAGCAACTCCGGAAATGCGATTAAAACTTGATGCATTTATTTAGGCATAGATACGTGGAGACAAGTCACATAGACGACAATGGCACAGTACAAACACTGAGCTGGCTACTTTGCTACATATTTTCCACTATTTCAATGTGGTCTGCCTGAGCCTGAGCAGTCGAAGTGGAGCTAGATTTGCCATTAGGGCAAAAAATGTCCAATATTTCTCAACTTACACCAGTACAATAATAAAAAGTAATTTGTGATAATTATAACATTGTATACAATTTAATTATTTAATTTTAATAAAAAACTGTTCTCATATAAAATTAATATGAAATATATAATATCCCAAAAATATAAAAATATCTCCTAGAAAATGTATTTAAAATGAATAGAATCCAAAACTAATTTTACATTAAATAACCCACTGATGATGCTGTTCAGATTTTTTAATTTTACTACATTAAATTTGAAATGTATTTTTGCTGCGCTCACCCTTTATTCTACATACTGCAAGAGCCAGCACACCACTCAGGGACCTGTGGTTCACCAAGCAAGATCAGTGCCATAATTTCTAGTCACTGACATACTATTCTAATGCCGTCTCTTTTATTTCCAGCTGTGATACATGTTAGGCGCATTACTAATGCGCTTAAGTTTCGTAATGCACCTAACACAGGCCATCGACTTAGACTCGTTTATAATCGCACAAAAACCACTTTCATACATTCAGGTGCGTTTGACACGGAAAACTTGGTCTGTGTAATGCAGCTCCTTCGGGGAAATTTTTTTCGGCATGATCTGTGCTTTAAACCCCTTCATCCAAGATTACAAATTTACAGTTTATTGTTTTTAAATATGTAATTTGGTAAATTTTTTACTTGAACCCAAAATTGTCACTGCTTGATGAATGAAAATGTACTATATGGGTAGTTTTATCCTTCAAGTTTTATTTTAAAACAACCGACCTAGACCTGCAGTTTCTATTTTTCATGTGCTATTTGGGACTTCCCAGTGGCCGGGGTTTACAGTCGGATTTTCAGATGTTTTTTGGATTTGAAAAACCACCAGTAAACCGACTGTCAACCATCCAGAAACCGTCCTTAAAAATTGACAAGATACCGGTTGGATAACCCAATTTGTAGTTTATCAGTGCTGTGTGGACGTACCATTCAAACATTCAGCTTTATAGATGCAGATTTTAAAGCCAAAAACCCAGAATGGATTTAAAACAAGGAGAAGTCTCAGTCTTATACTCCAATAATGATCCAGTCCTGGCTTTGGCTTCATCTAAAATCCTGTGCATCTGGGTGCCATTTGTTCTTCAGGTAAGTAACGCACATGCACCCAACAGTCAAAATGATGTAAAATAAACATGATTCATCAGAGCAGGCTACTGTTTTCTATTGTTCCATGTCCAAATCTAAGGCTTATTTACCTGTTGTAGGCAATGTTGGCCATGGACAGGGGTCAATGTAGGCAGCATTACCAGTCTGCCGCTATAAAGCCTAATTTATCATATCCTACATAACTTTTTCAGCATTTTGTGCTACAGTGGCCATTGTGGGGCATAGTGTTTTTGGCAAACCTTTGCCTTTTTCACACACAATATTTGGGTTTTTTGCATTTTTTAAAACCCCCAAATTTTTTGGGGGTTTTTCCCCCCTTTGGGTTTATCTTCAGGGGGTTTAAAACCGGAAAGGGGCCCACGGGGCTTAAAAAATTTTTTTGTTTTGGGGACAACATAGGCCAAATGGGCCCCTGCTCCAAAATTTTTAAAAACCTTTTCAAAGGCCAACACACATGCTAAGTCAAAAGTCCCAAACCCCAAAAAAAAAGAGGGGTTTTTTTGTAAAGGGGTTTGTGGGGGGGGTTTTTTTTTTTTGGGGGCCCCTTTTTTTTTTATTTTTTCCCAAAAGGTTTTTTTTAAAAAAGTTAAATTTTTTTTGGGTTTTGTCATCCCGGGTTTTTTTTTGGGGGTGTTTGGGTAGTTGATTTTGTGTTTGGGGTTTAAAAAAAAGGGGGGGGTTTTGGGGGCTGTCTTTAATTTTTGTTTTTTGAAAAAGCCCGTTTCTTTAATTTGGAAAGTTTTTGAATTTTGGGAAAAAAATTTTTTTTAATATTTTAAAATTTTTTATTTTTTTTAAAATGGTTTGTTTTTTATTTTTTTTTTTTTCTTTTTATTTTTTATATTTTTATTTTTATTATTTTATATTTTTTTTTATTTTAAATATAATTTTTGTTTTTTTTTTTTTTTTAAAAATTTAATTTATAATATTTTTTAATTTTTTTTTTTGGGGGGAAAAAAAGGGGGGGTTTTGTTGTGAATTTTTTAAAAAAGGTTTTTTTAATCCCCTAAATTTTAAAAAAAAATATTTGTATAACTTTAGGCGTTAATTTTTAGGGGGGGGGAAGAATTTTTGGGGCTGGAAAAAATTTTTTTTGTGACATTTTTTAAGAGTTTTGAAATTTAAAAATTTAAATTGGTTTCAAATTTGAAATAAAAATAGGCCTTTAAATTTTTTTAAAAAGTTTTAAAAATTTAAATTTTTCCCCCCAAATTTAAATTTGTTTTTTTAATTTTTTTAAACATTTTTTATTTGCTTTTGGATTATCTAACCACGTATATTTAAAAACAGTGAAAGGGAATGGACAGCACCTGTGTAAATTCCTTAAAAATTCTTTAAAAGGAGACATTACACGGGTTTTTCCCCCCTTTTTCGGGAAAAATACACCAAAAAGTAATGGTGACATGTATAATGCACCAAACAAATGTGTTAGATGCATTGTTCGCAAGTCCCGACACTTTTTAATGCGCCTAATATAAGGTGGCTTTGGATCGTTTTTCACCCTAATTGGGAATATTACAACATGTTAAATGCAGGGCGGCAAAACTACATTATGCTCCAACAGCCAACCTATTCTAATGTTCTGAGAGCTGAGGATCAAAGGAGCAAAAGATTGCTTTAGGGCAAAAAATGTCCTTTATTTTTCAACTTACACCATGCAAAAATAAAAAGAAATTAATATAATTATCAAACATAAAAATTAAATTTTTTAAATTTTTTTTAATAAAAAAATATTCATTAAAATTTAATATAAAAATATAATATCCAAAAAATATAAACATATCTCCTATAAAATGCATTTAAACTCAATAGAATCTAAAATTAGTTTTACATTAAATAATTCACTGATGTTATTCAGATTTTTTAACTTGTAATTGTAATTTTTACTACATTAAATTTAAAATGTATTTTTGCTGCTCTCACCCTTTATTCTACATACAGCAAGAGCCAGCACAGCACATGTCTTGTTGTCACCTGTGGCCCATAAGAAAGTCATACCATAGTTTTATTCACGACTCTTTTCAATAATTTTATTTTATTTCCCACCTATCAAGTCTATACACTTTTTGGCGCATTACTAATGTCTTAAGTTCCATAATGGCCAAACACATAGACGGGGCCGATAAACTTTAAACCATTTAAAAAAAAACACTCTAATTCAGGCGTTATACATTCGCAAAATGATTTCACACCCTATTTGCATAAGTGTTTGCCTAAGTGTCTTTTAGGTAAATGGTATACATACCAGATAGCATTTCATTTTATGCTATCACACCCCGTCTTCTCTATGTAAGTCCCTATTTATAGCATGTTTACATTCAGATCTTCAATTATCTGCAAATAACTCCTAGATAACATGGCTGATCAAAACAACTCTAGCAAGAAAGTAGCCATTTAAAAATGTTGGTACTATAAGTTTGGAATATTTTGTTTTCCTTGTTGTCCTTAAATATTATAACCCAAAACTAAGGGCGACATGTATGAAGGAAGGGGCAAAGGAAAGTCGGTCTCATTTTCATGTATAAACACCAAGTATGAAAGTGTTTTTTTGGCATTTTAAATGGAGTCTAAATTCATTGCCCTCGCCTATGTTGGTGCATTACGGAACTTTGGGCATTAGTAATGCCAAACAAAGTTTTAAAGACTATAGATGGCTGGAAATAAATGAAAATCTTAAAATAGCATGTCAGTGAATAAAACTAGTACGATCTTTCTTGGTGGGCCAAATTCCCAGTAAGATCTGTGGTGTCGGGGTCTTGCTTGTGGAATAAAGGGTATATCACAAAAATACATTCAAAAATTAATGTAGTAAAATTAAATTTTTAAAAAAGAAAAAAATAGTGGGTTTTTTATTAAAATTGTTTTTGATTTTTTTAATTTTAAATACACTTTGTAGGAATATTTTTATCTTATCTTTGGGGAATTAAATTTTTTATATAAATTTTAAATGATAAAATTTTTATTACATTTAAATAATTTAATTTTATATAGTTGATAATTATTAGAAATTAATTTTTATTATTGCACTGGTGTAAGTTGAGAAATATCAGATATTTTTGCCCCTTACAGCAAATCCAGCTTCACTTCGACTCTCCAGGCTCAGACAGACCACATTGAAATAGATCTGCCTATTCGAGCAGTAATGTGCCTAGTTTCACTGAACCACATTCAAACATGTGTCTAATCTTACGAATGTGGTGCGACACGCCTCCATAATGCCTCCAGAACACCCCTTCATGTTAGGCGCATTCGAAAGTGTCGAGTCTTATGAACATTGCGCTTAACACATCGTAGCCGGCTCAGTTAGGTGCATTTTTCGCCAGAAAAAGAGTGAAAAACCCTTTCATACATGTCGCCCTAAATGTACAATTCTGTTGGCTTCAGAGCTAAAATCCCCTATTCTTTAATTTAGGGCCATATTAACCTCTTAGGCTTAGGAGGTGATAGGGGGCTGCCTAGTTGCCCAATGGATAAGAGAGCCCCGAGCTCAGAGTATTCCCAAATATGCAAGTTGAGAGGTATAGTATTTACCCCAGGTATTAGAGAGTACCTGTGGCAATCTATAGAAACAAAATAACTGTGTTATACAAGCTCACCTAATCTGTTCGGGGGTGCCTGACAACAAGTTTCATGACTGTATCCAACAACAACCAAAATGACTGTAATTGGGCTGTCATTCAGAATCTCTATAAGTAATGCAGTGTATGTACAACGTTTTTCAACTATTTATTTAAATTGGATAAATATGTAAAATGTATAAGTAAACTGTAAAAGGTAAAAATGCTTTATAAACATTCAGAGCTGTCATTAAGAGAACAAGTGGCCTCGTATTACAGAAGGCATAAATGAATAAAGTCGTCACATACAGTACACCATTCATTTGACTTAAAACTCAATATGCACAATTATTCTAAGTGTTCTTTACAATATTCCTACTCATAATGACTCATACACCAATTAACTCTTTGTACCCTCATCAAATCATCCAGTTAACAAGCGCTTTCTAGGTGCTAAGTGTCTGTGATTCCCACTTTGCAGTCTTTTGTGAGGTCGGTGCCCTTGGTGCCTCATCTTCCCAGTCTGCTCCACTGTTACTACATCAATGAACACAACTGCTGCACATTCATTGAATCTACTTTCAATGAAAATCCTATACAGAAAGGCAGAGGCAGAAAACCACTTGCCAAAGGCAGCAAAAGCTTACAAGATTTATATCCCCTCCTGTAGCAGTATATCATAGCGGCAAGAATTCCTTGCCCAAGGACAGCGCAGAAAAGCCACCGTTGGAGGTTTCCCAGTCCCTGCTAGCTTTTTAATGCTGCTTCCATAATTAAAAGCAAAGGAGAAGAGGAAATAATGCTGCTTTGTGGTGCATGCTGGGAAAATATTTTTATGTTTTATTTTATTTGGGGAGTAGAAATGTTCTTTATACCTGTAGCTGAACTATGGAGTTCATCATGCCTGGTTTTGTCATTAGTAAAGTTATTTTATGTAGGATAGGTTACACAGGAAAATGCATGTTTGGGTTTTTATTAATAAAGTTTAATGTACTGTGATAATAAAAACATATTATGATAGAATAGATTTTTTTTTTATTTAACACTTACAGAATAATGTAATTTTACTCTAATTTAATATGTATATATAATCACCGGATACTTGCTAGGTTGCAGATTATTTGCGTGTTAGGGATGATTGGAAAGATGTCGATAAATCAGTCTTCAAAACTATCTGCAGGGAACTTTCATCTCCTGTTTAGATGAAGTGCTGAAAAAGCGAGGATTAACCCTGCTTGCTGTTTACAGCAGATAAGGGAGTGGGAATTTTGGGACAAATTCACATTATTTGCTTACTCAAAGCCAGTTGTTCTCAGCCCGCAGTTCACGTACCCAAAGGGGCCCACAATACAAGTTCAGGGGGTACAGTGACCTTGAGAAAATACAAACTGCCCCAGTGGCCAGCGATGTATAATTGCTGGTTGCTTGGACACTATAGAGTAAGCATGTCAGCTTTTCAAGCCTACCCAACTCCAGAAACCCGCTGGCACTGACACCTTTGCTGTGTCTGGTACGGCTGTCATCACCATCATGCAGATCAGTCACATAATTATGTGGAATTGAGGAGCTTATCTGTCATTTAATTTTTAGGGTATTTGATTTGAGGTCTGTATATACAAGAGGGATCCGATCTTTAATCTGTAATTTTTAAGGGGTCTGATTTCAGGTCTATGATTTTTAGGAGGCCTAATTTGTGTTTAGTAATTTTTAGGGAGGCTAGTATTTAAAGAGGGGTCTGTATATAGAAGGGGAATTGGGGTCTGTAAGTTTTAGGTGGTCTCACCTAGGATCTGTATGTATATTATTATTATTTATCTTAACGCGCCATTAATTCGAGAGGGCTGTACATATATAGAGGGCTTGAATATGGAAGGGGGCTGGTGTGTGGTGTGTATACAGGGGAGTCTGGTCTAGGGTCTGTCTATTGGGCTTCTATGTACAGTGCTGTCTGGTCTGGGGTTGAGATGAAAGAGGTCTGACGTGTAGTCTGAATACGTTTGAGGGATTCTGAAAAGGCCACATGTAGTATTTGTAATTCAAATGCCATCAGTTTTAGATGTGGCCAATATAAAAGTCAGAGCACACAGAAGGATGTTACCTTTTGTTGTTCTTCTCTGAAAAGACGACAAAACATTCAGCAAACCGCAAAACAGACACCAGTGGGTCCCATTAACTTAATGCTGTACATTTGGGTTGGTGTCTATCAATTTGATGAGAAAATTGTCCTGAATATTGCACTAATCTTTCCATCAAAGTTGAAGAAGCTGTGGACTGAGGCTCTAGACCAGGGGTTCCCAAACTCCAGTCCTCACGCCCCACCAACAGGTCATGTTTTCTGGCTTTCCTTGGCAGTACATAAGTGATTTAATTATGCTACACGGGTGACTTAATTATTGTCAGTGCATTCTGTGAGATATCCTGAAAACATGATTTGTTGGTGGGGCGTGAGGACTGGAGTTTGGGAACCTCTGCTCTAGACTGTGCCTCAGATGCCAGGGTTTGGTTAGCATTTAGACCTGATCTCTTCCTTGTGGGTATTCGGTTGGAAGTATGTTGTGGGAACTTGTCATGACACGTTGAGAAACATTGCTTTAGGTTAATCTACCCATTGCACACAATATGATATCTTGAAAACCTTGGTACATATTTTTGATTAGAGTCCAGTCGCATTGTGCAGTAATCTGTATGCTATAGTGGTTATGTTGTTGTTTGATACTGAAAAGGGGCTCCAGCTAAATTATACAATACCTCTTCATTTTCTATGTCCTCTAGGACTCTATGCAGTGATTGCCTTGTTTGCAGACTCAGCTACAATAGCAGATAAGGAGAAGATAGACGAAGTGTAGAGTAAGTAGACAGTGGCTTAGTGCACTACTGTGAGGGAGACGGGCATGACTAAAAATGATAATGCCGCATAGCAAAATAAGATGGAACTCACCACCTAATGATGGAGTAGAAACAGCAGTATAAGCAGCAATAATTACATTTATGGATAATAGCCCCATATATCATAGCACCCTCATAGTAGTGCAAGGTATCAGAAAGATACTAACTTGTTATTCCCTACACAAAATCACAATGTTCCTAGAACTGAGTGGCTCCTCCAACCTCTGGGCCCCATATCAACTGCTATACTACTACTGATAAAGTTACTTCATTGAACAGCTTAGACTGTACCCAAATGACTTGATTGTACGAACAACACTCAGCAGAGCCAAATGTACGATATTGAAGGAATGAGGATTATAACTTTGTTTGAATTATATTGCATTCTATACATAAGCGTAACTATAGCCACTGCTATGGGGCCAAGACGTTGAGGAAGCCCCACTTAAGTCCAAATTGGTGACTTTCTACAATCTAGCACCACTATATGAGTTCTTTTATAATAAAGGTATGAATAATAGCCTTATAGTATTGCTACTTATGAAGCGGTTTCAGATTCCAATCATTAGATGTTGGGAGCCCATGTCATTTTGCTTTGGGGCCCCACGAATTCCAGTTATACCCCTGATCTATCTATCTATCTATCTATCTATCTATCTATCTATCTATCTATCTATCTATCTATCTATCTATCTATCTATCTATCTATTATGCTCAACTCCAAAAAACCAATCTGGTAGGGGATGGACATGTTTAGGTACTTTCACCTTGAGTGCTAGGAGACAAGGTCACTGATTTTCCTCAACTAAGCAGTGACCTTGCTATATACAGCACCTTGAGGTGCTCCATTTGCCCCCCACCCTTTTATTTTTTTCTCTCTGACCCCATTTCTTTTCATACAATAGGGGCGACATGTATGAGTTTTGGCGCCCAGGTGCCATTTTTTTTGTGTGCACAATAGTAGTGTAGAATGCGCCTGCATCTATGAACCCGGTCTACAGAGTGTCATAAATCAGGCGCGTTCTAGCGCAAAAACAACATTTGAGGTTCCAGCAGTAATGCGGCTTCATTTGCCGTACTGAATGTATAAATGTGTAGCTTTGTACGGTTGTAGTGCAACATGCTCCAGTACGCCCCCCCATCTCAGGCACATTACAAAGTGCCGCGGGCGCTCTGTAATGCTTCTGGTACTGGAGTGCGTCCGTTTAAAAATATAGCAAACGGGTTGTGCTAGTCTTTGGGCAGAAAAGACGCCAGACTTCTGGCGCAGCCCCGTTCATACATGTCCCCATAGGTGTCTAAGAAAACTTTTCAGAATAGATCCATCATAACCAGCATAATGTAAATTATGTTGTGGATTATACCCTTTTTAAAATAGAGATGGGGAAATGAATCTGTTGCAACTGATTTTCTGTGAATATGCAGAGACATCTGTGGTGTGTACCCCAAGCCTTAAAATTGTGCAAGGCTTAGTTTTTGCACCTAAAGCATAATCTAGTATATAGCGCAAGGAAGCAAAATACTAATGCCTTAATTGTTTACTTAGTGTCTCTATTAAACACGTAGAGTCCTGACAAGTGAAATTACAATAAGCACAATGCTAATAATCACTGTAGGTATATAACCATAAATCTAGCGTTATGAGTACAGTTTGTCCTACTGTTTATTGTATTCATAGTTAAAATGGAATTATGTATTATATATTTTCATGTGGCTGTAATGTGCTTGAAGAATTGGATGAAAGAAGCCGCCTCATTGTATGGTTTTAAATAGAGCTGAGGAAAAAAGCATTTGGAAAGTGATTATTGATATTATATTACAGTGGCCTGGATTAAAGTTATGAGGCTCGACTGGTAAATTATTTTTCACTGGCAATATTAATAATAATTTAATGAATCACAACTCATTGTAATTGACTACTGATTCATTTTTATGGATTTCCAAGAAAATTGTGATGTCGTCATTGGCGGCAGTAAGTTGGAAGTGAGTTATGTGTGTGTAATTGTGTTCACCGAATGCTGGCTGCGGATGTTATTGTTCAATTCAAGAAAAATATTTAGCTTTTATTTACTGGTTTTTTTTTGTATATATAATAAACATTATTAACCCCTTGAAAAGGCTTTTTTTGGGGGGGCATCAAGTGGCAGTTTTTTTTTCACTGCTGTCCAAATAATGTTTCCAATGACACAGGCTGTTTTTTTGCAAGATGAGTTGTATTTTTAATGGCACCATTTTGGTGTATTACAATACAAAAAATGGTATTCATTGTTTTGGAGAGGAATGCAAAAAGCCCAGCAATTCCAAAATAGATATTTGGGCATCTGCATTTGTACTTACTGCTATGATAATGATGATAGTTAGGACTCATGAGTCACTGAGGAAACTATACAGAGATGCAATCATCATTTTCTTGCCAACACTACACAACCCCCCAGCTCTGAACTACTGTCCTCTGCTCCCAATACTTTTCGTAAGTTCTGCCAGCAGAAGATAAACAGTTCCCCCTCCCCGTAATTACTCTAATATAATTACTTTTCACTTTCAAACTATAGGCTGGAATGAGTGAATGCAGCCAGATCATTCTCTGATCAGGTCACACCCACTACAGAGGAGTGTTCCTGAGCTGAGCATGGCTTTAAAGAGAACCTGTCACATACTTTTTGCCCCCCTGGCTGAGTACAGCACAAGCTAGTTTTAGACCTGCTGTTTCCAGCACTGTATCCCTTATTCTGTAAGATGCTGTAGTTTTCGTGTATTTAATGCTCAAATCTACAGTTTTCAGCCAGAAGAGTCATTCGAAGAGTCTTTCAGAGTGTTGTTTTTTTCAAACCCCGCCCACCTCAACTGACAAACCTATTACTTTGAATAGACAGAAACAAGTGAATAACTGTCAGTGGGCGGGGCTAGTCTTTGGTGGGCGGAGCTAACACCTACTCTTGAATAAGATTTGAGGGGTAAATGCTCTAAAAGTACAGCATCTTACAGAATAAGGGACACAGCGCTTGGAGCAACAGGTCTGACACTAGCTTGTGCTGCCCTCAGCAAGGGGGGCACAACCTTTGTGACAGGTTCCCTTTAAAGCACACGCATTGAGTGTGATGCAACATTTAGTGAGGACATGTGAACAATGAACGCCACATGGTTTGCAGGGGATAGGTGGAAGGGGAGGATCAGTCATAATAGGTTCTCTATAATCCAAATAAAGTACATTGGGGGCCTGCTAATATATTGTTCTTACAGCCAGAAAAAATTCTCATTACCAGTCCACATGTCATCTCTGCAGGAACCTTTAGGCTAGGTTCACACGGCTTAATTGCGGGACGTAATTATGCCCCGCAATTAAGCTGTGTGGCCGGGGGCAGGGCGGGAGCAGGGGGACGGCACCTCGCCGGCCCATAGACTTGCATTACCAGCGGCGCGTATATGCCGCTGGTAATTCACATGTCACTTATCTCCTCCCACGGCGGATTCGCCGAGCAGGGAGAGGAGACGTAATCCATAGTTCTCTATGAGAACTGTGGATTACCGTAATGACTGGGACGTTTTCAGCCCGTAATTTGCGCTCTTGCGGACTGAAATACGTCCAGTTTTAAGTCGTGTGAACATGACCTTAGAAGAAGACTAATCTTGGAATGCACTAGATAATGGGGAGTTATCATAATGGGTAGCTATTTAAACATCATTCACAGACTGTAGGCATCTGTAATTTGCTCCTACATTGCACAGTGAAGGGTGGGATACATGTAGCATTATCATCGGAACCACCACCATTTGTAATCCCCTAATAGGCTATGTCTACACAGCACAGGTTTTCTGTCGGATTTTCGATGGTTTGAGTATTTTGAATGCGCTGAAGATCTGACAGTAACCTGTGTTGCATAAACAGCAATGAAAAATCCATGCTACAGTCTATACAGCAGGTTTTTTTTTACCATCACGTTAAAAATTCAGCAGAATATGCAACATGTTGGATTCTGCTTGGATTCGCCAATTTGGCAAATCCGAAAACCAACCGTGGCTTTTGTGCAAATCTGCGGCAAAAACTGCGATCCAGCAATGACAAAATGCCGTCGGATTTACAATGTTATTTTGTCCTATGCTGTGTGGCCTTATAGAATTCTAAATTATTAGAAAGGGATTCTCTGTTCAGGATCCTTATCTTTTGGCCAAAGTGTAGACCTTTACAAATGTGTCTCACACTAGAGAATGTGCCTTGTCCTTACATAGACAGATCATTGATTTGAATAGGTGTTGTTTACTTTATCTCCTGTGTGGCAGCGCTGTTTGCCAAGTTTCCCCACAGCTTATAGCAGGTAACTGGGTTTTTAGCAGTGGGGCACTTTTTGACCATTTTGTTGTCAAGTGACCCTTCTAATAAGCAGAGAACAACTTTGATGTCACAGTAGACAACTGCTCCTAATGCAGTTCCTTGATCTAATATGATTCCTTACAAGAGCTTAAAGGAGTTGTCTCACCATGCTTTTTCACAGAGCCAAAAGCAGCTTTAGGGTCGGTCTACACTGCAATTTTCTAATCCACCAAAACTGACTTTAAAACCATCCCCATAAACCTCAGCTGAAAATTCATGTTGTAGTCCACACACCTCCCCATAGAAATTAATGGGACTCCTTTTCTGACTATAAATCCAGTGGGAAAAAATGACTTAAAATCCACAAAGAAAACAGCATCAAAATACAAAGCAGTTTTAGGATTCAGAATACATTGAGTATTTTGATGTGTCATGTGGATGTACCCTTAGACTATGTCTACACAGCAATGTTAAAATCCATCCAAAATCTGACGTCATTTTAACATTGCTGGCCCGCGGTTTTTGCCGCAGGTTTGTGCTAAAAGCTGCGGCTGGTTTTCAAATTTACCGTCAACCCCGCACATTGAATGTACCCGAATCCGACAGCAATCTGAATGTTCAGACGACACGTATTTCCATGCTGGGTTGCGGATCCGGAAAAACAATGTGCATGTCACTTATTTACGGACGGATTCACCCCATATATGAATGGGGATATGAAATCTGTCGGGAAATCAGTGCCAAATACGTGCCACACTTAGTGACACTTATTTGCAACTGATTTCGAAACGTATTTACGTCGGAAATCCGACGTGAATCAGTTCTCAAGTCAGCCGTGTGAACATTGCCTTAAAAGTAATCAGTCTTCTTTGTTTTAGAGATAACACACTCAGTTCTCTAGATGCTGGCAGTCCTGTGTGCTGGCCTGTGGTGATATCACTCTCTAGTGAAGGGGAGAGCAGATTGATAACCCAGTGAATCCTGTGTGCACTCAGAGCAGATAAAATTTATTTTACCTCCTGACCAGGGAAAAATCAAGAGACGTATTTCGAAAAAGTCTTCCATTACCTGTCCCTACATTTTGAAAGCTAATCTTTATAGTGCGACAACCCCTTTAATATTAAATTTACTGAGAATTTGAATGACCACACTTAAATACAACAAAAGGGAAATGCTTTAGCTTTAAAGTCAATGTACAACCCTAGAATTGATACACACAACGTACATCCTAACCTAAAATGACCTTTAATAGATGCGCTGACCACTGTAAATTGTCAATGTCATGATGCTTTAAAATGACATCCATACCACTCGTCAGGCTGATTGCTTTTTGAAAATTGCATAAAGTGATGGCATAAATGCGGAAGCCAGATAGCTGGAGATGTTTTGTAGTGCATAGAAAAAAGCTTGAGGGGAAAATGAGGAAAGTGGACTGCGATCCTTTCTTGTTTCTATAGAAACCAGGAGTGATCAGCGTGAGAAGGAATTTCTTTCTAGTGTTCGTTTGAGAGAGCGGCTTGGTTCATATCAGGGCTAATGTAGAAACCCTTAGTAGCTGGATATTGTGTGTTCATGCCTGCATGATACCAGTTTAGTAAGAGGATAACATAGAGCTGAGAGAATCTGCTTCCTAGTGCACTGGGTGAGGGTTTTTGTCTGTAGAGCTACTACCTCCTGCCGAGATGAACCCTCCAGGGAAGACACAATCATTGAAATCAAGCATCGGACTGTAAGACGAATGGCATGGATCAAGTCTTTAACTAGCGAGAAAGACAAACAGATCAAACACTATGCAGAAGGATGTCACAATGACTTTGAATATGATAATTATTACTGGGCAGTGTGCCTGAATATCATTATCTGAGCCGACAGCACCGCAGAACATGTTGGTGCTATAAACAGTCTACGGAAAGCATCGAACCTTTCTAAATAGACACAAGCAGAGATTTAGGATTTGCCTCTAGATGATAATAATTTATCTGATTCATTGTAAATCTTAAACATTTTAAAATGTAATTCTACCGTCTTGTATAGATTGGTAAACACTGAAAAATTATTATCTATTGATTCTCCAGGCACCAGATTTCAGACCTGCCCAAAGAACTCTACTGTCTTTTGTCTAGTCACAAGATTGCTATAAGGAGCAATGATCATGTATAATACTGTTTATTATTACTCAGTCTCCAAAAATGGTTATGTTCAATCTATTACAAATCCCCAGCCAGGTGAATAATAATTATTATAATTGTTATTATTATTATTATTATTTTATTATCCTCCCATATCTAGCCGTCTAGTTTTAACAACCGGTTCTTTACATGGCTGATAAAGATATGTGCAAGGGATGCCTGCAGTGACAAACCCTGTGAAAAAGGTTTCCTACATTCACAATCTACCGGTCTATCTATCTACTACAAAAAAATATAAGCCACGCAGCACTCAACAGGCATTAAAACCCATGCAAACACTGAATTTAAGGAACATATCTAAGTGTTAATCATCTGTCTTTCTATTTATCTATCTATTCAATCTATAAAAAATCTAAACACAATTTCAGCAGCCCTCTACAAGCACTAAAAAACAGTCAAATGCAATATAGGAATTTTTTCAAAAAACATTTCTGCTACTTTAGAATGCATGAAAATGTTAAGGTTCTTGGAGCCACATGTATGAAAACTATTTAGGTCTAAAACTCACTTTTATGCCGAAAAAGTGAGTTTTAGACCTAAATAGTTTTCATAAATGTGGCCCTTAGTGTACATTTTTGAACAAAACTGTAAATGCCCATCTACCGCGACAAGGTGACCTCAATACAGGTGGGATCTACTCTAACCTGTTACCTCTCTTGGTGTCTGTTCAGACCTTTATATTTTCAGGGAGAAAAGATCCCATGATTTGTTCTGGTTAAAAACGGTCTGTGTATAGATGGGTGGAGTGCACAACCAAAATGGAGGCTAGCCACTGCCTTGCTTTTTTGTTTTTAAGACTGTTACAAATCTATCTATCTATCTATCTATCTATCTATCTATCTATCTATCTATCTATCTATCTATCTATCTATCTATCTATTATAAATCTTAAACACAATGAAACACACAAATGATGAGGACAATAACAATAATATCCTTATCATTTATTTATTTCATATCTATCTATCAAGCGATCTATCAGCTATTTATTTATTCTAAAAATTGAGACACTGCCACAGTCTCAGCTTCAGTGAAAAAGTGAATGAAGTCTTTATTCCAAAATATCCAAAAAAAAAAGCAACAGACATGTTGATTCACTTTTTCACTGACCCCCGGATTGCTGGGGTTTTCCATTTTTTTATACTGACTGTTCCTTGGTCTACTTTACCCACCTTTTTGGGTTTCTATCTATCTATCTATCTATCTATCTATCTATCTATCTATCTATCTATCTATCTATCTATCTATCATTCTTATATGCGTTCTCTTGAATTTAAAACCATACCGTGAACTAGCTATGGAATTAATTAAAAAACAAATCCATCCTTCTCTCTCGAGTACTGTGCTATTCCACAGCTGCTAGTGGTGTGATCCCTGACAGTCTTGTTTTACGTGCTGTACCGGCATGACCCATGCATGCGTCGTTTCCTCTCGCCGTGGGGTCAGTGATTGGCTGCAGTAGTCATGTGTTGACCAATCACAGTAATATCAATAAAGACTGGCTAGGGATCACAGGGCCAGCAGCGGATTTCAGAGATGAAGATAAACTTGTTTATTATTTAATCCTTTAAGCTCCCAGAATGTATTTTTTTCAAGTCTAGAAAACCCATTTAAACTTATTCCTATCATCTGTACATAAATAAACTACCATTTTATTATTAATAGTAATAGAAATAACAATTATATTTTAATACCTACAAATTATTTAATTTCCTTGGACATTTTCTTACCCACTTTTATTGAATGAAGATTATATAATAAGTGTAGTTTAGGGTTTTTTTTATTACTATTATTTTGTGTTGGCATTTCCAAGGAAACATTTTTTACTAAAACAATATACAGCTGCATCATATATGGATGTAGTCAGCCAAAGTCAATTTGTTTTACTGATCTATTCTGTTGTCTTACTGATAGATGAAAATCTAGCAGCGGTTGGCAATCCTGTACGACAGGGACGCGGCCATAAAAATCTTATGCTTGTTTCATCAATTATTCTCAATAGGCGATTTCATGCCTTTTTGACTACTGAATATTGATTTTTAGCCAGGCTTGTGTAATCCTTAATATTGCATTTTTCAGATAATTCCCATTCCTTCTCACATCCTGCGAGCCGTAACATAGGTCAGTGCTTATTGCAGACAAGCAGGGCAGACACTTTGCAAGGACATCATCGTGTTCTAGAAACAGAATGAATTGGATATTGTTAGATTAATTTTTTTTCTTCCAGTGGAGGTGTAAGTTCATTGCACCACAAATGCACAAAATTGAATAATTCTTCAGAGGATTCATTTTATTTATTTCCTATACTATCGTCTGCTCAAGTGTGAATATGTTACTAAATACATTGTGTTCGCTCATTAACCTGCACTGTAGCCGAGCGGTGTGTCGTATTGTAAATACAATAGTAAAATATTCACTCATTCCCCGTTTAATAAGACATGATTTTTTCTGACAGTAACTCTGGCATATATAATAAATCACAAGGTTAAAGGCTCTTGCTTATGTATTTGTAATATATTATTCTAGCATTGTCTTTGAGATTTACAACATAAGGCATGTAAAAAAAAACTCCATGTGTAAAGAGTCAAATGCAGTTAAAAGCATTAAACCTTTATGGATAGATAAAACTTATATCCTGCAATGGAATGTGATTTTCATATATTATAATACACTTACAATGACATGAGGTGCTGGCCCATATTCATGATGGCAGAAAGTGGCCTTAGTGTTACTTTGTTATAACAATGTCCCAGCTGTTCTCTTTAAATGAGCAGATGCCATTAGTATGGAAGATTTCTACTGTAATAGTTATGAGCAAAAAGAGCACAAATGACAAAGAGGAAATTTCAGATCTTTTCACCCTCTGCTCAGTCCTGCAACCTCTCTCCCACTTCTCCAGTTCAGTGTCAGTCTTCAGTTCTGGCACTTTATTCCTGATCCTGAAGGACTATGTCAAACAGCCTTATACAGTACTTGTTGCAGCATAAGAAGGAATTGCAGTACAATTAATTTGATTCAGTATCCATGGAAAGTTATAGGTGCCAGATTATCAGATATACCAAAATAATGGACAGTAATCCAAAAACAACATAAAATGTGAAAGCAAACAAGTCTACTGAATTATTGTTAATATCTATGAGCACCATTAATTCCAGGGCGCTCTACAACCAAAGAGGTTTGAATACATAACATGGGACCAGGGCCAATGCAATATTAGCACAAAACACCAAACTGATACAGACGGAAATAGAACTCTGCCTATGAGAGTTTACAACCTACAATGGAGGAGGAGGGAGATAGAAGGTAATTGATGGACCTGTGCATGATGGTGTAATAACATCAGGGTTAGTGTAGGTGGTATGCTATCCTGAAGAAATGGGTTTTCGGGTCACTTTTTGAAAGCTTGAGAGCTTGATGTATTGTATTAGTGAGGTCCAGAGTATGGGGGATGCACAGGAGAAATCTTGGAGTCAGTTGTATGAGAAGCTGAAGAGGAGAGCAGAGAAGAAGGTCTTGTGAGTAGTGGAGATTACGTGGGTGTAGGTACTGTAGGCGGTAGCTCAACTGGTAGTCCCAGATAAAGCAGACTGGAAGGCCAAGGCTCAGGGATAACACAGGTGGTTTATTTTTAACCAAACATCCACAGAAGGTAAATCTTGCCCAAGGGTATCAACACAAAACAGCAGCTTACTTCAGCTTTAAAACAGTTGCATATAAGTCCTCCGCCAGTGCTTGGCAGTCTCACCCGTTGGATGCTTTGGTAAGTGGATCCAATCCTCCTTGAAATGGCAGAGCACACTGAACACCTCCAGCACAGAGCTCTTTCCTCTACAGACTGACACACACCTCAGTCTAGGAAGCACACCCTGTCTCTCACTAGCTCCAGGCTCTTACAGGCCTGGTAAAGCCTGGACCTGGAGTGCGCGAATGGCCGTCTCACCCATCTCTTCAGCCATTCCAGTAAAAGCTGGACCCGGATCAGCCGCTTAAGGCAGCTGTTCTATACTAATAAAATAGGTGTCAGCAACCAAGTGTTTACTGACACAAAAGATACCTTGGCTCTTACTTCACCGATGCCAGGGACATCGGTGACACATACCGCCCATCCACAATGGCGCCTTTTGCCCTTTTACAGTACATTATCTGGAGATTAAAGGGGTTTTCTCACCATGCTGTTTTAGAGGGGCACAGGCAGCTTCAGACTGTGTGCTTCCTAGTAAAACTGTGGGTAGTTCTATGGCAATGATTGGCTTATCAGCTTTGCTATTCCTAGTTGATCCTGTTACAGTTAGATGACTGCTGGGGGTTTGTAAATTGTAGTATACAAGGCTTCAGAGCTCTAAAGGGTTAAAGCTTTTGAGTAAGTAATGCGCGGCACCACCGTGTTGTGTGCAGTTTTTGCACAAAAAACAAAGTCGAATTCCGGATTTCCCAGTATTTTTTATTGAGGGCTACACACCACTTGGTATGTGTGGTTTTTCGGAGAATTCAAGAGACTGAATCCGCTGAAAAACCGACCACAATCCAGTGCTGTGTAGACATAGTCTAACTCTGCAGAGAAGTAAAATCAGAACAGCAATGTTTTTGGTAATAGTCTTTATTTATCTCTGCCTAAATGTTTAAAGCTAATCAGGGAAATGTGAATACCCCTTTTAGGAAGATTTTTATAGGTGATAGGTTATGGAGAGCCCTGTGTGCCATTGTTAGTAACTTGAACAGAATTTACTTGGAAGGGATAAACAGAGTGGAGAGGCAAAGGAGGACCGAGGAGAAAGGTGGATGATCCACAGAGATAAGGATGGATTGAAAGGGAGAAAGAGTGCAAGATGGGAGTCCACAGAGAAGGATGTTACAGTAGTGTAGACGGGAAATAATAAAGTCATGCACAAGCAGAGTGAACCTTAGTGAATCAAGAGAATTACATATTTGGTGCTTCTGGTCTTGTTAAATCTAGGCTAGACAACGTGATCACATGACAGTTTTGTTACTATTGGGGAAATGCAGCTACCATGCTACAACCTTAAAAGAATTGTCTCACTACATTGATTTGTCCTGTTTTCTTGGTTTCATTTTGAATTCAGGGGCGTGTTTACTGACTTCTGCTAGACTGCAGTAGAAGCCAGGTCTATAGCTATAGCAACTAGTGCTGACAGCCTATCATGAGAGATTTAACAGGTCTGTAGCTATAGCAACCTGAGGAGCTGATGCAGCCCATACGAGAGGGGATATCTAGGAATAGGTAGGACATTGTCAATGGACATATATTGCAAAGTGACTTGTTTTTGCAAGATCTTTAACATAAAAAGCAATCCTTGTAGTGAGACAACCCCTTTAAAGGATTATTAAATTTTTACAAAATGCTTGTCAGCCAATTAGAAAGGTTATAAAATAGAAAAGAAAACCTCAGCTTTTAAACTGCTCCGTCCCGGAGCCACCACCACTCCTGATACTCCCTGCCGAAGAGGTCTTATTTATTGTTCCCGTGCAGTCTCTTTTTGGATATACGGCACATGACTGCTGAGCAGTGTGATTGGCTCCAGCTTTTATTGTGACATCATCAGCAGACGTGCCAGGGCCGGTGGCTGAGACAGAGCGGGTTCCAAAGGTTTTTTTTTAATCTATTTTATAACCTCCCAGACTGGTTGATAAGCGTCTTGAAGAAATGGTAAACCACTTTAATGTTTTTCTATAGAACGAAAATCACAAACAACCTTGTCACATTGCAGAAACTTGACCTCAGTATATGTTGACAATGTAGTGCAGGATAGTCATGGTAATCCCATAATTTTATAGCAAATCACCGTTGATACTATGCCACTGAGGTTTACTAGTTTTAAGCTGGATTCACACAGTGTAGAAAATATGTAAAAAAAATAAATATGTATTTAAAGTTAAAAATTCAACCCAATTCTAGCAAAATTTTATGTGTTTTTACATGTGTTTTTTTTCTGTGATATAGTTTGTCATCCTTTTCTTTAACCCATTTAAGGATCATAAATCCCACTAATTATGCATGAAGCAACAAAATACATGCGTAACTCGTGCGTTTTTTGCAACCCACATTAACTCTCTATTCTAAAAATTTAAGTTTTTTCGTGTGGGGCATATTGCTTAAAGGGGTAGTCCCATAGAAGTGAATGAGGAGGGTGGTACATGCACCGCTCTCTTCATTCACATGCAGAGCCGGATCGCAGCTAGCAACGATTGGCCGGTGAGGAGAATTTCCTGAAATGGTACTACCTCTTTAAATCGTTTTCCATTTTTGGAAAAAGCTGGTCAGACAGGTTTTAATATAAAAAAAAAAAAAACCTGGTTAATAATATCCATTCATTTTTCATGTCACTCTGCAGCTATTTTCAGGCCTCATCGGTCTCTTTCTGGATATGTAGCATGTGACCACTGAGGCCTCTGAATGGCTGCAGTACAACATTCAAATAGGTCTGCCTGTCGGAGCAGTAATGCGCCTAGTTTTGCTGAACCACATCCATATATGTGTCTAATATTACAAATGTGGTGTGACACACCTCCATAACACCTCCAGAACACCCAGAGAACATCCCTTCATGTTAGACGCCTTCGGAAGTGTCGAGTCTCAAGAACAATGCGCCTAACACCTTCATTAGGTCCATGCCCAAAACCCCATAGAAATGAATTGGACTCTTTGAAAACCTTGTCGTCCGGTTTCAAACAGTAGAATCCAATGGGTATTTTGTGACTGTCGTATGGACAGGCCCTAATATGCAATAGGACCCAGGACAATATGAATGACCGATTCCAATGACACTTAAATAGAGCAGGTGAACATCCTTGACCAGCTAAAGAGATTTTTTTTAAATGAAAAACCTCTTGAAGAAGATGGGTAAAAAACCGCACAATGTGCTCAGTGGTGCTTTTTTTTTCTAAAAAAAACCCTTAGTGGGACACTGCAGCTGTGCCCTCTCAGCATTTTGTGTACATTTTGGTTTGCATAATACTCATTTTAGGCACCAAAATATGCATCAGAAAACACAACTCCAATGTTCAATCCTTTTCACGTCATGAACTGTATTTATTTTTACAGGCACAGATTCTTATTCCGGGCCAAATTAGAAAACACATGTTCCAATCAATTGTTTCGTATTCATTGCCCCACATGCGACAGGAGCCAGGACTTGAATTATCTCCACTAGATGGGGCTAATCTGCATCATAAAAAGTTAGTCAAATCCACATGAAGAAAAAAACTGAATATGGGGCGATTCCTGTTCCACATAGATTGTAAACTCTTCCGAGTAGGACCCTTACACCTTTTGTTTGATCTGTGAATTGCTTTTTTACTATGTAATGTCTGTTTTGCGTTTTCTGAATTTATACCCCCTAGATTGTAAAGTTCTGTGAAATATGCTGGCACTATACAAATAAAGATAATTATTATTTATTATTATGGAGCATAAATCCAAGGCTGTCAAATAGATTTTTGTCGTGTATTATAGAGCGTATTTTTCTGGAGGAAAATACAGCTTGAGGAAAAGGCTTTAGCTTTAAGATGTGTTTTTTTTGGTTTTGGTGCAAAAAACATGTAAGTGTCAAAAAAACACAACATGAAACCATCCTGTTTTGCAGCGGATTATCAATTTGATTATTCAGGATTACTAGAACCTAGGTTAAAATGATTACACTGTTCAGACTTTATGTATATATCATATAGGGAACTGGACTAAATTATCTGCAAAGCATTATGATTATAATGATAATGAGAGCTCAGTTTGCCATTTAGTACAACTCCCTGTAAAATGACTATGAGAGACATGTATGAAACTAGGCGCATGGAAGTTCATTTTCTCATCCTTTTTTCAGTGTATAATGCACCTGAATGTATGAAAGTGGTTTTAGTGCGCTCATAAATGGTTTCTAAAGTTCATTGCACCTCGCCTATGTGTTAGGTGCATTATGGAACTTAAGCACATAAGTAATGCACCAAACATGTATAAAGAACCCCCCCGAAGCCCTAAGCGAAGGGGGACAATGACTTTGGGAGGGGAAACCTAGAGCTCCCTAATAGTTGGGGAGTTATTGGTTGTATAGCTGTAGGTATTTAAGCTGATGGTTTCAGTGTATGCATAGTATATTTATTGTAAGTAACTTTGAGCAAAGGGGATAGGTTTTGAGAGGGCAGCTTATAGTCCCTGCATTGTGCTAAAGCTCCTGTATGTGTAGTTTATAGGAATGAGCAGGGGGGGTTGTGATATGAGCGGGAGGAGCGTGTGGATGGGGAAGAGTTTACTGTGAGGAGGGTGGGGTTTAGGAGTAGATATAAGTTCCGGTCTTCTCTTCCTACTTCCTCTTTCTCTCACCAAAGAAGCAAGATAAGATGTCCCTCCCACCCGCCCCTATTTTAATGAATGCTCTGAAGCTTGTACTTAGCTATGATCTGTACAGTGATGAATGTATTTTTGTATGGTTTTATATTGACTTTATTATATACCTGGTTTCAAACACAGTTATTATGATACTGATGAGCACTTGTGTTGGCATTATCCGTTTAAGCCCAAGGGAAGGGCGATCCTTCAGCCATGGTTCCCTAGAGGTTTCCTCCACAGGGGTTTTTTCCTCTCCTGAGTGCTGTAGGATGACTCCTAGTGAGTCTGGAATTTGCTAAATTGGTCAAAAAAAATAAATAAATAAAATAAAAAAAAAATGAAAACATAAAATAAGTAATAATAATAAAAAAAAAACATATATATATATATATGAATCGTGGTATTATAACCTGTCACAGCTTTTGTTGCGGTTCAGGAGTCAGGTGGAAGTTGCAGGTCAAGTTATGGTGGACTAATTTTAACTAATAGAGGATGTTAAACCTCATGGTGTGAAGAGGCTGAGCTTTGGAAGTGGCCAGCCTTAAGGATGGTATAATGGTAATGGCATCCAGGGGCGGGCACGGTGGTTAATCAGGAGTGAGGATCTTCAGTAGGGTCAGTGGTGCCCCTAAAGTGTACTGGCTCTGCTAGAATGGCAGCCAGAGCGTGCCGCCCCTTTATTGCTGTCTGGCCGGGTGCTGCATGTCAGACAGCTGGGAATATCACACAATTGTCTAGCACTCCACCTGACTCCTTCCATGTTTGTTGTACTTATATGGTTTGAATAAAGCTGTGGCCATTCGACACCAAAGGAGAATGTGTTTGTGCATTTATTCTTGGGTTTAAACTGGGTACTAGTTAGAGCGGGGTTCATCCCATATCCAAAAGTCAAGGCAATAGATAGGCTGGAAATAAAAGAAAAGTTATTAGAATAGCATGTCAGTAAATAGAAACTATGGTACTGATCTTGCTTGGTGGACCACATGTCCCAGCAAGACCTATGTTGTGCTGGCTTTTGCTGTATGTAGAATAAAGGGTGAAAGCAGCAAAAATAAATTTTAACATCATCAGTGGGCTATTTAATGTAAAATTAGTTTTAGACTCTATTAATTTTAAATAGATTTTAATATTTTTGGCATATTATACATATTTATTTTAATTTTATATGATCACATGTTTCATTAAATTTAATTTTATACAGTTTAATAATTATAATAAATTACTTTTTATTATTGTTCTGGTGTAAGTTGAGAAATATTGGGCATTTCTTTCCCCTTACAGCAAATCCAGCTCCACTTTGACTCCTCAGGCTCTGGCAGACCAAATTAAAATAGGTCTGCCTGACGGAGCAGTAACGTGCCTAGTTTTGCAGAACCACATTCATATATGTGTCTAATATTACGAATGTGGTGCGACACGCCTCCATAACGCCCCCAGAATGCCCCCTCATGTTAGGTGCATTAAAAAGTGTTGAGTCTAACGAATAATGCACCTAACACATTCATTAGGCGCATTAGACATCATAGCCGGCTCACTTAGGTGCATTTTACGCCAGAAAAAGGGTGAAAAACCCTTTCATACATGTCGCCCTATGTGTTTATTGTGGTTATTCATAAAACAACAGTTTAGCATATAATAAGCCAGTTATTCCCATCTCTGATTAACTGTCTTTCCAGTTAGAGGGGTGTCCCACCATACTGTTTCACAGAGTCTGCTCTACACACTCAGTATCATGCTCACACTTCCTGGTTAGGCTGTGGGCGGTTCTACAGCATTGATTGACATATCAGCTCTTCTATCCCTAGCTGAGTCTGTTGCAGGGACATTCCTTACAGAAGAGTCTAAACAGTAAGACAGAAGCTACAGATCTATAAGGGATAAAGTTTGTCAATAACTTAGATAAACAAGCTCCTGTTTTACTAATAAGCTACAGACAGATAGTGACATCATTATAGTCAGACAGGGCTCCTGGTCAATGAGAATAGAGAGAGATAATTAGTAACCTAGAGAAGCTTGTGTTCACAAGCGGGAGTTAAGATGTGCTTTACCACTTTAAACAAAATCAGAGCAGCAATGTATTTGGTAATAGTCTTTATTTACCTTTGCCAACATTTTTAAAGCAAATCAATGTGGTGAGAAAACTACTTAAAGAGGTTGTTTATTTTATATTTTATTTTTTAAAGTGCCTTTAAATAAAAAGGGCCTATACTCACCTGGCTTCACTTCTCCGTTCCATCGCTGGCTCTCTCCGGTCTTTTGTCAACCTTATGTTGTTTTCTGAAGGGTATATTGTGCTGCAGCCACTGATTGGTCACGCACCTCTGCTTACATTACTGAGTTCTTCACTTCTGAACGATGATCTAACGTAGAGGCACGCAACCTCTGCAGCAATATCAGCGGCTGAAGCGGTGACGTTACATCCAGAAGTAGAAGACTATAAACAGAGAACTGGAAAGACCCAGATATGTCACCATGGGATGTCACTGCTGCAGCCACTGATTGGTTACAGCAGTCAAGTCCCAGTCGAAAGAGATCAGAAAGTAAACAGAAGACCGGGAAGAACCAGCCCTGGAACGGAGGAGCGGAGGAAGGTGAGTATAGTTTTTTTTTTTTTCATTTTATTAGGCACCATTAGCTAATAGTTTACTTTTTAAATGAACCCATTTAAGCTATGTCTCCATGGCATGTATGCTCCATCTTACACATGTCGCTTGGTCAGGCATAGTTCACTTTAAGGCAGTGAATATTGTAAAGCACTGGATAATACACTATACCACGTATTAATATCGGAATATGTTCGTTCTCAGTGCCTCTATCCAGATCTCATTTCCTAGTTATTTCTTTGTGGAAGGAAATCAGTATCCCTCACCATGCTTGTAATTTTTCTACTGTCTCAACAAAGTCTCTGTTGATTTGCTTTATGATTGATACCGCATTTTATTTGTCAGTGCAGAAAACATTTTGTGATTGAAGTGCAGACTGATGATGTATTTACTGGCCCCTAAAAGTGTTATAGGAGAAAATAAATTAATAAAACATTACTAGTGCGGCTCTGTCCTCCAGCTTGAGCTTTCCCATCTATCTGCCAAGCTGGAAAGCAAACACACAATAAACATATCCCTCTTCTCCTTATTACTGCAGGCTTTCTCATTCACATACCGTAATTAGATGTTTTCCTCATAATGCCGCTGTTGTACTGTTATACTTATGGCATTAATTATTTTTGACATAATCGTGGCCAATGATATTCCTAAAGCACTAATACCTTAGAGCAACGGTCCTCAAACTACGGCCCGCCGAGGATTTTTATCCGGCCCGCCGCTGCCACCTGCGGCACCGGCGGTGGCAGCGGCAGAGCCGCAGTCCTCTGAGTTACTGTGCGCTCTATAAGCTGGCCCCTGCTGTTGCGCTGCCTCACATCACAGGTAATATGAAAGCCATTGCGAGCCACGCGACAGCAGGGGCCAGCTTCGGGGGGCGGACACTCTGCAGCGCAAGGGAGGTGCTTGAGGGCGGACATTTACAATATATGGGATATGCCTGTGAGTGGCAGCGGGCGGACCCTGTGCAATGTATACGAATAATGTCCGCCCTCCATCACTAACACACACCTCCCATATTTTTTAAGTGTCCCCCCTCCCGTCCGCTGCTGTGTGTCCCCCCCCACCCACAGTCGTCCCCGGCGATGCCGCTACCCACCGCCGCCGATCATTAGGGTCCTAAGCCGATACCGAGCGCTAAGGTACCGACTAAGGACCTTAGCGATCGGAGATGGCAGCGGCGCCGGGACAAACTGTATGTGGGTCCGCCGGACGCACATAGAGATAGATGCTTCTGTGGAGCAGGGGCTCTCCGCTCTGCAGAGTACTCTAGTGAGGTGCAGGAAGGATGCGCTTCACCAGAGTCCACAGCACGGGCGGCGTCAGCGTCATCATGCTGCGGCAGGGCTTGGTGACGTCACGCCGCCCGAAGAAGAAGCCCGAGAGCAGCGACAGCGGCGGGCAGCCAGGTAAGCTGAGTGATGTCACTTTTTTATTTTTAATTATCTCTACACCTGCTGGGGGCCTAATTCTACCTACACCTGCTGGGGGCCTAATTCTACCTACACCTGCTGGGGGACCTAATTCTACCTACACCTGCTGGGGGCCTAATTCTACCTACACCTGCTGGGGGACCTAATTCTACCTACACCTGCTGGGGGGCCTAATTCAACCTACACCTGCTGGGGGACATAATTCTACATACAGACCTGCTGGGGGACCTAATTCTAACTACAGACCGGCTGGGGGCCCTAATTCTAACTACACCTGCTGGGGGCCTAATTCTATCTACACCTGCTGGGGGCCTAATTCTAACTACACCTGCTGGGGGGCCTAATTCTACCTCCTCCTGCTGGGTGACCTAATTCTACCTACGTCTGCTGGGGTACCTGATTCTACCTACAGACCTGCTGGGGGCCCTAATTCTACCTACACCTGCTGCGGGCCTAATTCAACCTACACCTGCTGGGGGCCCTAATTCTACCTACAGACCTGCTGGGGGCCCTAATTCTACCTACAGACCTGCTGGGGGCCCTAATTCTACCTACACCTGCTGGGGGACCTTATTCTACCTACACCTGCTGGGGGGCCTAATTCTACCTATGTCTGCTGGGGGGCCTAATTCTACCTACACCTGCTGGGGGCCTAATTCTACCTACACCTGCTGGGGGCCTAATTCTACCTACAGACCTGCTGGGCACCTAATTCTACCTACAGACCTGCTGGGGGCCCTAATTCTACCTACGCCTGCTGAGGGACCTAATTCTACCTGCAGACCTGCTGGGGGCCCTAATTCTACCTACGTCTGCTGGGGGGACTAATTCTACCTACACCTGCTGGGGGCCCTAATTCTACCTACACCTGCTGGGGGCCCTAATTCTACCTACACCTGCTGGGGGGCCTAATTCTACCTACACCTGCTGGGGGACCTAATTCTACCTACACCTGCTGGGGGCCTAATTCTACCTACACCTGCTGGGGGACCTAATTCTACCTACACCTGCTGGGGGGCCTAATTCTACCTATGTCTGCTGGGGGCCTAATTCTACCTACACCTGCTGGGGGCCTAATTCTACCTACACCTGCTGGGGGCCTAATTCTACCTACACCTGCTGGGGGACCTAAATCTACCTATACCTGCTGTGGGGCCTATATTCTACCTACCTGTCTGCGGGGACCTAATTTTACCTATACGTGCTGTGGGCCTACTTCGACCTCCAGCTGCTGGGGTCCTACTCCTTCCTCCACCTGTTGGGGGCCTAATTCTACCTACACCTGCTGGGGGCCTAATCCTACCTACACCTGCTGGGGGGCCTAATTCTACCTACACCTGCTGGGGGACCTAATTCTACCTACAGACCTGCTGGGGGCCCTAATTATACCAATAACTTCTGGGGGACCTAATTCTACCTACACCTGCTGGGGGGCCTAATTCAACCTACAGACCTGCTGGGGGGCCTAATTCTACCTACGTCTGCTGGGGGACCTAATTCTACCTACACCTGCTGGGGGACCTAATTCCACCTACACCTGCTGGGGGACCTAATTCTACCTACGTCTGCTGTGGGAACCAGATACTACCTACACCAGTTGGGGGGGGCCTAATTCTACCTACGTCTGCTGGGGGACCTATATATACCTACGTCTGCTGGGGGACCTAAATTCACCTACACCTGCTGGGCCACCTAAATCTACCTATACCGGCTGGGCCAATAATAAATTGGGTATCACTGTAATTGTATCGACCCACAAAGTAAAACTTTTTTTTAAAACTATATTCTGGCCCTCCAATGGTCTGAGGGACCTTGAACTGGCCCCCGGTCTAAAAAAGTTTGAGGACCCCTGCGTTAGGGGATGCAACCACAGAATCTGATGCAAAAGTGAAGCTCTCCAGTTCAACATAAGGTGACGGACCCAAGACCTGGCTAGAGTAGGCAGCTGTTTAGGGTACTGATAGGAAGGATGGACTCTGAGTGTGTAAGAATATCCTACTGTAATCACTTCCCTGTAGAGGGATGTGGTTTATTAAATAGAGGGATTGCCAAGCCGCAGTCTCAATGAGCAATGAGGGAATAAGCTGGGAAAGAAGCTACTGGAGAAGGCGGAACCTGTGATAAATATGTAGATTGGCAAGTTAGTCCTGAATTGAGGGTTGAAGCAGTAATAATAAGCAGCATGGTGGCTCAGTGGTTAGCGCTGTTGCCTTGCAGTGCTGGGGTCCTGGCCAAGGAATTTGTATGTTCCCCCTATCTTTGTGTGGGTTTCCTTTAAATACTCCAGTTTCTTACACAGGCAAAAAAACAGAGACACATTTGTCTATAATTTAGACTGGGAATCCCAATGGGGACCAGGACCAACTAGAATAGTGATGATTTGTGTACAGCAAGAAATACTCGAATCAGAGGTCAGCGTCTTTTTTTATTCATAACCCTTCATATACAGACAGTCCCGTCCTGGCATGGCTGCTGCTCACCGTGGTACTTCTTTGCAGGAAGTTCAGGCTTCGCTGCTGACACCACTAGCCCATAGTCTCTGGTGGGCACTTGTGAAACCAACCATAGTCCTGTAGGTAAGGATATAAAAACCATGTATGATGTCATTACATTAGGAGGCTTGTTATGTACATTGTAATATTGACACCATTATAGCAGCAATGAATGAAATCATCAACTAAACCCTTAGACTGTGCCTGTCAGTCTGTTCAGTCTGCCTCAATTATCAAAACTGTATAACAGTAAAACTGTTTTTGTTGCCCACAGCAACCAATCAGAACTCAGCTTTCATTTTTTAAACTGATCTGAAAGAATGAAAGCTAAGCCCTGACTATGGGCAACACAGACAGTTTTACTGTTAGACAGTTTGATAAATGAGGCCCATTGTCACCATGACTACTTCCGGGACCATAGTAACAGCTAATAGCTGCTAGAACAGCTATTTAGAAATAAGGATAGTAGGGCACTATATAACTACTGAATATCTTAAAGGGGTTGTCTCACTACAAAGAATAGCTTTCAAAATGTAGGGAACACTAAATAAAGACATTTTCCATATATATTGCTTTGTTCATCTTTTTTGTTAAGGATCTACAAGTGATTTTATCACCTTCTGAGGGCTCTCAGGTTTCCCCAGTGACCGATCTGTGTACTCCTTCTCCCCTGCTGTTTGTTCTATCTGATAGCAGGGATTCATGTCATCACACAGGTCGCAGCAGCACAGAACTCCGGACAGTGAGAGCTTGTGTGTTACTCTAGTGTTTCCATTAGCTCAGAAGCTTCTCTGGACCTCAAAGAAGGTAATTTAGCTAATCTAGACTAATAAACAGAGAAGTCTGAATACACGGAGCTCATATGCTAATTACAGACAGCTTGACCAGGAATTGACAGAGCCAAGCAGCATTATTTCAATCATGCATCCTATGAAACTTTAAGATGAGACAACCCCTTTAAGTGACTATCACACCAGACAGTCACTTCACCTATTTTAGTTGGTACCCTGGGAGATACTTTGTATAGTACAGATATGGTTACAAAGTTGGGTTCGTCAACAAAGCTTCAACTCCTTGTATAATGTATTAGAATCCAACATTCTGTATGTATTAATGCAGCAGTGCTGATTTTTTTGCATCTTTTTTTTTCTTTCAAAAATACAATATGTAAGAAATAGAGGATCGCTCACCACCTGGGATTCAAGGTGCTCCTGGCTCTTTCTACTGCTGTGGGTATTTGCCTCTCAGAGAAAGCTGTCCGTCTTCAGCTTAGTTAAAGCCTGTAAACATTCAAAGTTCTGGATTTTCAGCGTGTCTTTAAAACCACTCAACTTTATTGTAGAAAATAGATATACAGAAAGTAAAACAGAGTGTGTGCATATGGCTACGCGTTTCCAACCAACTTGGTTCTTTGTCACAACACTGACAAACTTTTCATTCATATCTATATCATGATGACAATGCATGTTCAAATTTAGTAGGTTTACCTGCAGTCCATGTTAAACATATAACAAATTGTGATCTCTCTGCATGTGCCAAACGACAAACCCATCTTTGCAACAAACAATAAACTCAAGTGTAATACAGTATCTCACAAGAGTGAGCACAATTTTTTGTAAATATTGTATTATATCTTTTCATGGGACGACACTGAAGATATGATACTTCGATACAATGTTAAGTAGTCAGTATACAGCTTGTATAACAGCTGCGTGCTGACTTATTTTGAGGGCACAACAAATTTTAAATGTAAACTGAACACTGATACTTAACATTGTATCAAAGTGTCATATCTTCAATGGTGTCCCATGAAAAGATATAGTATAATATTTACAAAAAAAAGAAAAGTGAGGGATGTACTCACTTTTGTGAGATACTGTATATCTTTACTTGTGATATACTACCACTCAAACATCATCTCTTTTGAAATTAGCCTTAGTATGCCTGGACGGCCAGTTCACAAATGCTATCCTCTGTAAATATGTGTTTCCTGATCTGTTCACTGACTCTTAATTATTTGTTTCTTTACTTAGTCCTGTATAGTAAATATATTTAAGATTCGGGAAGTACAGTTTGTGACCCATCAGGATTTGATACTGTTTTCTGGTGAACAGGGGATGCAGGAATTCTCATGCAGTGTATATCATTTTATGAAGGATGTCCTGCTAAAATATGGAGCTTGGAATCCAAATTTTATCTTTGAAGTTTTAGTCACCTTGTAACTATAAATTGTGGTATAAGCTTATATCTATAAATTTTTACCGGGTACTTTTATCTGAAAGTGGACTTGTCATAATGAATTAGCACTTACTGTTTCAGGGTATACATAAAGTCTACTGTTCAAGTTATTTTATTAAATAACTTCTTACCCATTGCCTCTTCATTTAAATTTTTTGTCTGCCTCTGGAAGTTTTAATAAGCTATTCTGAAAAGGGTCATCATCTAAAGACATTAGAGCAGTGTTTCTCAACTTCAGTCCTCAGGACCCACCAACAGGTCATGTTTTCAGGATCTCCCACAGAATGCACTGACAATAATTATATCACCTGTGTCAGGATCTCCAACAGAATGCATGGACAATAATTACATCACCTATGCAATACTGAGGAAGTCCTGAAAACTTGGCCTGTTGGTGGGTGTTGAGGACTGGAGTTGAGAAACACTGCATTAGAGCCTATGGACATCATGGAGCCTCCTCTTTCTGGTAGACTCAAACTTTACATTTATCTGAATGGCTGTCCTTGCACTACAACAATTTCCCAGCAGATGCCTGGTATTTCGTTGCATCCCAGATAAAATTATTCTCCAGGACCAGTGGTCATCAACCTATCACTATGGTGGCCACTTTCCCCTTTTGAAAGGACCCTCCATAAATGCTCCCCAAATTTTTTAGGTTTTCAATAAATGCCCCCGAAATTTCCCCTAAGCCCATTGGTCTAACAAGCACGTAAAATAAAACCTTTTCGGTCCCACAGGGCATAGCGGGTTTCCTTTCTCCTCCAAAATCCGCCAAAGCAAGCCCGTATTTTTTCACAGTGTTCTCTTTTACTTATCTCACGCATACATGCCTTTATTAAGCTACAGTCTGACCCCCTTTTCAAAGAACCTTGAATTTTCACCTTTTAAAGGAGTTTATGTTGTTTAGTTTATGTGTATTTCAGAGCCGTCAGCACAGCGTTGAAAATATATATTTTAACCTAATCCCCTACCTGTCACCCCCCTGTATACCCTACATCATCTTCTTAACATTACCCTCATGCCTCAGCATCTCTGCTCTAGTTCATTTCCTGGAGCTCTGCAGCAAGCTGTGGAGAGTGCAGTGCACCAATCAGTTTGTAACATAGTAAAAAAAAAAATCTTTCCTCATCCTATTATATATTAAATACATGAACAAATATCAAATCAGTTTTGGATCATGGGAATGCTGTGTGCCTGCTGTAGGGGAGGGGGATCATCCCTGCACAAATGATGTCAGGGCAATACCCGATGATTTATCCTTTTTTCCACTACTAATAAAATAGTGGGGCAGACATTTTCTGATGCGCTATAATCTCAGAGGTCCTAATGCACATTCACTGATAAAAACAAGCAAGTCTTCTGATCAAGTGAAAAGGTCTATTTAGCACATCTATTCCTATCGAAGACATCTCTAATCAGAAGAGGTAAAAGCAGTTCACAATAATGAAGGCATCTAGACTCTAGCAGCTAGCAGTGGTGAATCACTATTTATATATTGTTATCACTGTATGTGTCCACACCCTGTATAACACCCTTCCCCTCTAACTCTGTACTTGAATAATTACATTCCTGTCAGCACCTCTGTTTACATAGTGACTGATGATTCACTAGAGGCAGCCAGATCTTTCTCTGTTCAGGTCATGCTCACTAGAGGGGAGTATTTCTGAGCTAAGCCTGATTTCAAAGGACACCCACTGAGTGATCACAAAACGCCCGTAGAGGCCATGTGATCAATGGACATCTCATGGTTTGCAGGAAGTAGGAAGAAAGAGAGTAAAGAGTTTTCTGGTGTTGCAAAGCAGAACAGGTAAATAATATTTAATGAGTATCAATTACAAATTATCAATATAATTAAGTTGTGAGCTCTATAACAAGTAAAAAGATAGTTCCGGATAACTCCTTTGAAGTGGTTCTCAAAATTGATAAAAAATGTTGCCAATTTATTAGCTACCAGGGATGCCAAGGCAAAGACATTTCTTTATTCTTCTGTTTGATAGTCTAAAATTCCTGGAAGGCCAGCATTTAGCCATAGTGATCCAAAGTTTGCTTTTACTGGGCAGTTTACTATTCTTTGAAATTTATGATATCATTAGCATTGGCTTAGTTGGAGAAAGTGAAGAGCATTATGGTTAAGATCCTTTAGTGTGGCTGAAAATGACCTGAGCTGGATATGAATATCTGTGGTGACCCTCATAGTCACATTTTCCTGCATTTTATTCTGCTGCTGTAGATGAAATGTTCGGCTAAATATCACACTTATGTGCAGAATGGGGGTTTTATATGCACATGGTATAACATAACCCCACAGGTTCTGCCCTTATAACAGTGCATTTGTGTGGAATGACTCTGACAACTATGATTCCCTCATTGTGACAGTAACTTGGTAAATCCAGACTGTACAGTATCTTTAACGTTTCCTTTACATGCAGATGGCAAATGTTAAATGCCTCAGGCTTCAAAACTGTCAGCAGCTAATGAATGGGTTGATGGCATTTCAGGATTATTTTTCAGGAAACCATTATAGCATAAAATCCCAGTTATGGCCATCCACTCACGTATGCTACAGACTGTATTACTCACTTGGTGACTCATCGAAGGCCGACTGTTAGATATTGAAATATTAGCATCAAATATTTGCACTCCTATAATATGGAAAATGGTTGTAAACCATTGGAGTATAGGGTCTTCCTGTTCACTGTTGTCAATTCTGCTGCATAAGAATATCAATTATACTTTTTGTTTAGAATACCTTTTATATAAGACCCCTCACTACTCCTGACATGTCTGTTTTGGTAAATACTTCTATTCCCCATGAAATGACAACTCTGGAACATCTAAGAACTTTGCACTGTTCCATTCCTCTAGTAGTCCTTCTGGAAATTAATTCATAGATTGATAAGTGATTGATAAATGAGTATTCCAACTCCTTTTGTCGAAAGGGTGGGCACCAGCACAGTCTGACACTGCTAGCACTGAACAATATCAGAGTGTGTAGTGGACACCCCAATTGGTATGTAGATAGCCTCTATGGAAGACAACTAGGGGCTTCATTTATGAAAACTGTCTTGGTGTAAGACCAAGACATTTACCCATATAACCAATCAGAGTTCCCCTTTCATTTTTTCAGAGCACTATATTAAGTGAAAGGGGAGCTCTGACTGGTCGCTATAGGCAACAAGGAAAGTCTTAGACCCAGACAGTTTTCATACATAACCTTTTCATACATGACACCCCTAGTGTATAAAAGAAGAAGTGAATTAAGAGTAACTAAATGACAGCTCATATACAGCCCAGGTGCTTGTTATGCATTCTTTTCCATTAGGCCTAGGAACAGAAGGTGTGATAACTGTATCACGCTTTCTGCGCTGCTTGCTGAAGAGATGCCGAGTTCCTGTTTTCACTGGGCAGGGTAGGCGTCTGCCCAGACGGGTCCACTGTGCTCATGAGGGCCCCAGACAGCGGCCTACCCTGCTTAATGAAAAAGATTGCCTTGGGCAGGTACAATAGCCTTTGGGTGTGCCCCCAGAATAACTCAACTGGTGGGCCCCAAAATCTACTGCACAGCTGTTCTTCCAGATTGAAATTCCACTGGAAGGACCTAGGCATCCTAGTCTGATTCTGATTGTAGAAACATTCACAATGGCAAATATGGGGGAAGAATATGAAATAGCAGAGGAAAATAGTTTATGAAATGATATGGGCTGGCAATGGGCTATGTCTAGTATACAAAAACTAAAAACAAACAAATTCATTTATGAATCTAAAGCATGGTAAATCACTTTCTTCGCCTCTATTAGGCATGTAAGAGCTGATGCATTCCATACTGCATTGACTTCTATTTCAATAATTGGTTTCATTATTTACCTGAATGTACATGAACAACCGCAAAATCAGAGCTTGTAACAAACGTGGTTAGGGAATAGAGGTTACATGTTCCTTATACATATTATTTATTGGAATATGATACTGTTCTGATTAGCATTATTTCTGCATTTCAATACATAGCTGAAAATAACAAGCTCTATTAAATTAGCTCAAGTTAATTTTTAATGACAAGTTCAAGTTAAGGACAGTACACTGTGAATGAGAAAAGAGCTGAGCATTTCAAGCAATCAGTAATGTTTTACAGGTAGTTGAAGATCATATCGTTTTATCAAGAATGGTGGAAGTAAGACCCTAAAAGATTCCCTTTAAAGAGCAGATGTACCATACAACGTTGTATTGGTGTCAATAAAGATGGCAAACACTTTAGATGTTGGTGCAGTGTCGGACTGGGGTACCCAGGGTCAACAGGAGCAGTTCATTCTAGGGGCCCACCAGTTGCGTTGTTTCTGGGCCCACCGGTGGAGTTCATTTTAGGGGTCCACCCTACAGCTACTGTAAATGACTGTACATGCCTCCTATACTCTGCCTCTTGCTTTCTGCCTCTCTTTCTAGGCTTTTCTGCCTATTTTGAGGATGTATAAGCAGTAAAAAAACAACTCCAGGTCTGCCATGCTAAGGGGCCCTCCTGGGGTTTCCCCTATTCCCCTGTGGGCCAGTCCGAGCCTGTGTTGGTGAATCTTCTGTTTCTCATATATTGTGAAGTCTGAAAGAATTACTGGGTAATATTACTGCTGCATTGAGCAAATGTCTGTCCACTCCAGCACAATCCAGTCACTAGTTTTTGAAAAATTCTACATTTATTTTCTCAGTGGAAGTCATTGCATTTATCATGATACTGTTGCACAACATAATTTTCCTTAGGTTTTGACACACTTGCACACATTGTCTAAATTTCTTTGGACGGGATAAGACTGTTCCACCTGAGTACAGAAGAAACCTTTAGTGGATACATGCACTTCTCAATAATGGACCTTAAAGGTCCAGTAAGAAGCTACTCCTTATTAATGTATTGCGTGCGCTGTGATAACACCGAAGATTCCAATTAAGTTGAGGATGGTTGTACACTTGTTTTATATAGATAGATGGTGGGCCCTCAGAAACATTTTTTAGAAAGAGCCCAAGTAACCTCAATCTGAAATTACCTTTAAATCAAAATGCGATATCAATAAGCAATGATGTGGTGCTCAGTGGAAAGGAGCAATTTCAACTCGTTAACCATAAATTACAATAATTCCACAGCACTGGTAAGTATTTCTGCTGATAGTTATTTTATATGGTAAATATGTAATTTTACATTTACAATATTCGGTTACAGAAGGTGTGTTTCCATACAAACAAATAAATAGTAATTATATATTGGACGTATGGCTAGAGGACAAACGTGACCATGTGGAACGTTTCGGCTGAAATCTCAGCCTTTCTCAGCAGGGTCACAAGTGGATACTGCAAAAGGGGAGTAAATAGTATATGGAATAGTATACCGAAAGGTAACACAATTGCAGGTGGGACCGCAGAGGGGTAAATACTGGTAGGTGAGCTGTGGGAGGACAGGGCGCTAGCAGCGGCCAGTGTAGGGAGTCTCCTTTAGTCTATTTATTTGTTTGTATGGAAACACACCTTCTGTAACTGAATATTGTAAATGTAAAATTACATATTTACCATATAAAATAACTACCAGTTTAAATCAAAATGCTTCATATCAGATGCTAAAGTTGTCTGTCCATGATCTGAAAAGATCACAGAAAGTGATAAAAGCCATAGTCCTCTGCAAAGCTCCCAAGTCCCTTTAAAACTGCATAGAAGTTTCTATCAATGGAAATCATTGACTCAACACTCATGATACAGTAAATCACAGTAGATGTAAGTGATAGTAATTCTGGAGGATTGTCATTGCTACTCCCTTATAATGTTGCATTTTGTCAAATTTTACCCAAATGAAATTCAATATTGATCAGCCTAAATCATTTTTTTTTTTCATAAATTGCACAAAAACCGACAATACCCATAAATCAAAGTTGGGTATAGGCTAAGGTTTTTTTTTTTCTTCCACTGGTTTATAAGGGTTCATTTATTAATATAGCTTCTGTTGCTCTGAGTCCAATGTTACTTCTGATCTGATGTCATATTAGTGAAAACCTAATGTGATTTTAAATCGGAAGTGATGTTGCACCGAGAGCCCCACCAAACTGGAAGCGCCTTGGAGTTGTACATTGACCCTTAAAAACCAGTATAAACAAAAACAAATTAAAAGCAAAAAACCCTAACCATAACTCCACATTCAGGGTAGGGTGACAATAACAATTAAGGTTAGGATGTCCAACAGAATAGGAAGAGGTTTGAGCAACACTAGCCTTTTGGTTTATTGATATTCTAATGTTAATAGAAGATACATAATAGATTCTGATTCTTAATTAGTCTTTTTTTGTTATTCAGTTAGCTATGCTGATAAGTTGAAATGTGTACATGTCTGCTTATTCATCTGGAAATGTGACTGTGATGTGTGTTTTTTTTCAAATTGTTAATACTGGGGAGGGTTGATGTTAGGTTAGCAATCTTGGTACAATTTAGCTTTGAAGCTTCTTCTTAATTCTTTTGTAAAAACTAGTGACCCACTTGTCATTTTCTGTTACTGAAAAGATTGCATAAAATAACGTGTAACTTATGATTTCTGCGGATAGTCTGTATTACTGCTGCATTCAACACATATGGTGCTCTCAGCCTCACTTTCTTTGCTAGCCATCTGTTGTGCTCCCATATTAAAGGGGCCACACAATCCGACCCCATTGCTTTATTTACTAAAGAACATAAGTAATTATGAATTTATATTTTTGTTGTTAAACAGAAAGGTAGAATTAGATCTGTTTACCTGTTTATCACTATTTAATTTTAAGACTCAAATGTATCTCCTGTCATGCATGATTATTTTATATGAAGCCTGCTGTATGTGAACTGGAGAAATCATCCAAATTATGGTTATCTTTCTACGAGAGTTTTTCATTATAGATGACTATGTGAAGAGATGCAGCTGGGAGATTTGGCGACACAACGCTGCTATCGTTTAATACTTTGTAGATTGTATTCTTTCATTCTGGCTGCAATAGTTGGTATTAGAACCTGTAGGTGGTCTATCACACGTCTTTAGATCTGCCCTCTGTTAGTGCTCAGGGGAGAGTAGAAAAATGGTTGTATCTCTTGTTGAGAAAGCAAGTGAAACCATGGATCACTGCCACCTATCTTCATGGAGAATGGCCAATTGAGAACGGCAGGGAAGAAGGAAAATGCTTGACACTTACCTGGCTCAGCAGGATTTACTCCGGAATGACAAGGCAATCAACTTGACAGACTTAAAGGTCTTAGTTTTTTCACAGGCAGAGTATGTATATGTTTATTGTAAAGATATATTTTATTTGTGTGTGTGTGTGTATATATATATATATATATATATATATATATATATATATATACATCCTAACCATATATAATGATGATACCAAGTTAGCAGCATTACATTTACCTTTACAATCCTTTGGTGCCCAATAAAAATGCAAAATGTAATTATGTTTGAGTAATGGCATGGCTGTGACCCAAAGTCCCAATGCTTGGCCCCCTTCTCGTGTTTGGATCTGAAAATGTTGATTGTGGATTTAATTTGATTTATAGACTATATTGATGGATGAAGTACCGAATGAAATTCTCTATAAATCAGTACATATTTTATATAGTAAACTTATTGTACTTTACAATACATTTTTCTTTTGCTCTATTACAATTACATAATGACTGATACGTATATTTGTATGTATGTACATATATATATATATATATATATATATATATATATATATATATATATATATATATATATATATATATATATATATATATATATATATATATATATATATTGTGACGCCTTGCTTGCGTCCGGACGCCCTCCTGGGCCGTCCTGGGGGCAATTTAGCTCCGGGATCGCCGCTTTTAGAAACGGAATGGCACTTAGACACCGGGCTTCAGTTTAAAACTGGCCTCAACCAGCTTTATTCAGATATAGAATACAAAACATAAATCATAAACAGAAAACCTCAGGCCGTCTGGCCACTGACTAAACATGTTGTGTAGACAACCCTCTCTAACATGACCTGGACCTACTGTCCAGCATCACAAACAATCACTCACCCAGTCCCCTACTGGGTTCCAGCTTTTCCTAAGCCTCTGGGGGCAAGAGCCCTTCTCCTCAGCTCCTCTGCTGCACTGCCAGCTAGCAGACCACGCCCCCTGAACAACTGAAGGCCCTGGCTTTTTATATGATGCCCGCGCCCTATCCAAAACGTGGCCTGGAACATGGGGAGTAGACGCCCACCCAACGCATTGTCTACTCCCAATAAGAGCCAACCCAGGAACGGCTGAAAAGCCAAACTACTCCTATATAGTTGCCAACCACTTAGAGTGGCTGACAAAACATACAGCTGGCTCTTATCCCACCAAGGCCAGGTATCCTTGGTGGCATTTTGTATATACCACTCTGGTATATCTCCATCTAGTGGCAGCAACCGGCAACTACCTGCAGCCGGTCTGTCACATACCCTCCCCCTCTGAATAAGGCCGTAGGTCTTTTTCACCTTGCACAACCCTCCTCCGGGGTCAAAGCTCTTACAGAGGGAATCCGTCTCACCCAGCTTATGTTGCGCCTGGTTTCTCTGGGAAAGCACGCCAATTTTCTCCGGGAAAACCCTTTTTCCCCTTCTGTTCCATAACACCATGGACATATATCCTGATTTCGGCTGGACAGCATCAGAGTCATCTATACATTCCCCATCTATCTTTTCCTCCTTAGCACCTGTTGCTTCGGGCAACACTCCCTCTACATCATCAGGGGAAGAGGCTACATTGTCTAAAAACAGCTCAGCCGTGGGCTCATACCATGCGCTCACCTCATAATCGGCAACAGACCGTTTACTGCCACTTACTACAGGTGGCCTGACGTATGTACGCTCTAGGGCCAGGCTGTCACCACCTTCCACCTGCATGCTGACATTCACAGGAGTACTACTGATAACTCCAACACCATCCCTATCCCGCCTCATAGCCTTCTCCCATACACAGAGTACCTTGGCATTGGGCCCACTGAGCAGTGTCTTCCCTATTTTGGGTCTCACAAAAGACCCCTGTTTGGACCCAGCAACCACACTATCTTCATCAGAAGCTGTAATGACAGCAGACTTCTCAGAGTCGCTATCCACTATGGCCGCTTGGGGTGCACCTGAGCCCAAACCTGCTACCTCTTTGTCTGCAGGACTATGAGGAACCCAAAACCTCTCTTCAACACAAGTCAGTGGGTCCTTACTGACCAGCTCATGCTCCTTAGGGTCAGCTACATTTCCCAATTTCTTGGGACCCTGAAGCTCCGCCTCTAGGTTACTAGCTGACATCTGGCCTTTCTTAGTGACCACCTCAGTAGTGATAACTTCCTTTGGACTAGGATCCACTGTGGCCCGCATTACCTGCGACTTGCCGGCTACAATCAGGTACACACACACTGCACTGGGGTCACTGGCAGACACACTCACCAGCTGGACTCCAGACACTTCACACACAGCTTCAGGGCACACACACTCATACGTTTTTATGGCAGGAAATGCAAAGGACACCTTGTTGCTAGGGGCAACAACATTAGCTCCACCTGAGCCTATAGGGTTAACCCATGTCTCCATATTGTCACACACTCCAGGACACACACTTGAGCTTGTCTGCTCTACCGCTGGAGCTGGTATTTCTGCAGCAGCTAATTCACACTCTGCAGCTACTGCACACCTAGCCCCTTGTACACACAGGGATGCAGTATTTGGAGCTGACTTTGTGACCCAGGTCCCCTCCCCCTGCTCAGGCTGTGTGACCTGCTCATGGATCACAGGCAGGTAAGCTATATTATTAACATTTTCAATAAATGACATTGCATATATGTCATAACTATTAAGTTCAGACTTTTCAAGTCCACATCTCACAGTCTCACCACCCTCAGGATTCTTTCCCAGGCCTGGCAGCATGTCTGCGCCTCCATTTTGTACACCCTGGTGAAGAGATACATCCTGGACTTGACTGACAGTCTCATAATCCATGTCATAAATAATAGGAACAGTCTTACCAGGTATGTGGTCTGGGTGCAGTCTGGACCTCTCCTGCTGACTGTCCATGTGAGCCATGGGTGGGGCTCCACACACCTGTGACTCCAGGGCTTGGGGCTGCAACCTCTCTGGCTTCCTCCTGAGAGGGCAGTCAGGAGCACATTCTGCTGCTCGATGGCACCTCCAACACGGCTCCCTCTGCTGGGCAGTGGTAGCAGGCTCCTGCTGACGAAATGGGTTGCCCCTGGTGACGGCCGCATCCATCTTTCCCTGCAGCTCCACCTGTTTCAAAGTTAACCCTTGCTGGTAAGGAATCCACGGCCTTTCAGAAGCTGGACCTTTCCTCTCCTTGAAATAGTCCTGGTGGTTGCCCTCGGCAACGGACTCTCCCACTTCTGGTTCCGCATCCTTTTCCATCGCCGTTAACCCCAGACTGGCCAGAATCTTTGCCTTTAGCTTGGGGTAGTCTATGGCTTGTTGTGGGGGCACATCGCAGTAGAACCTCTGCATTTTTCCAGTGAGAAATGGCCCCAGGACATCTGCCCACTGCTCGGCTGGCAGTCTTTCACGGACAGCAACCCGCTCAAAGTCTGCAAGGAACGCCACCACATCATCCCCTGCAGCCATCTTCCTCATGGCCTTTCTCACGGACATCCGGGCTCTCAGGTCATCCTCTGCAGTCTCTTTGACGCTGACAGCTTCAGTTAACCTGGCCACCTGTTGAGCCAACATCCTGTTCATTTCTTGTAAGGCCTCTGTGTGAGCACGCATAGATGCAACATAGGTGCTGGCTTGCTGCTTCGCCATCGTTTGTACCATCTGGGCATTTGCCTGCTTGAGGCACTGAATAAGTTCCTCCATGGCAAAAGATTTCCACCCAGGTAATAGTCTCTTCAGACTCCAGCAATTACACCGTCTCTGTATTAGGTATGTCTCTTAGCAGCCCTGCTTAACATTCAGGCTGTGCCAATTATGCCCATGGCATCCTCCACCATATGTGACGCCTTGCTTGCGTCCGGACGCCCTCCTGGGCCGTCCTGGGGGCAATTTAGCTCCGGGATCGCCGCTTTTAGAAACGGAATGGCACTTAGACACCGGGCTTCAGTTTAAAACTGGCCTCAACCAGCTTTATTCAGATAGAGAATACAAAACATAAATCATAAACAGAAAACCTCAGGCCGTCTGCCCACTGACTAAACACGTTGTGTAGACAACCCTCTCTAACATGACCTGGACCTACTGTCCAGCATCACAAACAACTCACCCAGTCCCCTACTGGGTTCCAGCTTTCCTAAGCCTCTGGGGCAAGAGCCCTTCTCCTCACTCCTCTTGCTGCACTGCCAGCTAGCAAACCACGCCCCCTGAACAACTGAAGGCCCGGCTTTTTATATGATGCCCGCGCCCTATCCAAAACGTGGCCTGGAAATGTGAGTAGACGCCCCCCCCAACCATTGCCCTACTCCCAATAAGAGCCAACCCAGGAATGGCTAAAAAGCCAAACTACTCCTATATAGTTCCCAAAACCACTTAGAGTGGCTGACAAAACATACAGTTTGGCTCTTATCCCACCAAGGCCAGGTATCCTTGGTGGCATTTTGTATATACCACTCTGGTATATCTCCATCTAGTGGCAGCAACCGGCAACTACCTGCAGCCGGTCTGTCACAATATATATATAGTATCAGTCATCAACAATTAAATATATAAATGTAATTAAATATATATATATGAAAATATCTGAAAAAAATATCTATCTACCTATATATAGATATATGTATCTATATAAATAGATACATATACATGCATACAAATATAAATATATATATGTATATATAGATACATATATCTGTATATATATCAAATATCTTATATATTAAAATTAATAAAGATATAGATATGTGTGTATATATATATTTTTCAGATATTTACATATTCATATTTATATATATATTCAATTGTTGATTACTGATACTATATATATGTATATATACACATATATATATATAGCATCAGTCATTATTTAATTGTAATAGATATAATTATATATATATATATATATAATATAATATATATATAATAAATAAATAATATATAAATATAAATATAATAAATAAAATATATAATATATATATATTGTAGGGATTAGTCCCAAGGGCAGGTTTACCCAAACGGGACCACAGAAAAGTTCATGCAAACAACGGGTGTGTTTATTGTCTGGGCATCCGTCTTTCCAGCAAACATAAACAGCAAAACAAAACAGGGCTTACTTCAGCCAACACCCAGAGTTCCCACCACAGTCTTTAGGCGCAATCGCCCGGTACCTATATCACAGGGACAGTCCGTGTTGCCCACAAGGGCTCTCACCCCAACAGCGTGGTATCTGGCACTTCTCCTAGACAGGTCTTAGTGCGTCCCTTAGCGTCCCAGGTGGTTACTCTCCAGTAACTAGCAGGAAACTCTCCAACACACACCCACCACCTGATCTCCAGGCTTACATAGGCCATCCAAAACTCCGGCCTGGATCCCTGAGTGGGAGCAGTCATCCCACTCCTCTCTTTGACTGCTCCAGTGAAGGCCGACCCAGACTTGCTGCTGCTGCAGCCAAACTAACTTTAAACATGTCAGTGGCCTTATGCCGCTGACACAGAAATACCTGGCCTTCACTCCACCAAAGACAGGAATTTTGGTGGCACATATCTCCCATCTACCACCGGGCCTTGTGCCTTCCTACATCCCCCACCCCTCTGCCCAAAGTGGGGGTTCGGGGCACCTGTACCAAACAAGCAGTGCACCCTTAGAGGGCGTCGCATTGCCTTGCAATTTCCCGGCCTATGTTCTACTGAGAAGTTAAAATCTTGTAGGGCCAAGAACAATCGGTTGACCTGACATTTTTTCCCTTTCTTCTCTCTTAACCATCTGAGGGGGGCTGACCCTGACACCAACCTAAACCCGTGCCCCAGTAAATAGTAGCGCAGGGAATCCAGGGCCCACTTAAAATGGCTAGGCACTCTTTCTCGATTATCGAGTAATTCTTCTCTGCTGGGGACAGCTTCCTACTCAGGTGGCTTACCGGGTGCTCTTCTCCATTTACTACCTGAGACAACACGGGCCCCTAACCCCACATCCGACGCATCGTCTGAACCACAAATCTCGGGAAAAATCCAGGCAACCAACAGGGGCTGCCTACAGAGGGCTGACTTTAGTTTCTAAAAGGCCCTTCAGCATCCGGGACCATTAATCGAGGCTGACTTGGTTCCTTTTGTCAGGTCGGTGAGGGGCACCGCTATCTCTGCGAAATTGGGAATGAACCGTCTATAGTACCCCACAATTCCCAGGAACGCTCTGACCTATTTTTTGTTCTGGGGACAGGGCCAGCTTTGGATGGCTTCCACTTTATTGAGTTGAGGTTTGATCACTGCTCGCCCCACGATGTACCCCAAGTCCCCCGGCTTCTTCTTCCATCTCTATGGCTGACTTGCTGGGGTTAAAACCGTGAAACCCGCCTTCCTTTAACGCCTCCAGGACAGCCTAAAACCATAGACAGATACTTCCCAGTCCTGACTAAAAATGACTATATCATCCAGATGGGCCCTGCCCGCATATTTCCTGTGGGATGCAACCCCCGGGTCCATGGCCCTCTGGAACTTTGGCCGGGCTCCCGTAAGCCAAAAGGCATGCGACATACTGAAAAGACCCTTCAGGCGTGGAGAACGCGGTCTTCTCCCAGCCTCCTTTGAAAAAGGAATCTGCCAATACCCTTTGGTAAGATACAGGGTCGTGATATACCGAGCTGGACCCAGTCTCTCTATCAATTCATTTACCCTGGGCATGGGGTAGGCATCTACCTTAGACACCTTGTTTATTTTACGATAATCGTTACAAAACGCCATTCCCCTTTGGGGTTTTCGGGACGGGGACTATGGGACTAAACCACCCACATTTTGATTCCTCATTCCCCCCTAGGGCCAAAATCCTTTGGACCTCCTTCGAAATGATCTCCCTGCGAGCCTCGGGTACCCTATAGGGTTTTAAATTGACCCTCACCTGGGGTCAGTGATTATCTCATGCTCACCTACAGTGGTTTGCCCGGGGGGATTCTGTAAATAAATCTCTTTTCCCTGTAGGAGCAACTGTTTACACTGCTGCTTCTGAGATGGTGACAGGTCTCCGCCACTTTGACCTCTTCAAGGGCTGGCGTCCTTTGGGGCGACCGCACACGGGCTTCTAGAGGTCCCTATCTTCCGGGGTTTTTAACAAATTCACATGATACACTGGTAGGGCTTCCTCCTGCCTGTTTGGGTGTACCCCTGTAATTCACTTCACTCATTTTTTTCGACTACTCTTTTAAACATAGCCTTCAGGTCTTTTTAAAAACGTTCAAACCCACCCATCTGTCTGTGGATGATAAACAGAGTGCGGAGCTGGGTAATTTTTTAACACTTTACAGAGTCCCCCGCATCACCCTCGAACATGAACGGGGTCCCCTGATCAGTCAAAATTTCCTTGGTATCCCAACCCTGGAAACACTGAAACAACTCCTTGGCTTTTCCCCTTTGGGAGGAAGTTTTTTCTGAGTGGACTGCCTCGGGGTACCCGGGTGCATAGTCAACGACGACCAGGATATACTGGTGTCCTCTGGCTGACTTCACCAGGGTCCTACCAAAATCCATGGCAATTCTATCAAAGGGCACCTCAATAATCGGAAGGGTATCAGGGGCTGGGGAAGTGGGCTACCGGGAGGTGATCTGGCATACGGGCGGGACTGGCAACAGTCCCGCACATGTCGGTAAAGCCCCGCCAAAGAACCTCTGAAGGATCCTTTCCTGGGTCTTCTCTGACCCCAAATGCCCCCCTAAAAACGTGGGAATGGGCCCAGGGCCATCAAACCCTCTTCCTGTATGGTTTAGGCACTACAAGTTGTTCTACAACTCACCCCCTGACGTTTTGTCACCCGATATATCAGATCCCCGTTTTAGGCAAAGGGGGTACCTCTTTTCCCCCCCCGGGCTCTTGGGGCACCCCATTTAATACCACTACACTATTTCAGGCCTCTCTCAAGGGCTCATCCTGGAGTTTGGGCAGAGCCAAAGCTTTCCCCGGGATACCTCCAATCGGGACCACCTCCTCAAGGGTTGCCTCTTCATTATCCCCGAGCAACACCGACAGGGGAGACTCCCTGGTCACCCCTATACAGCCCCCGCCGGGCGGCCGTATCCTTCCGGGCCTCCTGACGAGGCAACTGGTTTTTGTGGTATATCTGTTCCCACAGACGCCAGAACAGAGAAAATCCTGCCGATTATAACATCATACATCAATTCTGGGACCACCCCCCACCTGGTGGGACCTAACTCCCTGCTCGTTTCTATGGTTACCTGGGCCACTGGGTACCCTTTAGTGAATACAGGTAACACCCACTTTCCTCCCTGGGATCAACTCATGAGTAATAGAGGCGGAGAGGAGCGTTACCAGACTCCCCGAGTCCAATAGTCCTGACACCAAAGTCCCATTGGGCCGTCATTGGCAGAACTGGGGCCCTTCCCGTGCAAGGGACCGCGCCACATGCAGTGTGAGCAAACAGCGAAGAACGCCGCCCCTTTGAGCATTCCCCTGGTTTCCGTATAGGGGGGCACTGGGATACCCTATGTCCTGGGGCATGGCATCCCCAACAAACCACCTCCTGGGGCCCCCCTGTTTCAAGGGCCCTGGTCCCACCCTGCCTTTAGGGCGACGTTGCTGAGAGCTCTCTTGTCCTGGCCTCTCTGAGTCCCCTCGGGCTTCCCAGTAGACACCTTTCGCCCCCCTGCAGGGGCCCCTGGAGTTCTCAGCATGTGAAAACGTTCCAGCAAGCCCACCAAACTATCAACCGACTGAGGTCCCCTTGGGCCACCCAGGGCTGGATAGGGCTGGGCAGCGAATGTATGAACCGATCCATACTACTCTTCTAAAACCCTCTGCGCTGGGGTACACACATCCGGCTGCAGCCACTTCTGCACCGGTTTAATAATAAACATCTGGGACCTAGTGGGCTTGGGCTGTACAATAGGTCCAGTGGACCCCTGGGCCCGTACCGCTAAGGTAACCCCAAGTCGTGCCAGGATTCTGCTTTCAACTTTGGATACTCATTAGCATCCTGGAGGGCAAGGACACAATAAGCCTTTCGGGGTTCTCCGGTTAGAAATGGGGCTAAGACCTCTGCCCATTGACTTGGTGGTAGCTGTGCGATGAGTTTCTGCTGCACTTGTACAGCCTCTCTATGGGTCTGCTGCTGAGCTTCCATAGCTTCCTTATGGATCTGCTGCTGCTGGGCGCTTGCTTGCACCAGGTGCTTAATGAGCTCCTCCATGGAGGCTGCTGTAGTGGAGATTTCAGTCACGGCCTTAATCCAGGACATTACTCTGTCCCACACAATTCACCAGCAGCCCCACATCCCCCTTCAGGCAAAACTGTGTCCGTTAGTAGTAGCAAACTTTAGGCTTCCGGCCCTTTAAATGTCGCTGCTGTACGTTCTATGCACTATTGTATGCAGCACAACCAGTGCCAGAGATGCCCACATCCTCCACCAATTGTAGGGGATTAGTCCCAACGGCAGGCTTACCCAAACAGGACCACAGTAAAAGTTCATGCAAACAACGGTGTGTTTATTGTCTGTGCATCCGTCTTTCAGCAAACATAAACAGCCCAAAACAAAACAGTGCTTACTTCAGCCAACACCCAGAGTTCCCACCACAGTCTTTAGGCGCAATCGCCCCGGATTACCTAAAATCACAGGCACATTCCGTGTTGCCCACAAGGCTCTCACCCCAACAGTGTGGTATCTGGGACGTCTCCTAACAGGACCTTAAATGCGTCCCTTAGCGGGCCCAGTGGGTTTTCTCTCCATAACTACAGAAACTCTCCAACACACACCCACCACCTGATCTCCAGGGTTACATAGGGCCCTCCAAAACTCCGGCCTGGGTCCCGGAGTGGAAGCAGTCATCCCACTCCTCTCTTTGACTGCTCCAGTGAAGGCCGACCCAGACTTACTGCTGCCTGCAGCCAAACTAAAAATTTAAAAGTGTCATGGCCTAAAGCCGCTGACCCCAGAAATACCTGGCCCTCACTCCACCAAAGACAGGAATTTTTGGTGGCCATATCTCCCAATCTACCACCAGGCCCCTTTTGCCTCCCTAATATATAAAATATATAATATATATATATATATATATATATATGTATATATATATATATAATTGCTTATTTTAAAGCACCCTTACTTTCAGTGTGCTGTACATTCGAGGTGGACTACATACATAAAATATGTCAGACAAAGTACAATGTCAATGATAAATGACTAACAACTGGTAGAAAGGGAGAGAGGGCCTTTCCCACAAAGGCTTACAATCTACAAGGGAGGTGGAAAGAGACAGAAGGTGAGGGGCAGACATGTTTGAGGGGTTATTATAGGTTATATGGTATCCTGAAGAGATGGGTTTTCAGGTTGCATTTGAAAATAGTAAAGGTGGCAGAGAGTTTGATGTGTTGGGGTAATGAGTTCCAACATATGGGAGAAGTCTTGGAGACGGTTGTGTGAGGAGCTGACACAGGGAGAGTAGAGAAAAAGATCTTGTGAGGAGCAGAGATTGCGTGAAGAGAAATATCTGGATTAAGGCAGTTGTCCTGGGATAGGAACTCTGCACTTAAGTGGATGAATTTTTATATTTTTTATTTTACTGTGAATTAGTTATTATACTGCTTGAGAAAGGCCACATTTTATAGGCTGAAACATTGCACTTTTAAATGACAGTCACCTGAAAAAGATTCCTGATTCCTGGGATGCTGTTGTCCACTTAACTATTTGTTGGATCTTATATTAGTGAGTGAGAACTGACACACCATTGGGATGTTCTGTTCCATCATGATGGCATAATTTGAGTCATTTGAATGTTGCTGCTGTATATAGATAGATAGATAGCTATTTATACACACACAGTAACTCACATATTTATACGTGTGATGATACAATGTTGCTGCTGTTCCTACTTCCTTTTAGTTTTTTACCGAATTGTTTCACCATCCTATCTACTAATGTATGTATATATATATATATATATATATATATATATATATATATATATATATTTGGCACTGACTGGTAAGGTTGAGAATGGTACATATATTGCAGCCAGAGTTCTCACACGGATGGTGAGGACTAATTGCACGTCACCGAGAAACCTGATCTCGGTGAAGCAGAAGCTGTCACTTTGGTATGTGTAGCAGTGTAGATTAGCTGTGGGAACACAGCGTAGTCCGGGACGGCTTTTACAGGAAGCAGTGTTGGGTGGGTGACTGCTCCCCGTGTTCCAGGTCAGGGTTTAGCTGGCTTATATAAGTCAGCTAGCTAGATGACTAGGGTGTGTCTGCAATTACAGGCCAGGAGGTTTGGGCCGATACCACAGCAGAACCAGCTACAGGAATGCAGTAAGGAGAACTCATGTCTAGTTAGTGCTTGGACAAGCAGGTCTTTATTTTGTGTATTGTTTGTTTTGGCATAAGTTTTTTTCCAGCTGTGTGCAAATAAACGCCAGTCAAGAACCGAGCATGGACATAAAGGCTGTTTGTGTCTATAGTGCCCTGGGATTCTTGCTATACCACCGAGCTGACCCCCTTTACATGTGCTAACAGTGGCATCCATCACCCATAGGCTATAGTGTCATCTGTTTAACACATACGTCACAAGCTTTTTAAAGGTATTTCATGACGTGTATCTTAAACAGATTCCATTATAGCCAATGGGTGCCACTGTTAGGCATTCATTTAACATATCTATTACCCATAGGCTATTGTAACACTTGTTTAATGGATGTTTCATGAAAAGCTATTAAGCAGCTCATAACCTATACATTTAATGGATACCTCTGATGGATGCTATTTGTTATCTATTGGCTACAACATTATAAAAATTTACGTTTAGCGTGCACCCATACATTCTAAGTGTAAACAAAAAGCATAATGTGAGCGACCCCGAAAGGGGATGACTGGTTACACAAATATCTTTAAGTACCCTATTATGTCATTTTAACTTAATAAAAGGGGCCCTCTTCTATAAACTTAAGTGAGGAATGGCTGAAAGATGGTCTCCCACTCTGGAGGACCTGGCATGTCTGTAACCCATTCATTTCAGTGGAATTTTTATAATGCTTTATTTCTCTTATGGGGGCACTACACAAACATTTAGGGCCTCATAGATGAACACTGTCTAGGTTTCTTTGTTGCCCCTAGCAACCAATCAGAGCTCCCCATTCATTTCATAGGGTTTGTTAACACGGGCATGTTGTGTCGGATTTGGGGGGTAATATGTGTGTGATGCAAACCGAAATTACGGTAGTCCATAGTTCTCATAGAGAACTATGGATTACACCTCCTCTCCCCGCTCGTACAATACAGAGCGACTCCCAAAACACCCGGCGTAATTGTGGGGCATACTGTATGCCCCGCAAATACGCCGTGTAAACATAGCCATATAGTGCTCTGAAAAAATGAAAGGGGCGCTCTAATTGGTTGCTATGGGCAACAAAGAAAGTCTTACACTTAGACAGTTTCCAAAGATGTCCTCCTTAATGTTTATTGTTGTTAGCCCATAGACTAAAGCTCATTGCCCATCCCATCTCTCACTGTCTTCTTGTAACTGTACTGACGGGACCCTATAAACCCTAAAACAGAACAATATCTTTTATTTTATTTAAATTCAATTCAGTATCTGTGGTTAAAAGGACTTTGCTGCAAAGTTGTGGTTTCAAGATCCTAAGAACTGGAAAAATTCCATTAATTTGATGATTATTTCTAAAATTGAAAATAAGTGAAAGCAGATGTCTGTAATACCATCTATTGTAATATAGAGGTCTTAGTATACAAAGAAAATGCGGCAACATTTTGGCACAACTAGTGGCTTATAGTAAGCCAACTTAAAAGTAGTATCCAGTAAGACTAGACAGGTTTAACATGTGCCAGATTTCTCAACACTATGATAAATGTGGTGCATGGTAAGACTAGTCTCGTCTATTTTCACCCTAAGGGCTCATCCCCACGGCTAAGGACAAATAGCGGTCAGTTTATCCGACCGGTATTTGTCCTGTTTTAGTGCCGTCCCCACGACCGCCGGGGGACAACTTTTCTCTACGATGAGTGGAGAAAAGCCCTCCCCCTTCCAATTGATATGTTTATATTCCGTCCGAAAACTGGACGGAAGAATGAACATGTGGACATGCCGTGGGTATATGCCCTGAGAGTTTAGATAAATCTGCCCTATTGTGCTTCAAATGATAATGCAAAATGTTTGTTAATAGAATATAATAATAGTAATAATAATAATGGTACTGTATACGAGCAAGGCCACGTTCAGAAGACGGAGTAGGCACTGAAAATGTCACTGCCGGATTAGCGTCATTTCCCCGGCGGATATACCGAGCTTGTAAGCGGGGAATTCAGCTGAGGATACAACACTAAATTTTCCGAGGCAGATTTTCTTCCTCCTATTCCCTATAATGTGTGGCCCGGAAAATGCCTCAAGGAATTGGTGTCACTTATTTTGTCACGCTTACGATAAGCGCAGGAGTTAAGCGAGTAAAATCAGTGCTGGGTGAATGACGATGAGGTTTTAACAAAAGAACCAATATAAGGCGTCTTACAGTCGTTTTTCATCCTTTTTTGGGGGGAGGATTACGCCTGGAATCCGCCGCAAAAAATCGTAAAAAAATGCTGTGTGAACTTACCCTAATAATACCGCATTATAGTAATAATGATAATAAGACATTGACTTTTAGTCTCATGACATTTTTGATATTCTAGTGTTCAGTCACATCACGAACTGTAAATAAATCTGCTGAAGACGAGGTTATTTTCCATCCGCATCTGCCGTCCTACTGCAGAGGGTTAAATAAATCTATGGATACTGTTGCTAGTTGGCCATGTTTTGTCACTGATGCACATTCTGACAGTGTTAATTATGAGACATTAAAATGCAGCAAGGAACAGATTGTACCTTTCTCACTTGAGAGCATATACAGCTCCAGCATGGGGGAATTTTTTTCATTAAAACACCTCCCGAAAGGGCTGTTGCACACAGCTCTCTGAATATAATTTATAAACTCACGGGGACCCTGCAGGAATCAAGGGAGATAGAATTCAGTTGAGATTGACTGTGTTACTTTCCCTGCCTGGGTAAAATGATGTCGGCTGGTAGGAAATCACAGGGCTTGTGACATTTGGAAAGCCGGATTTATTAATTTGCATGTAGTCATGTTACGAGCTTTGAAATATGGGTTTAAATACATTATGTACAGATATTGCTCTGTCAGTGGCCTGTTTGTCATTTTATAATACATGGCGCTGTAAACATGTAGCATAGATTAAATATTGTAATTGTAATGTTTTGAATTTTGCATTTCATAGAAGCAGCTGCGGGGCATACGGGACATTTGAGTCCCTGCCTGTGCTGCTTTGCTTTGCTTGGGTAGATTTTCGTAGCCTTGAGAAGGAACAAAGCAAAACGCATGGGGAATCGAATAGGTTAAAGTGATTAACTTAAATAATTGTTGAAATAAGGAGCAATGGATCCTGTCTGTGGAATTACCTGCTGCATTTCAGAGCAGAGAATATGCAGTAAGCAGCGTACAGCTAATGGTGCTTGCAAAGAGTAAAATTAGCTTCTTCAATTGTCACTTTGTACATGGTACATTGAATTTGCAATAAAGTGAGGTCGCTCACCCATGGCACACCTTTTCACTGATGCTGACATCTGTTTTAACCTCTTTTACTTGGGCCCAATAGCTCATTTCCAGATCACTCCATAGCAAATGTCATTGATTGTTGCTTTACCTGACAGTTTGATTAAAAGGAAATGTGCATTATTGTAAGTAGTGTTTATGTTCTGCTTCACAGTCAGTAACATAATACATTGCTTCCATGTATTTATATTAGAATACCTGCAATTCTGCTTGGTCCACTAGAGAAAATATGATTCTGTCATTAGTAGCAATGTAGCGCCACCTGATGGCCGTATTATCCGTGCAAATCATACTTTTTTCTTTGTTTTTTCTTTTCATCATTAGCATAACTTGCACAAGTCCTAATACTCACAGATTAAAAAGCAAAGAAATAAAGTGTATAATGAACATAAGGCAAGAAAAATAGAGAAATGGCAGCTTGTGGCACATTCATGATTGGCAGTGGAAATAAAATAAAGGCCTGGACATAAGGACTATAATATCACATAGTGTAATACAGATTACTACTACTTCACCGACAAGACAGAGGTGTTACACAGTCAAGTCACATAATTATAACCACCAGCTAGTATCCAGAGTAACCACTGTGTGCAGCATGGACAGCAGCTAGATAGGCTGGGAGTGACTCAATAAGATCCTGGTAGGTTGTCACAACTATCTGGAGCCATGCTGACTGCATCCCATGACTGCTGGAGGGTGTGTGGGGGAGGATCCAGAGAGCAAACACAATGATTGAAGTGAACCCACAGGTAGTCAATAGGGTGCAAGTCTGGGGAATTAGCAGCCAGGATAGTACTTGGAAGTCTTGGTTATGCTCTTCTAAACAATGTTGGACATTTCTAACTATGTGAAATATCACATTCTCTTACTTCCTAAGATCTCATTCACCTTACATTATCATGTATGGGGGAATGTGATCAACAAGGTTGGATGGATTCATACCCAAGTCATTTAAGTCCTCTCACAATACACTTTCACTGCAGCAGCATACGAACAGTTCACAAACTGTGAAGTTTCAGAAATAATGCCACCCCTGACCCAAAAGCCCATAATAATCCCTTTTTAAAACTCTGATCAATTGGCCCATATACCCATGACAGGAACAAGGGGTATGTGTGCAGACGGCCTATCACACATCTCATGTACCCACCAAGCCAGCTCACCACACGTGACTTCCATTGTGAGCAACGTGTTGCTGACATTTAAAGTCAGAAGTGGTCATAATAATGTGACTCAACTGTGTTTTGTATATTAGAGGCAGCCCGTATTCCCGGCCCGGCTGATTTAGTCTTATCATAAAAAGTAAAGTAGAGCCCTACTTCTTTCCAGGCCGGGGCCAGACGCGGGGGCGCAGCCGTTGTGGTAGGCCCCACATGACCCGGCGCGCCTGCAGTGGCGCGAGGTAAGGGGGCGGAGCTTAGCACGCGGCAGGTGGGCGGGGCCGGCTTGTAAGGCTGCGTCCCGCGCCGACAGTTAAGGGGGAGGAGCTAAGCACGCGGCAGGAGGGAGGGGCCGGCATATAAGGCCGAGTCCCGCGCCGCGCGCAGGCAGGCAATTAGGATTTTTCAAACCTGTCCCACCAACGGATTACTGTGTGAGGAAAATGGCTATTGTGGTGGCGGGGGCGGAGCTGCGGGCGCAGCTCAGACTGGCAGCGTGGAACGAGGCCTAGCCTGGCTTCAGAACCAGGTACGGGGCGCACTGGGGGGGGGAGTTTTGGCGTCCGTGGCTGCTGCTGCGGGCGCCTCTGCCTCTCCGGGAGTGGGTTTCTGGGCCGGGGCTTCACTTAGGCGCCGGACTCGCCCTCCGAAGCGCCTTAGCCCTGAGGTAACCCCACGGGTCCGCGCACGCCGTAGGATCCCCTCACGGGACCCTTCAGGCCGGACCGCGCATTCGTCTGGGCGGTCTCGCGCGGCTCGGCCTGGGAGGAATCGAAATTAAGTGGGCGGACCCAGCGGAGCGCAGCAGGCGATGCCCCGTCTCTGGGGTGGCGTCAGCTGAGGCTCCTGTCATCGGTACAGTGGACTCAGTGGCGGGCCCTCTGGCGAAGATCCGGTCAGGGGGCCCGCCAGGGATCGCCAGCGGGAAGAGGATCTGGGAAGCTTCGCTGCAGTTGGTGCGTTGCGCTCCACCCGGGGCGCCGAAGACTGGTGTTTGGCCGGTTTGGGGAGTCATGGATCCAGGATATCGACTTGGGGGTCCACTTGGGGGCCCTACACCGAGGGAGTCGGGTGAGCGGCTTCGGTCGGAGGTGCATCTTGTCCGGAGTCGACGGCCTTCTGGGGTTGGCATGCGAGGAGGAGTCAGCAACGACCGAGAGCCAGACGACCATCTTCAGGGATCGGGCAGCGCGGCTGGCGGGAACACAGCTCCCGTGCAGCCTGGTGAGTCGTCTTCTATGTGTGTTTTGTCACCGTCGGGGTGTTCGTCACGGGGTTTGGTGATGGAGGGAGCTCCGACGGGGGGGGGGGGGGTTTCCGACGTGTCAGGAATTGGGGGGCAGTTTTGAGAGATTATTGGTGCGGTTTCAGGGGTCGAGCGGACCAGGGGGGGCCCGTCCCCGGGGTATCGGCATGGGGTTCGGCGGTGACCTCTTTGTGGTACCGCTACCTCTCGATGGGGGCAAGTGAGTTTGGGGGGGGGTAGTACACAGGGAGAGGGGTGACTGTTTCGGTGCAAACAGAACAGGATTCCCTGGATAGGGTTCGTTTAGATGATAAAGCGAAAGGAGAGGTCTACTTATGTTTTAAAGGGCCCCGTTAGGTGCACATCAAAAAGAAGGAGGTTAAGGAAAATATATGGCAAGACGAGTACGTCGATATCTTTTCCCTCCTCCCTCTTGAAAAATTTAATCTAGCAAAAGGAAAACGGGACGAAAGTAAAAAGGAGGAGGAGGAAAAGCGGAGGTTGCGGTTCATTCCGCAGACCTTTGAAAATTTGGCTCCAGGGCGTTCGCCATTTTGGCGAGCGTCATTGGAGAAAAATACCCGGAGCACTGTTCGGCATTGTTTTGCGATATGGACCCCATAGGGGAAGCACAGAAGTTTTACGGGGCCAGGCGTGGCTTCGCTACGACGAAACAATTTCGTCAGCGAAAAGCGGTGCGACCTTCAATTCCGGTGGGATCATAAGGACATGGGGTTTTGTGGTTGCGAGTTATGGCGCCCACGCGTTATGGTCAGCCTTTCAGGGTGGACCTGGGGGCTCCGGGCAGCAGGGGGGTATGGGTCGTTTGGGGCAGTTCCCAGGGGGGATTAAGGCCGGTATCTGTGGCAATTTAATGAAAACCATGTCGTTTTGGGACAGGATGCCGCTTTAAACATGTCTGCTCCGTGTGCAGCGCAGCATCCCAATGGGGCGTCACGGGTGTATGAAAAAGGGGAAGGGGAAGAAGGAGCTAGTGCTTCTCAGTGGAGGGGACTCCGGTGAACATCCTCGCGATGGCACCGTACCTAAATAGGTACCCGGATCGGTTGGCGGCGGCGTTATTAGAGAAGGGGTTTAGCGAGGTTTTCGTATCCGTCGCCTGCTTCATGTAGTTCCTTTTTCTACAAGAAATTTAAGGTCGGCGAGGTTACAGCGGGGGTGGTTACGGTTTAAGTTGGCTAAGGAGGTTGCATTAGGCAGGAGGGCAGGCTCCTTTGGAATCCTTGCCAAATTTCCCTGACCTGGTGGTCTCTCCTTTGGGGGTGGTCCCAAAGAAGGAACCCAATAAATTTGGGTTTTAAATTCATCATCTATCATTTCTAGGGGGTTTATCAGTCAACGACGGCATTGACCCCGAACTCTGGTTTTCTATACTTCTTTTGATGAAAGCGCTCCGCTGGTGTTAGGAAGTTTTGGCCGCGGGGCTCTCATGGCCAAGACGGATATTGAATCCACCTTTTGGCTGTTGCCGGTGCATCCGGATATTATGCGTTTATTAGGTTGCTTTTGGGAAGGGGGTTTCTACGTGGATCGGTGTTGCCGATGGGGTGTTAAATTCATGCTTTTTCTTTGAAGCATTCATTTTCTTTTCTGGAAGTGGGTGGTAAGGGACGTGTCGGGGGTGCCCTCGATCATCCACTACTTGGATGATTTTTTATGCATTGGCCCAGCGGACTCAGAGGTGTGCGGGTCGCTGTTGGCATCATGCAAGGGGTTGGCGGGGCATTTTGGGGTGCCTTTGGGCCCCCTGAAAAAACCGAGGGCCCTACTACGGCTATTAATTTCTTGGGTATTGGGATTAAATCCTTGCTCATGGAATGTAGCTTGCAGAGGACAAGCTGAGGATATGAGGCGGGAGATAGAGAAGATCATGGGAAGCAAGAAGGTGATGCTTAGGGACTACAGTCCCTTTTGGGTAAGCTGAATTTTGCCGCCGCATTATGCCATTTGGGAGGGGTATTTTTCTCCGGGGTTGGCGGGGATTAAGGCCTCAACCCTTTTATCCGGGTGTCCGGAGGATGAAACAGGGTCTGAGGGTGTTTGGGATTCCCTTTTTTGGGAAAGGTTATAACGGGCGTTCCTTATTTTGGATAGGGCAGTCTTCCAACGCGGATTTGGAGGTTTTTTACTGATGCGGCTGGGGGTGTGGGGTTTGGAGCTTACTGCCAGGGGATTGGTGTGCGGGGCGTTGGCCCGGGTCTTGGTTTCAGGCGGGGGCTGGTGAGGAATCTGACTCTTTTGGAACTGTTCCCGATAGTAATGGCAGTGGAAATCTGGGGGGGAGCAGTTCAGGGATAGGAAGATTTGTTTTAATTGCGATAACATGAGTGTGGTGCAGGCGATTAATTCTTTATCGTCTCTTCTCCTCCAGTCCTTTGTTTACTGCGGCGGCTAGTATTGAGGTGTTTGGAGTTGAATATGTGGGTTGTGGTGGCGCACATTCCAGGGGTAAAGAATGACATGGCCGATGCTTTATCTCGTTTCCAGTTGGAGCGCTTTCGGGAACTGGCTCCGGAGGCGGCAGAAGTGGGAATGGAGTGCCCCGCGGAACTGTGGACCTTGGTTTCGATTCCGCAAACCGGCTGGTCCGAGCGTCACTAGCAAAAGGAACCTGGGATGCTTATGCGGCATCGTGGGCACTTTGGGAACGTTGGTTGGAGGTAGTGGGCCCTTTTCTACAAACGAGGACATGGCGGCGGCCCCTTTTTAGCTGCATTGGGCATGCAGCCAATGAAGGGTGGTCGATCTCCAAGGTGTCGCGCTTTATATCGGCTTGGCATTTTTTTTTAAAGGGTTTGGGGCTTGATAGATGTGACCTAAATCATTTGGGGTGCAACAGGCTTTAAAAGGGTTTATAAAACAGGGATCTTCACAGGTTGATAGGCGTCGGCCGGTTGTGTTTCAGCTGTTTGGAAAAACTTGGGCATAAGCTGTTGGATATCTGCTCGTCGGATTTTGAGGTTTCGTTGTTTCGCCTTGCATTTTCTTTGGCCTTTTTCGGGGCTCTCAGGATTGGGGAACTCGTTAGTCCGAGCAAAAAGGTGGCTGCGGGTTTGTCCCTTAGAGGGTGTTTCTGCATACAGGGAGTCTTCAAGTTTGTATCCGTAGGTCAAAGACTGATCAGAAGGGCCGAGGAAAACTGGTGCGCCTGGGAGCAGTCGGTGGAGCCCTCATGTGCCCGGTTGATTGTTTTAAGACTTTTATTGGGCAGCGTGGGGTAGGGCCCGGCCAATTGCTGGTTTATGCGGATGGGAGCTTCCTATCCCGGTTCCAGTTCACAGCGGTGTTTCGACGCAGCTTAGGAGATTTGGGGTTGGATCCGACGCAATTTGCGGCGCACCCCTTCAGGATTGGTGCCGCCACAGAAGCGGCAAGTTTGGGGTTGGACGTGGCGGCGGTGCGACAGATAGGCCGATGGGAATTCGATCGTTATCGGTTATATATCCGACCTCACCTGGTACAGTTGTAAGAAAGGGGGGGGGGATGTTGGCTTGAGGATAAAAGAAAGTAATTAGTGGGGGGCAGTGTTTAGCTTCCGCTTACGGAATGTGTTGCTGTTCTGTGTTAATTTTCATTACAGGGCGTTTCCTGGTCTGGATCTACGGACATTCATTCGTACATTGGGGTGCCCAGAGAGCGGCACTGTGGATGAGTGGTCGCAGCTTGGGATCCCGGAAGAGGTCGCAACGTTACGATGGATTGGCAAGCGTGGGATGGTTTGGAGTCAAGTCCTGTTGGACTTTCAATGTCTAGTGGGCTGGGGTCGGCCGCCCGATATTGTGGTCTTCCACATTGGGGGTAACGACCTGGGGATGCGATCTTTACGGGAGCTGATCAGAGATATGCGACCCTGGATTTGTTACGGTTGTGGTCTATGTACCCTAGGATGACGACGGTTTGGTCCGATATAGTGCCTAGGCGGGCATGGAGGCATGCGGAATCTCTCCAGGGCATTAACCGGGCGAGAATCAAGGTGAATAGGGCGTTGGCTTCATTCGTGGTTAGGAATGCGGGGTTTGTGGTAAGACATAGGGAGCTGGAGCCAGGGGAGGGTGAGTTTTGGCGTCAGGATGGTGTTCACCTTAACGCCATTGGCCGGATCTGTGGCTAATTTGGCATTCGTGAAAGGGATTGAGAGAGCCTTGGGTCTGGTGTGGGCGTCGCGCTCGTAGGGGGTCACACGCGCTAGCTATGGCGGGTTTTGGGGTCCTTGGAGGTGGGGAAAATTAGTGGGGGAGTCAGGCTCCCGCTTGGCTCCCAGTGGTTGAGTGACCAGGGTGGCAAGGTTGGGACTCCACAGGGCAGAGTCCTTGGGAGCGCAAGAATGGTTAGCCCCAGAGGTGGCTTTTGGTGCCCTGAAGCCGGGGGTTTACGGGTGGGGGCAATGGCTGAGAGAGAAGGAGGAGTTTTCGCTAGACCATGGTTGGTTGGGAAATCATAGCTCCAAGGACCTCAGCCCCAAGTTTTAGTTAGGGTAGTGTCAGATAGGCTTTTGGTGGAAGGGATAATGAAAAATGGGTATTTGAGGGTTCTTCAATACCCATTGTTTGTAAGATTTCTGTTACTTGTTTGTTAATAAAATGGCTGCTGTGGCCAATTTATCCAACCCATGTCTCAGTGTCTTCTTGGTAAGGGGAAGTCAAGTGGGTGTGGGTACTTTGGTCATGGATAGCCATAGATAGGCGCTGCCTAGGGTCAAGGCCGGGGCCGGATGCGGGGGCGCAGCCCTAGGGGTAGGCCCCACATGACCCGGCGGGCCTGCAGTGGCGCGAGGTCAGGGGGCGGAGCTTAGCACGCGGCAGGTGGGAGGGGCCGGCATGTAAGGCCGCATGCCGACAGTTAAGGGGCGGAGCTAAGCGCACGGCAGGTGGGAGGGGCCAGCATATAAGGCCGAGTCCCGCGCCGCGCGCAGGCAGACAGTTAGGATTTTTCAAACCTGTCCCACCCACCCTCCCTTTTCTGGTTTGGGGGGGGCGAGTCTGGAAGGAAGGTCAGCACGGAAAGGAGTAGTTGTCACAGTGGCCGGCGGGTTTTGGGGTCCTTGGAGGTGGGGAAAATTAGTGGGGGAGTCAGGCTCCGCTTGGCTCCCAGTGGTTGAGTGACCAGGCTGGCGAAGGTTGGGGCTCCACAGGGCAGAGTCCTTGGGAGCGCAAGAATGGTTAGCCGTCAGAGGTGGCTTTTGGTGCCCTGAAGCCGGGGGTTTACGGCTGGGGACAATGGCTGAGAGAGAAGGAGGAGTTTTCGCCAGACCATGGTTGGTTGGGAAATCATAGCTCCAAGGACCTCAGCCCCAAGTTTTAGTTAGGGTAGTGTCAGATAGGCTTTTGGTGGAAGGGATAATGTAAAATGGGTATTTGAGAGTTCTTCAATACCCATTGTTTGTAAGATTTCTGTTACTTGTTTGTTTCTAAATTGGGTGCTGTGGCCTGTTTATACATCCAATGTCTGAGTTTATTATTGGTATGGGGTAGTGAAGTGGGTTTGTGTATTTTTGTCATAGATAGCCATAGATAGGCGCTGCCTAGGGTCATGCAAAGTCTATGATGGAAGAGGCTTAACATAAACTATCAACAGTAGGAGGGGTTAATTTTTTATTTTTGCTATAAATTGTGATATGTTTTTGTACATTGGATACATTTAGTATTTGTGAATTTGTCCCTTTATGGATTGATTGACCCCTGTTGATTAACTGTATAAGAATCAAAAAGGCAAAAATCAAACACAATGAATTTATATCTTCCTTGTGACAGCTATAGGCAGTAATTTAGGTGTCATTTTCACACGGATTATGTCATGTTTGGTTTGAGAAGTAACAAGGTGTGATGCTAAGACCTCATGAAAGAAACATGTTTGAAGCTATTTCACACATATTGCACTCTTTTATATGTATATACATTACATATCCAGCTATCTCCTGCACACTGTACATACATTCAATGTCTGATTATCATTCACAGTACACAGAACTTACCAGTACAAACTGGAGAAGAGGTGCAGTTATACAGATGTAAAACCACAAGACAAAATCATTGGCTTCATCAGAGAAAGCATTTAAAGACTTAGGGCGACATGTATGATCGGGTTTTTTACCCTTTTCTGGTGTAAAATGCGCCTAAGTGAGCAGTCTACGATGTGAATGCGCCTAATGAATGTGTTAGGTGCATTGTTCGTAAGACTCGACACTTTCTAATGCGTCTAACATGAGGGGGCGTTCTGGGGGCGTTGCACCACACTCGTAATATAAGACACATATATGAATGTGATTCAGCAAAACTAGGCGCGTTACTGCTCTGACAGGCAGACCTATTCCAATGTGGTCTGTCTGAGCCTGAGGAGTCGAAGTGGAGCTGGAATTGCTTTTAGGGGAAAAAATGTCCTTGATTTCTTAACTTACACCAGTAAAATAATAAAAAGTAATTTCTGATCATTATCAAACTATATAAAATTTTATTATTTACATTTATTAAAACAGGTTATCATATAAAATGAATATAAAAATATATAATATCCCAAAAATATAACAATATCTCCTATAAAATGTATTTAAATTTAATAGACTCTAAAACTAGTTTTACATTAAATAACCACTGATGTTATTGTTCATATTTTACCATTTTAAATTTTTACTACATTACATTTGAAATTTTGCTGCACTCACCATTTATTCTACATACAGCAAGAGGCAGCACAGCATAGGTATTGCTGGGACCTGTGGTCCACCAAGTAAGATCAGTACCATAGTTTCTATTCACTGACATGCTATTCTAATGACTTTTCTTTTATTTCCTGCATATCTATAACCTTTATACATGTTTCGCACATTACTTATGCGCCTAAGTTTCGTAATGCACCTAACACATAGGCGAGGTGCAATGAACTTTAGACTCCATTTACAATTCCATAAAAACCACCTTCATACATTCAGGCGCATTATACACTGAAAATCAGACAAGATAATTCACTTCAAAGTGCCTTTCTTCATCCATGTCTCCCTTAGTCATAGAAATAAATAAAAGTACAATGGCGCGTACGTATCAATGCAGGTAGGCCAGTAATTTTATTATAAGAGTGGAGTGCCTGTGGTGGTTTGTTAAACACTGTTATTCATGAGTTTTCATATTGTGACCCTTATTAAAAACATTTCATATCTGATTAAAAGAATGAGGCATGAGTCTACTCCAATTGACCTTCCCAGATACCACTCAGAATTGGATAGCTATACCCAATATCAAAAAAGCTATAAACAGATGAGGACCAGGAGCCATAAACTACCATACAAACTGCACTTGTCTGATCTTCTTTGGATATTTTGTGACTCCTTGGATGAGTTGTTGCTGTTTCATCGTTGAACTAACTATATCAAGTCAGCCCCTTCTTTTGTAGATGTCTGGTCATTCTAAGTTTTTTCACTTTGGTTGTAAAAGCTTCCACTTTAGTTCTGTAGAGGCCTATGCCCTTAGAAATACCTAAGTAGCTTATTCCAAATACTTTTTTCTCATCTTCTAGAATTATAATATAATTAGAATTATTATATACTTTTACCCACATTTATCAATTAGAACATCTACCGGTAGGTAAAAAATTGTCTACTCAAATAACACAAATATGGCTATGTGTCACCAATGAATGCAAACTCCTGCAAATAATGTAGCCCAAAACACATGAATAAAATAGGGCACATTTATCAATAGTGTCTAACTGTAAGATAGTTTTAAGTTAGTCTAGACAGTCTTACAATGTGCCACATTTATCAAAGCCTTGATAAATCTGGCACAGGTTAGAACTGTCTAGTCTAACTTTGTACCACCATTCAGTTGGCTTACTTTTACGGCACTAGCTGCGACAAAATTCTGGCACCATTTTGCCCAGGACCCTTGTACCGAGACCATGCCCCCTTTGTCAGGCGAGGCGCAGAAGTGTTTGAAAACTATCTAAAACAAATAGTAAATGTGGTGTAAAGCATGTAAGACATTATTTTTTGGTGCAGATTGGGCCAGAATTCTGATAACTGTGCCCCAATGTGTTTACTAGAACATGTTAAACAAGTAATACATGCAGGCTCCAACTGGCCCACAGTGGAGTAAGGGAAACAACTCTTGGGCCTCTGAGCATGGCAGACCTGGAGTTTCTTTTAAACTGCACATACATCCAGAGTGGGACTGGGGTGCTTGGGGTCCACCTGTGGAGTTGATCATCGGGCAAACCAGAGAAGTTGATTCTGGGAGCCCACTCTACAGCCACTGTACCTGCATCTTATACTCTGCCTCTTGCGTTTTGCCCTATTCTTTTCACCTTTCTGTCTCTTCCAATGATGTATATGCAGTTTAAAATACCCTTCTTTTCTGCCATGCTCAGGGGCCCATCTGGGGTTTCCCTTGTCCCTCTGTGGGCCATTCTGAGCCTGTATACATCCTTGGGAGAGGCAAAAAGGCAGAGAGGAAGAGGCAAAAAGTAAGAGGCAGAGTATAAGATGCAGGTACAGGAGCTGTAGGATGGGCCTCCCGAATCATCTTCACTGGTGGGCTCCAGAATTAACTTCACTAGAGGGCCCCACAATGAAATTTCACTGGCACCTAGGCATCCCAGTCCAACACTGATAACATGGTAAAAAGGGCACTCTAGCAATTGTACAGGACAATATCTGGTAGTAAGACTCTGTTGAAAAAGTAAAGTAAACAAAATTAGAAACCCACATAAGGTGCTAGTGCACACCTCAAAGTGAATACATAAAAAGATCCCAAAATAAAAAAGGATCCTTTAACATTTTATAAAGACAATGTATATGCACCTAGTTTTTTTGGCTTACATAAAGGTGCAAATCATGGTAAACACCATCATTATTATTATATTTATTAATACTAAACCCAGATAATAGTGCCAATGGTGCCAAACAAATACGTATTGATAAAAGGTATAGACTAAAGGGACAATCAATAAAGTCATCTATGCCAGTATTCTGGCATAGAAAAGCCACACATTTTTGTTCAAGCCGCATTTGCTCACAAATTTTGCCTTTTGAGCTGTTTTACCCCTGAAAGAGCGATTTTCCGTGAAACCCGTGTCGGGATGAATTATCCATCACTGGTAGGTGTTTTTTTTTTAATGGTATTCACACTTGTGTCCATATACGTGTCTGTGATTTGTACCACCAACCATTTATACCACTATACTTTTAAGCATTTAAATTTTTTCATTATGACTTCAAGCCCGGTCACTTGTTGGTTACTCATGTGTATCCCTCCATGGTTTTTATCTTTTGCCCAGTCTTATGAAGACTTATGGACTTTGGGCATAGCTTTGCAAACAATGGAAGTGGCTTTGCACAGCCCAACATATTAACTATAATTTATGCCACATAGTGGCGTCAACTATAAATCATAGGAGGTGTAGATTTCTCTTTCAGGTGAACAGACACTGAAAACTGTGGCAAATGTATGAAGTCTTAATATATTTGGAGCAACAGTTGTCCAATTCTTATACATTTAAAGGACATTCTACAAATTCCTGAACTTCCTATGCTGTAGACCTACTAGCTTAGGCTAGGTCTATATAAGCATCGGAGGTTCTGTTCAGAACCTCTGTTTGCAGAAGAGAAACCTCTGTTTTTCAGTGGACACCAATGTCGCCCAATGAAACCCATTGGTTATAATGGGGGTCTGTTGAGTTTCCACTGTGGTGCTTGGTGTTTCAAATGAAAAAATAGTGTAGCATGCTGCACTACTTTTTCCATCTTTCTTGTCAGAACTTCCAAAGGGAACCTCCGACACAAGTGTGCAGGGGGCCTGACAATATCACTTTAGGTAAATAAAACTGAACACAATATTGATAGTATGTCATGGCGTCCGCTGAACCAGGATGGAAACAAATTGGTTTCCAAGCAGTTTTCCAGAACATAGTAGATTGGTTGATAAAACATTTGGTTGTTATGGTTTATTACACTGCAGACATTTTTGTCCAGCCTTCTTCTCATGACTATATCTTCTATTGATTAGTAAGTAGATTATTTACTTGTGTTTTGTCAGTTATATCAAGCACAAATATTCTGCATTATTTTATTTTTTTACGACATGATGCCTTCACATTCCCTTTATTCTCTCTTTACTGTGCAGTATAGTCTGTCTGACTTGTTAGCTTGTATCCAGAGATAAGATTATCACATACGTGAACCTTCTTTGCCTTTCTGAGGACAAGTTAATACACAGGGCAGCGATAAGTGAAAGACAAGACGTAGATAAAATAGCTGCAATACACAGCAGAGGTTTTCTTTCCGAGCTTAATGGTTCCAAAAACGTGTAATCGTATTTGTATTTTAAAAGTGAGATATTTGAGTCGGCTTTTCTTAGTCTACTCTTGGCAGGATATCATCCTCCTGGGCTCTACCTTGAGGTTCTCAGCATTCAACACTTTCAGGAAATAGAACACACACTGTGAAATGTACAGTTCTTAACCCATACATTTGGGTCACACATACAGAGGCATACATATAGTGCAGTGTGACTTTACTGAATAGCTGCTGCAGGTTTATTCTCCAATACACAGATGGAACAGGTATAAGGTGTTAGTGCATATCTGTTCTATAATAAACTGGAGCCTTTCATAAATATATTGGGGCACATTTATCATGGCAGTTGTGACAAAAGTCTCTGGTGTTCATGCTTTGAACCACTTTTACTATGTGTTTTGGACAGCTACTAGACATTTCTGTCTCATATGACAAAAGGGGCATGGTCTTGGTAAAAGGGTAAAGCTTTGTGGAAAGAGGACATAGCTTTGAGCGTGATGTAGTGTGCCAAAACAATGTGCCAAAATTGTGGCGCTGCCAGTGGCATAGAGTAATCTAACTAACAGAAAGATATTAAGAAAAAAACATACTAAGACTGACTAAAATGCATCTGTGTTACTGTAGAATACACAGGAGTAAAATGCGCCAAATTTATTAAAGTTTAATTAATTTGGCACATCTTTCAGTGGCCATATACTAGTCTAAAAATATCTTTATCTGGAACGTAATTTAGATATCTAACTTAATTTAAGCCTCATTTTGGTGCCAAGTAAGTCAATTTGTCAAGCAATTTGATGCTCCTCCCTTTTGCTAAGCTCCCTCAGTTTAAAAAAAATTGTGAGATTGGCATAAAACATGCTCAAAATTGAAAAATACTGCCAGAAATCACCTCACCAATTTTCCATTCAAACTATCGAGTGTAAACATGTGCTAGATTTATCAACACTTTGATAACTGAGGTGCATTGTAAGACTGTCTAGTCTAAGTTGACACTAAGGGCCACATGTATGAAAACTGTCTAGGTCTAAAACTCTGTTTGTTGCATATGGCAACCAATCAGAGCGTGCCTCTCTTTTTTCCAGAGCATTATATGAAATTAGAGGGGTGTTCTGATTGGTTGCTATGGGAAACAAAGTGAGTTTTAGACCTAGACAGTCTTCATATATGTGGCCATAAGTATTAGACAGTATTGATAAATCTGCCCCAGTGTGCCTCATATAGTAAAACAGTTTAACAGCAAACCTGTCTTTGCTGTCCATAGCAACCAATCAGATCTCAGAATTCATTTTTCCAGACTAGTTAAAAAAAATGAAAGCTGAGCTCTGATTGGTTACTTTGGGCAACAAAGACAATTTTTTAAGTAGACAGTTTCAAGTGAGGATGATTATTTTGTTAAATTTTAACTTCAAGAAATAATAAATAACATTCAGCTTTTGGCCATACTTGACCCCAAGTAGTATTCCTCTAAACTTGACCAACCTTGTATTCCTCTGCCTTGTTGGTGGTAGACGACATTTCTGAATCGACTGACATGGCATGGTAATGCTTTCATCAGAATTTCTGGGCCATTGAGTGCTACCAATCACTGTACACAACCTACTTTTATGGGGAAGAACCTGCTCCGAAAATAATTATATATTATAATAACAATGATTGTCTCAGTATGCTTGTTTTTCCCAAACACCTCTATCTGGTCAAATGTTAGAAAATAAATACTACATGTAATGTATCAATGAATAATACAACCGAACGTTCAAGGTTTACAGTATAGTATAGTATCGCTGATCAATGAGATAAGATGCCCAATATTGCACGATTATAAAATAAGTATAAATATTTTCATGATAATATTACAAAGCTACATAGAGGTATTTTTCATATTTTACTCTGATGTGCTTCTCAGCAATATTTGACCATACCAGATTATCTATTCATACCACATAGCCAGATGATTAGCTGATGTATTGTAGAACAAAGCAATAAAGGAATTCCAAGGTTGTCTGGATACCTTCGAGTCAGGACAGGGGTGATGGAAATACAGCTTGTTATACACACTTATCAGAAAGCAGATAAAGAAAATTATTTGAAATATCTATATATGTTGTAGTAAGGCTGGGTTCACACTGCAATATTTGTAATTCTGCATGTATCTATCGGGTATCTGGAAAAAGGTACCGAGACAGACACCATGACAGAACCACAGCCGGCCCATAAATATTCATAGAGCAAACCTAGTACAAATAGGACCATGTTTGTTCTATTAATGTCTACAGGCTGGCCGCAGCTATGTCATGATATCTTTTAGGGTAACCTTTTTCCTGACACCCTGACAAACACAACAGAGTTCAAAACGAAGCCCAGCCTAATGTATGTATGACGTCATCTAAGGCTTAATCTGAACACACTAAATCCTCTCTTGTAGACTCTGTTTTTTAACATGCCGAATAAAAGGGTTTTTCTATGTGTCAAAAACTAATAGCTTATGTGTAGGATGGGTCTTGAATGTTTAATGAGGGGCAGTGTGGGACTGGGGTGCCTGCAGCCCACCAGTGAAGTTCAAGCTTGAGGCCCATCAATAGAGTTGGTAGTGGGGGCCCACCACTGAAGTTGATCATTGTGGTCCACCAGTCGAATTCATTCTGGGGGCCCATCTTACAGCTACTGGACATGACTCTTGCACTCTGCCTCTTACTTTCTGCTTCTCTATTGCTGCCTTTATTCCTGAAAAATAGCCCCAGGCCTGCCATGACTACGGACTCACTAGAGTTTTCCTACTCCCCTTGTGAGTCAGTCCAAGCCTTTTAGGAGGAGGTCTAATCATTTGGCAGACTGGAGCACTGGAGTACCACTGCTCACACAGCCATAGCAGTGCCTCCATATAAGTGGCTGTTTCTGGTACTGCAACTTACTTTCATTCAAGTGGATGGGACTGAACCAGGCATAGCCACACTAGTACAAAAGGAGCTGTGATGCTAATCAGAAGGAGTTTATTTGGTCAGACCCCAAACAGATCAAATACTGATGGCTTATGCTGAGGTTGGCCATAAATGTTTGACTCCTGAAAAATCTCTCTAATGTTATAAGAAATGTCACAAAAATAATGGCACCTAACAATAAAGCAAGTGGTATTCATGAGGAGAGTGTACCCCATATCTCCCTAACTTCCCCCTCCTCTTACTAGGAACTGACAGCCACTGTATACACATGCACTTACACAGAGGCTGTCAATCAATTGCAATAGGGGAAGGGGAGGAAGGGATGGGAGATTTCTCCCCTCATGCAGAAACTTATAACTATGGGTCTATTGTATTCTTTAATTGCTGTGTACCAAAAAACGCAATGGGCCACATGAATAAAAACTTTCTAGGTCTAAAATTCACTTTGTTGCCCATATCAACCAATAAGAGCATCCCTTTAATTTTTCCAGAGCACTATATGAAATGAAAGGGGCGATCTGATTGGTTGCTATGGGCAACAAAGTGAATTTTAGTCCTAGACAGTTTCCATACATGTGGCCCAATATGTTTTGCATTATTTAGGACAATAATTTAGCAGAACTTAAACAAAGCAGCATAATATAGTGACAGATCTATTTAAAATATATAATTTCAGTTTGCCAAGTGGCAATTAGTTGCCAAAAATTTCCCAACTATCACCCATTTCTTATTGCCTAACTATTGTCTAAGACTTAACTTTTATTAGCAGCCCCAATAAGAAGTCTAACAACTGTATGGCTGATTGTGTCGAACATAGACAATTATTAGGAGTTTTCAATATTTGTAGCACCTTATGTGTAGTAAATCAGTGGACATTAATGAATAGCACACACACTGTCAGATTAAAAGACAGTAATTAAGCAATAAGCAATTGATGATAGTTGGGAAATTTTTGACAACTATTTGTCGCTTGGCAAACTGAAGTGGTATATTTTATTGTACCAACAATCAAAGGTTTCAGGTATCTTTACGAGGTTGGTTTAAAGACTTGACAGAAAATATTTTTGACCTATTCCTTCATTTGCTTATGTGTGCTGATCCACTAGTTTGATACCTGCGTTTGCGTTAGTTATTATTTGAATGTTATGTTATTATTATTTGAATGGATCCCAGAAAGTCTGTATCTTATTTCAACATGTCCTCAAGTGTCTTCTTAAGTAGCTATGCTCTTTGAAAAATAATGAATCTTAAATAATACACAAAATGCTCTTTGTTGGGTACTTTACCAATAACAAGGGCAAAAAATAATTAAATACTAATTCTCTTTGCCGTGATGTCCTCATTACACAGTCTTGAATGACTGCATGTGACTTTGCATACTAAGCTCTAATGATTATGTCCTTGCAAAAAAGACGGATGGATAACATCTTGCATAGTTTCATTTAGTGTCGGCATATCTGAGCTTGTTATTTCAATAATGTGCACATGTAGTAATCTGTAGCAGAAACATTTTCATCTACAATGCAGATCATTTCCAACTTTTTACTGTCTGAAGAGAATGCTAAGGCTTCTACGTTCCCTCATTAGCTCTTCGTAAGATGGAGTCCTGTGTCACAGCTGATAGAGCCCTTATGAGCTTTTTAGCCGAATGACTGATGCATTCCTCGTTATGTCAGATCTAAGGGCATTACTGGCATCTCCCTTTATTCGCTGTCTAACACCATCAATCGAGCAGCTGCCATGCACCCATGATCAGGCTGATTATTAAAATGTGCTCAGGAGCCTGCCGACACCAATTTTCTCTCATCTGAAGAGGCCAATATAAACTGGCTCAAGTCAAGTCGACTGCGATGTTCAAGGAATATTTACTATAGGGCACAGCAGGTGAGGTGAAAGAGTAAGTTTGATATTCTGACATGAGGTGTCTACATAAAGTATGGAGATACACCGTGGAGAAACCTAGGTGCTGTTTCAGCCAATCTCTTCTCAGAGTCACAGTCAACCACACTATTTTCATTTATGTTCTGCCTATGTGGCACAGTAAGTAATAAGATATGCTTTACACTGACAGTATTCTGAGTTAGTAGGTCTACTAGTACATAAAACCACTATTGCTACTGGGTTAACTTATTCTCAACCAACAGCAATACTAAAGTCTGTTCTAGATTATTTACTAATATGTAGTATTGTACTTCAGATTCGGGTCAATGTGAAATTCAGCCTGAATCTGAGCTAAGAATTTTGGAGAAAATGTCAAAAAAAAATGTAAGTCTAAGTTTAGGTTAGAGCTACGGGGGCTTTAAGGTTATCTTACCATTCGGCGGCACTCCCAGTCTAGTGGCTCAGTGTCATCCTGGAGTGGTGTTTCATCTGACAACAGTTTCAGTTACAGTAACATCTAGTTTAGGGTAACTAGACGTGTTGTACAACAGGACATCGTAATGAAAGAGACGCAGCACTGGAAGCACCTCTGGGTCGGAAGTGATGTGGAAAGTTAAATAAAAAAAAAAAAACATTAACAACCCTAACCCTAACCTAGGGTTAGAGATAGGGTTAGAGAAAAAAAAAACAGATTTCAGATATCTGAACCAGTGTTGGACCAAAAGGACTATACATACTACATAACACAATACTAGATAGTAAAAACTGGTAAAGTCTAAAATACTACTAGTCCATTAGAGGAGTACATACAAGATATGGGGCTTCATAGTAAAGATCGACATGCACCCCATATAATTAGCTGAGTTTTGCAACCAAAGACTGAAAGGCTTGGTGCTTCTTTTCCAACTTTGGATCCTTTATTTTATCTATTACTAATATTGCAGCTTATTCACAAGTTCCTGCCACTTTTTTAAAAGGAAGTGATGACAGTTGTGACTAATGGTCACTTTTTAATCCCACTTATCCCTAGAATGATACAAGTAAAAAACTGTAGCCCCTTCGTTTGCCCAGCACAGAGCTATTTGGTACTTAGCAGAAACTATAACTTAGGCATGTTTTTTAATTGACATTGCTATGTGGACATCTGTAGACCATACTCTGAGTTCTTTATATCACTTGTTATTAGATAGTTAGATATAATAGATAATGTAAGCAAAGCAAGTTCTGAGCCAAACTAGATGTCATAATAATCTCCAATTTATTTACCAGCTTTGTCCAATTTAATCATTTTACTATCACTTTAACAATCCTAGAAGCCAGTGCCGTTTGCCTGGATAAAGCTTTATTACTTATTGTTAGCACGGCAAGCATGGAGGGAAAATCTCAACAAGGCAGATGGAAAGATCTGCTTGAAGAGAGGATCAGAGAAGGCAGAGCTATTCAGCTGGCCTAAATCCATTAATCTGATGTTATTATTAGTGATAAGGCGAAGCAACCAAGATAAAATTGTTCTATGTGTAAATGTCATTTAAATAGGACTCTTACATTTCCAGTTAAGTAGGCGAGCTATATTCCAAATCAAGAGATCTTTATTTGAGAATTCAAAAGGAAGCAAAGAATTACCTCCATACACAATCCCCCTGTCCACAACATGGTATTGATTCAGTTATCAGCAGTGTTTGCACTTTCTATATTAAGTAGCCAATCTCTTTACGTACAGTGTGCACCATTTGTGTTGTTTTTCCAATTGAAACAAAACCATTTTTCTATTAGACTGTAAATGACTGTCATGGGAATAACAAAACTGTGTATTTAGAGATGTAATACATGCAAGAGACTGACTGCCATGTTGCCTTTTTATTTTTCTCTTTATCACTCATTAAAGGTTTTAATGTCAAGCAGAATAGGATGGTGAAGCAAAAATGAGCTCCAGGTTTCTTATTTAATTCACCATTGTATAGGTCACTAGGATTGTTTTTTTTTTTTTTTTTTTGATTGTTTGCATATAGATTATAATGTATAATAGCTTTTTTACAATGAAATAAATAGTTCTGTTTCTAGTTAAATAATTATAGTTACACTTATAGTACGCACTTTTCATTCTATTCTAATAAGGATTTTTTGTGTCTGTGAAAGACTACAATTGATATAAAAAGTTAAAAAAAGAAATGTAATAGCTTCTATTAATTTAATTTCTATAGATGGACACATTTTTGTACAAATCCTTGCTGTAAGATATCATCACATCTATGACTATCTTGAATTTCAGAAAGCAATACAAATGAATTATTCAGTGGTTTGTCTAACTAATTCCTTCCCAACCCTCTTCTGTTAGGGCATACAAAAGTCATGAGGGTGGAGGTTTAGGGAGGTGGAGAATTAGCAACATTACATTATTAGAGCGGAGAGCACTACTAAAGAGCAAGTCTTGCTTTAGTGAACACAACCAATGTATTACCTGATAAACTACTTGGTTCACCTGAAATTGTCAAAGATTGGCTTTTTTTAAAGTAACCCCAAGAATTTAGCTAAGTGGGCTTTGACTGATAAACGGTTTTGATGAGACCCCAATAAAATTTCCAATTCACAAAAAGCAGATGTAAAAAAAAAATTTAAGATTGTCATCACCTACAATTTAAAATGTGGTGTTAGTGAAGTGAATGTAACACATAAACGTAAAATGATTGCTTTTATTCTGTTTAAATTGAACATATAGATCTTCACTGCCTTTAACAGACCTTATGTCTGGGTTAACAAAGTTCTTTAGTGAATTTTCCAGTACTGAATGATTCCATTAAAAACTGACTGCTTTGGGTCTAATTTGCATTTTGACAAATGGGTGCTCCATTGGTTTATGTTTATATAGTTTTTATGGAAAGGCTGCAAAAATAACAGGTAGAGCAGATAACTTAAGGAAAAATTGTCCAAACATGGTCAGATTTTACCACTGATCAATTTACTTAATACATGTCCACAGACTTATGTTTCACAATGGTCAAAATAAAATTAGACCTACTCATTCTAACCTTGCATGTTTGAATAATGAATGAATTCAGTTTGTCATCTTTCAAGTTTATTTGTTATTCTACCAGATAACAAGCCTCTTGATTTTTGATTGTTAAGCAAAAGTGTTGTTTCATACTCATAAGCATTGTTATAATGTGCCAATTCCCAAATATCAAAGTGAATATTACAGTGTATATAGACAACATTACAAGAATAGCTAATTGTCCTACATAATTAATCATTGCATTCTTTCCAGTTTAAAGAATAAGATAGGACCTTTGGTCTTTTTTATGTCCCCTTTGAGCAATTGAAGAATGGCAGCTATGATTTCCACCATTTTGAATAAATTAAGTTATTAATTAGCCCTGTCTAGCAGTTTAGTTGACGGAAATACAAAACCCTAATTAACTGCAAGAATGCTTATCCAAAAGAGCTCCCAGCAGCTGCATAGCAAGGAGCTCATACTGTAGGCTGATGTTTTGGGAGCCAGCCTTGCAATTTATCATGGGAGCAAAACACTGCTTCCAGGTTATATGTTTTACATGGCAAACTCTTATATAACGTGAGTCACAGAAAAATGGGATGTCATTTACTCAGAAACACAGACCCACATCCATACTTACAGCTCAACAACTGGAAAAAAACCTCTTCCCAGTGCTACATGGGAGAAGTTACACAGGAACAGATTACAGTTGCTTAAACGCCTATCCATAAGGGGGGCAATTGGTTAGTAAAAAAAACTGCACAAAACTGCACAGACTGCAAAAAATATATATGTATTAAAAGAGGTTTTCTAGAAAATGGAATAAAGAAACAAAGTAAGTAGAAGTAAAAAATATCAGGATACCAGAAAAGCATTTGTGGTTTAAGCTAAGTATAGATCCTTACTCCACAGGGAGTGACAGAAAAGATTCATTGTGAGCCTAATTTGTATTTAAATCATAATAGGCCACATTTATGAAAACTGTCTAGGTCTAAGACTTTCTTTGTTGCCCATAGCAACCAATCAAAGCTTCCCTTTCATGTCATATAGTGCTTTGACAAAAATGAAAGGAGAGCTCTGATCGGTTGCTATGGGCAGCAAAGAAAGTCTTAGACCTAGACAGTTTTCTTACATGTTCCGCATAGTTTTGTTATCCTGCCTTATCTAAGAAAGAAAGCTGTTATTAATTCACCCACTCTAAAGTGATAATGAAATGACTCCGCTTATTCTCTCCCTGTCCACACTGCAAAGCAGACAATAAAAAGGTGTCAAATACAGTCAAAATTTAAATTCTACAAATAAAACATTTCTGGAGGCAAAAAACTAAAAAGCAAGGCCACCTTATATTCTTGTAAACTACAAAAAATGATTAAAATAGTATGCAATATTCTTTAAACTTGGCCCTTGCTGTTCCTATACTGCTTTTATTATTTTTTCCATTAACTACCGGAAAAATACTGAAGTAATGCTATTAAATATGCCATCTGTCTATCGGCCTATGTGTTTATGTGTCTTTCTACAGTATATAATTTCTTGATAATCCTATCATTGCTTAATAGAGATAAAGAGGATAAACATTCAAGCCTTAATTGCACTGGAGTATGGGTAAAGCTGTAATTTCTTTGCCGTATAACATTGCTCATTCACTGGCTTTAGGGAGTATAATTTCCTTCTAAAGTAGCTACTTGTTAATATGCAAGTTAGCAGAAATACACATTTTCCAGTCTCCTAAATATCATATATGCAAAATCATTCCGGCTAGGAAGTTAATCTGAAATTATTTTACAGTCTTTTTCTACATGAGATTTCATCAAACCCACCTTAAAATCATCACTCTGTGAAATATGAGTTTCTCTGTTTAAATAAAAGGCTGTGGAAGAGCCGCGGCAGACGAGATCGTCATTAGAATACTAAGTGCGACTTACCACGTATTGTGAACTCTCAATGACCCCTTTTGAAATAAGTATTTTGAGTCAGCTCGCACGGGTAAGTAATCAAAATTAAACATGAAAGCATTGAAAACATGATAAGTTAGGAAAAGGCCATGTTCTCTATTCTCTCTGTAGATGAGAAAGCTTAATATTTGCCTAGAGGCTTTTCTTCTTATGTGTGGCATCGATATACAAAGTTTGATCATTGATAGAATATTTATGGGTTATTATATATTATAGATAGTGTACGTTTGGCTGGTTGTATTATGTGACGTAAGTGGCCAGGATTATACACCGGATGTATCCTGTTCTTACTTTTTCATAAATATATATGGAAGTAGAGTTAAAGGGATATTCCTATCTCCGACATTTACGGCATATCCACAGGAACCCGCGTCTTGAAAGCGGGCCTCCAAACTCCTATGTGCTTTATAGAGAGGTATTCACACATGCAACACACTCTCTGTTTATTTCAATTAGAGTTCTGAATACAGTCACAATACTTTTACGTAGTTGTACTTAAAATCCCATAAACCAAAAAGGAAAGAGCCGTGCGTGTGTGCCCACCTCTGTGTTCTGTACAGTGCAGTTTGCGGACTCATGCAGAATATGTCGTATGTGTGCCATAAATGTCTGGTATGGAAATACCCATTTAAACTGTGAATATGAACAACCCAATTTGTTCCTCTCAGTCTCTGTGGATGTGTCAATGTATAGTGTTAGGATAGCTTGTAGAAGCTTGTGCAATATGTTATTCATAGTTTTCAAGTGAGAGGGAGGATCCTGCCACAGATCATTGTTAATAAAGTGTTGTGCCCTGACCAGTTGCAGAAAACTTCAAATTACCAAATATATTGTGGTTACGAAAACATGAGTCATTGAGAAGTTGTATAGTGTCTCCTGCAGCTGCAATGATGCAAATATACAGTGGTGGCCAAAAGTATTGGCACCCCTGCAATTCTGTCAGATAATACTCAGTTTCTTCCTGAAAATGATTGCAATCACAAATTCTTTGGTATTATAATCTTCATTTAATTTGTCTTCAATGGAAACCACAAAAAGAATTGTCATAAAGCCAAATTGGATATAATTCCACACCAAACATAAAAAAGGGGGTGGACAAAAGTATTGGCACTGTTTGAAAAATCATGTGATGCTTCTCTAATTTTCTAGTGCTTTTTGAAGTGTGTTTTGGGTCATTGTCCTGCTGGAAGACCCATGACCTCTGAGGGAGACCCAGCTTTCTCACGCTGGGCCCTACATTATGCTGCAAAATTTGTTGGTAGTCTTCAGACTTCATAATGCCATGCACACGGTCAAGCAGTCCAGTGCCAGAGGTAGCAAAGCAACCCCAAAACATCAGGGAACCTCCGCCATGTTTGACTGTAGGGACCGTATTCTTTTCTTTGAATGCCTCTTTTTTTTACCTGTAAACTCTATGTTGATGTCTTTTCCAAAAAAGCTCTACTTTTGTCTCATCTGACCAGAGAACATTCTTCCAAAACGTTTTAGGCTTTCTCGGGTACGTTTGGGCAAACTCCAGCCTGGCTTTTTTATGTCTCGGGGTAAGAAGTGGGGTCTTCCTGGGTATCCTATCATACAGTCCCTTTTCATTTAGACGCCGACGGATAGTACAGGTTGACACTGTTGTACCCTCAGACTGGAGGGCAGCTTGAACTTGTTTGGATGTTAGTCGAGGTTCTTTATCCACCATCCGCACAATCTTGCGTTGAAATCTCTCGTCAATTTTTCTTTTCCGTCCACATCTAGGGAGGTTAGCCACAGTGCCATGGGCTTTACATCTAGGGAGGTTAGCCACAGTGCCATGGGCTTTACACTTCTTGATGACACTGCGCACGGTAGACACAGGAACATTCAGGTCTTTTGGAGATGGACTTGTAGCCTTGAGATTGCTCATGCTTCCCTCACAATTTGGATCTCAGGTCCTCAGACAGTTCTTTGGTCTTCTTTCTTTTCTCCATGCTCAATGTGGTACACACAAGGACACAGGACAGAGGTTGAGTCAACTTTAATCCATGTCAACTGGCTGCAAGTGTGATTTAGTTATTGCCAACACCTGCTAGGTGCCACAGGTAAGTTAGAAGTGCTGTTAATTACACAAATTAGAGAAGCATCACATGATTTTTCAAACAGTGCCAATACTTTGTCCACCCCCTTTTTTATGTTTGGTGTGGAATTATATCCAATTTGGCTTTATGACAATTCTTTTTGTGGTTTTCCATTGAAGACAAATTAAATGAAGGTAATAATACCAAAGAATTTGTGATTGCAATCATTTTCAGGAAGAAACTGAGTATTATCTGACAGAATTGCAGGGGTGCCAATACTTTTGGCCACCACTGTACACTTTCTTGATTTGTGGACTGCACAAGAGAGCATGTTGCCAATTTTTGCAGCTACTTAAAGTACAATTCATTATTATCCCCCTAGTTCATTAGAAAATGCTGTTAGGTAATTTGTAGCGCCAGTAACTTTGCTTACCTGCAGGTGCATACAGGATACCTGGCTGATGCAACAGCCTCTGTTAGGTCACATGACCTGCGTTCTGATTAGCTAAAAAAACAGAGCTTTTGATGCTGACAGGAAGTCTGTCTCTCTACGCATTCCTATGAGACTGACTTTGAACCTCCTAAAGGAATGCATAGAGAGATTCTCTTCTGGGCCACACAACCATGCTGTGAACAAATCCTGTATTCAGCTGCAGGTAAGCAAAATTATTGGTAGTAGTATGTACCTAGAAGCAATTTCTAATGAACTAAACGCAAGGAAAAAAAAACTGGAGTGGTCCTTTGAGCACAAATAAATCTTCTGCTATAACCCAGTTAATAATTTTCCCTGCAAGAACAAATATCAGTAAATTGGTATGCCTTTAAAAAAAGAAATGTTTTCGGACCTTACTGAGCTCTTGGTCTTGGCTGTTTGAAAGAAAAAATGGAGAGTTGTCCAAAGTAATATTGCAAAGGATTATGAAGCTCCTTTAAACGGGTTTTCTCACTACATGATATGTATGATTAGCTCTTACCATGTAGGAAAAGGTAAATAGAGACTATTACCAAATACATTGCTGTTTTATTTTTGCTTTGTTCAGGAAATTAAGAAGATTTTATCTTCTGCTAGTGTACATAAGTTTATCTTGGTTACCAACCACCTCTCCCTGCTCTTGTGAGTCAGTGATACCATGAAATAGCCTTGTGCACTACTGATTACAAATCTCCTGCAGTCATGTCACTGTAACAGGAATAATTAGGAATAGCAGAGTTCATATGCCAATCACTGCTGTTGAACAACCCGCAGGAAGTGTGAGTCTGAAGCTGCTTATGGCTCTGTGAAACAGCATGGTGAGACAACTCCTTTAGGTTACGTCCACATGACAAAGGACAAAAAACTCATTGTATTCTGAATCCGAAATCCGCTTCGTCTAATGATATTTGACCAGTATTTTACACAAAAGCCCGAGGTTTTTTAACTCGGTTTTAATTTTTTGGTGGCGCTTTTGTCATGTATTTCAGTTGGATTTTGATGTGGTTTTCAGATCGTTTTTGCATCACAGAGCACTATTGAGTTTTTGTGCCAAAAAATGTGCACAAAGTTTTCTGATCATTTTTTATACCATCCGTTGACTTCAATAGCAAATTTTCTGTTGTTGTCCGACTGAAATACAGCACAAGATTGAGCATGTTCTAAGGTTTCGGATAAAAAGGTGGTTTTGAAAATCGACCTCAGGAAATCCAAGTCATGCTTCAGACAGTTTTTAAAAACCAGATCCTTAAGGGGAAATCCAACACAGAGTCTGACTCAGCTGTGTGTATAATCTAGGTGGTAAAAACAAAATGGCAGAGTTATAGGAGGTTAGTCTACAGGTAGACTAAAGAATGTGTCACACGCATCAGAATAGAAAACTGAAAGCAGCAAGCCATGAAAATAGAAAATGACCGAAAACAAGTTTAAATGGGATTTACTGTACATACATATAGAAAAGCCTCAATGACAGTGTGCTAGTCATGGTGTGTATGATTGAACAGCAAAATTTAATCATGAATGTTACTATAGCCATGGCAGCTGTAGCAGCTCTTATGGGGCCCAGAAATTGAAGGCCTATACTCAGGTGCAAGAACACGGTACCTCTTCGCAGGGATTAACAAGTTGGTGACTTTCTCCTATTTAGCACTTCTATGTGAGATCTTTAATATTTAATGCTATTATACATACCTTTAGGGCTTATCCCCATGGCAAAGGTTTTCAACTGGTTTTACAGACAGTTTTGTGTTTTGAAAACCGTCTGTACACCGGGTGACAACTTTTAACATTGTCCTTAATGGAAAATCCATGCAGCGGTCCCCACTGCACGGATTTTCCGCCAGACGGTTTGTTAGACTGCCGGTGGTCTGAAAAACATTGAACATGTTCATTCTTCCGCCCGTTTTCGGGCGGAATATGAATATATCTATGTGAAGGGAGAGGGTTTTTCTCCACAAACAGCGGTTGAAAAGCCATCCCCCCGCCGGCCGTGTGCACGACCGCAAAACAGTGCAAGTAACGCTCAGGATTTCCAACCGGTATTTGCACTGTTCTGTGTGAACAGCCCCTTAATCCTTTACAGCCACAGCCGGTTTTGGCGTTCCTGACAGAGCTACATTTTTTAAATCTGACATGTCACTTTATGTGAGAATAACTTTTTGATACTTTTACCTATCCAAGGGATTCAGATATTCTCATGACACATTGTGCTTTAAGTTAGTAAGAAATTTTGGGCCAAACAGTCATGTTTATTTGTGAAAAATATCAAAATATTGTGAACATTTTGCATATAAGATAGTTATTCCACTCAACATAGTTTATAACTAGCATCTACCATATGTCCACTGTAGGTTGGCATCAGTTTTAAATGTCTTTATTTTTTTTATGGCATTAGGGGGCTTAGAAATGTAGTAGTCATTTTTCACAAATTTTAAGATTTCCAATATATATTTTTTTAGGGACTAGTCGAGTTCTGACGTGGCTTTGAGGGGCTGGCATGTTAGATACCCCCATAAAAGACTTCATCTAAGAAATTGCACCCCTTAAAATATTTACAACAGTGTTTAGGAGGTTTGTTAACCCTTTAGGTATTTCACAGAAATTAAAGCAAAGTGGTGGTAAAATTTCAAAATGTCACTTTTTTTTGCAGATTTTCAGTTTTTATCCATTATTCACAGGAACACAGTAGATGTGACCATGGAAATACAAACACATTTGGATTTCCCAGATTCTGCTGTTTTCAGTGATATCCGATGTGTGTCCCTTGTTCGCTATTTGGCCCAACCACAAGCCTCATTGTAGGAGGAGCACCTATTGGACTTTGGGGACTCATTTTCAATACGATTATATTTAGGCACAATTTTAGGTTTGCGGACACCCTAAAGTGGTAAAACTTAATAAACACCACTAAAAGGACTCCATATTGGGAACCACACCCCTTAAGGAAATACCGGGGTTTTTGTGAGTTATTACCCTACGGGGTGTTTCACACTTTTTTTTTGGGTTTTAACCTGTGAAAATAAAAAAATTTAAAAAAAAAAAACTCATTTTTAGTTGAAAAACAAGCCCCCAAATTTTTGAAAAGCAATTCTTCCTTTTGGGTGGGCCCTATATATGGGGTAAACTGCTTTTGGTTCATGGTAGGTTGGAAAGGGGATGGGAGTTAATTGCTTTTGGAACACAGATTTTGGTGGGTGCCATGTTTCATTTGTAAAGCCCCCACAGTACCAGAACAGGTAAAAACCTTCCAGAAGTCACCCCATTCTGGATTCAATACCCCTCATAGATCTCATCTAGGTGTTTATTGCGCATTTTGGGTGCACAGGTGTCACATAGTTTTTAAGTATTGGGCCATGTAAATGGGGGGAAAAAATGTATTTCTGCTACTGTTTTTTGGGCTTCAATTCACAGCGACAAAAATAGCTTTTTTATGTCTTCAATCTGATATCATAACGTTTTATTTTTTTGTAATGGAGCGATTTTGGATTTTTTTTGCGGATGACAATTTGGTCACAATTTGTACATTTTCACTTAGGTGTGTACTCACTTTTGTTGGCAGTGGTTTAGACATTGATCGCTGTGTGTTGAGTTATTTTGAGGGCACACCAGATTTATACTGTTATACAAGCTACACATTGACTTTACATTATATCCAAGTGTCATATCTTCAGTGTTATCCCATGAAAAGATACAATACAAAATTTACAAAAATGTGAGGGGTGTACTGACTTTTTTGAGATACTGTATATGAACTGCTAAAATCTTCTTCTGCAAATATTTGTAAGATGGCCGAATCTTATTGCATGCTTTATAACATAATCCTAATGCCTTGTTATCCTGTAGCCTCAAACTTAAAGCAATTGTCTGGCATAGAAATCATATTTCAAATAGCCTATTAGGACATCAAATAGCAGCAAATAACAATGACAGCTACCCTTGTGGCAACCAGTTCCATTAATGGAAGTAGCCATGTTATATTAAGAGTGTAGGCTGTCATGTTGTGCTATGTTAATAGTGCACCACCAGCTTGCTATGTCTGTATTACAGGAGGTTCCTTATTTTTTTAATTGGTGCCAATTAGTCAGGTTTGAGGTATAAAATGACTAGAAAGAGTGTTGCACCTATTGGAGGACCCTGCATGTCTGTAGATTACAAAGACAGCCCAATGACTGCAAGTGGCACCATAAAGTTTTTTTTCTGTAGGGGATTGTACAG
>JAODAL010002046.1:0-208205 GCA_025379985.1 Phyllomedusa bahiana
TTCAGGCGTCAAAAACTGGGAGTGGTCCCTAAAAAAATGTATATTGCAACTTTCTTGAAAATGTGAGAAATTACTACTAAATTTCTAAGCCCTCTAATGTCGTAAAAAAAAAAAAAAAGACATTTAAAAAATGATGCCAACCTATAGTGGACATATGGTAGATACAATTTTGTGGTGAATAATTATCTGTCTGCACGCAAAAATTTTGCAACTTTCAAAATCGCAAATTTTTCCAAATTTTCATGAAATTTTGATATTTTTCACAAACAAACAAGGATTGTATGGATAAAAATTTCTTACTAAGTTAAAGCACAATGTGTCACGAGAAAACAATCTCTGAATCACATGAATAGGTAAAAGTGTCAAAAAGTTATTCTCACATAAATTGACACATGTCAGATTTCAAAAATAGGGCTGTGTCAGGAAGGTCAAAACAGGCTGGGTCCTTAAGGGGTTAAAAAAAAAAAAAAGGGGGATGCAGTCTTTTTATTGTTTGAATTGGAAAATAGAGAAACAAAGTACCTAGAAGTCTTCACTGTGACTTGTAGTGCAGTTGTAGAGCACCTGTAGTTTTCAAGGAGAGGGAAAATGACGCAGATCTATAAAAGCAACTCCAAAACAGAACCTCTTGCCCCCCCCCCCCACTGTGCAATGATCTGTGGCTTGAGGCGGGACTCTTCAGTCATCTTAGAACACATACATAATCCCAATAGGTGTCATTCTCGTTATGAGAGACCGCAGATAATAGAAGTATTTTGACAGCCATATGTACCTAAAGGGGTTTTCTCACCACAACGATTAACTTTTAACATGTAGGGGAAAGTAGATGGAGACTATTACTAAATACATTGCTGTTCTGATTTTGCTTTGTTCAGGAGATAAATAAGATTTTATCTATTGCTAGTGTACACAAGTTTTTCTTGGTTACCGAACACCTCTTTCTGCTCGCTCTCTCTTATCTGATTGCTCTAAACAGCTGTTGATCATGGGGAGCCACTCCCTGCTAAGTCTTATCTCTAACACAGGAGTTTGTTCACCTAAGTTAATTTTAAAGGGGTTTTGTCATGATGTAATGTTGACGTGGGATCCTCCAAAATGGGTATTTAATCACTTTTCTAAATATATGTGATTACAAAAATTGCAGCCTGAGAGAGCTACAGGCTGCCTTACCTGCCCTTAGTTACTTAAAGCTTCTATTAGATACGACTGACAATGAGCTGCTGGCGGGCTTGCGCAGATCACACTTCTTATTCGATGAGAGGGAGCTGAAAAAGCTTTCAAGGCACCGGGTAGAAATATGTTGTCTTTTGTATACAGAATCCACTAGTAGTTTGATTATTTGAGTGAACATTTCACACGATCTGTTATGCAGCTCTGTTCTCTGGCTGTGACTCTTGCTCAGCGTGGCTTGTTTAGATTTGATTCTTAACAGATAAGGCACTTTCCTGGAAACCCCCCTTTTTAATTTTTTTAAACCCCTTAGAGCTCTATACCCTTGGGGCTTACGGGATAATAAATTCCTTGCAGTCCTGAAAACAGGAATAGCTGGGGAATTGGGGCCCTTGAAAATGTCATTTAAACCCCTTTTTAAAAACAACCCACAGCCTGCCCAAAAAAAAGTGTCATTTGGGAACCATTGTGGCTTTGTGACCCCCAAATGTTGTGAGAAAACCCCCTTTTTAGACAAAAATTTAAAAAGGGCACCAAAGGGTGAGAGGCTACGATGTCTAATGCGTTTAAAAGTATGAAATAAGGCCCCAATGTTCGTAAAACTCGAAAACTTTTCTAAGGGCCCCTAACATGAGGGGGTTTTTGGGGGTTTTGATGGGGGCTTTTATGGGGGTTTTTCCCCACCAAAATTTCAAAATTTTTTAAAACACATTTAGGGAATGTTGTTCGGCAAAATAGGCAAATTACTGCCCCGGGCGGGCCAGACCTTTTTTAAATCGGGTCTGTGAGCCTGAGGAGTCGAAGTGGAGTGGGATTTGCTATTAGGGAAAAAAAATGCCCCCTTATTTTTCAACTATACCCAGTACAAAAATAAAAAAAATTTAATTTCTGTTTCATTTAAATTAAAAAAATTTAAAATGTAAAAAAAATTTGTTATCTTTGTAAAATGAAAAAAATAAATATAAAATTATCCCAAAAAATATAAAAATTGTTTTTAAAAATTTAATAAAATCTAAAACAAATTTTCCCATTCAAAAACCTTCTGAGTTTTTTGTTGAAAAATTTTTTTATTTTTTCCCTTTTTTAAAATTTGAAATGTTTTTTTGCTGTTCCCCACCCCTTTTATTTACCAATCCCAGCAAGAGCCTCACGCACAGGTTTCTCTGGGACCCAGGGGCCATAAGAAAGGGATCACACCAAGTTTTTTCACTGATATGCTTTTTTAAAATTGACTTTTTTTTATTTTCAACTTAACCCTTTTAACCCTTTTAATACATTGTTTGGCGCTTTTAAAATGCGTTAAGTTTTTTTAATGCGTTTTAAACAGGGAGGTGCAAATGAACTTTAGACCCCATTTAAAAATCGCAAAAAACCATTTTTTATACATTCAAGACTTTATACAATGAAAAAAAAGGATTCGATTTTTCCCACGGGGGAACTTAAAAGAAAAATGGAGACCCTTTCGTGTGCCTTTTCCCTTTGCGAAAAGTCCCGGGGTTCCCAAATGGGGGCCCTTTTTCCCCCCTTTTCAAAAAAAAAGGGAGGGCTACCCTACCCAAAATGCCAAAATTTTTCATCATGGAAAAACCCCCTTTAAGGTTAAATAAAGGAAAATCAAAGAAGGGGTTTCCCTTTTGAAAGAAAGTTAATCTTTTTGACTAGTTTTTTAAAAACGTTTCCAATTTTTGCAAATTTTAATTGAAAAAAAAATTGGGTGCCGGGGTGCGGCCTTTAAACCCATTTAAAAATAATCACCCTTAGGGGTAAGTGGTGACTGAACCGGGAAAACGGGAAAACGAATAAATTTTTTTGAAAAATTTCACCCCCCTGGGGAAATTTTTCAGCCCTTTTATACAGCAGTTTTGTTTGTTCAGGCAGTTTTTATATGCCAATTGTGGTGAACGCTTGGTCTTCTAAAAATGGTCGAAGTTTTCCTTTGAGGTTACCCTTTTCTTTGCATGTTCCCAAAAGCCAAAACTGTTGCACTATTTTTTCGATTTTTTGTTTTTAAATTTAAAAGTGGGGGCTTGGAATCTCTTTCGCCTTAAACCAAAAAATTTTTTCTATTCGAAAGCTGTTTTTAGTCTACATAGAAAGTTTAGTTAAAATTTACTTTTGATATTGACATACAATCTTGCCAATCCAATCAACACGTTGTTTTCCACAGAGTGTTACTGTTACAATATTGAAGGTGTGTAATTACATCCAGAACCCGTTCGCGCCCCGTTCTATTTAACTGTATTTCAGGGTACCCAAAAACAATATTAAACTAGATTTAACCCTTTCAGTAGGAAAATTTATTTGGTTTTTTTTCTGTTTTTAAATCCTTGCATTGTGGGCCCGGGGAAAAAAAAATCCATTTTTTTTTCTGGGGCTTTTAAATTTGGTTTTAAGGGTACTTTTGTTAATTTATTCTATTTAGAAGCATTGACAAAAAAAGTATAAAAAAATCCAATTTAAAACAGTATTTTAAAAACAAATCTACCATAGAAGTGTTTGAAAGTTTTTTGTTCATAGTCAAAAATTTTAAACCCCCTTTTTTTCGAGATATTTTTTTTTTTGCCCTTTGGGTTTTTTTTTTTTTCCCCCCTGCCCTTTTAAAAAGCCCTTTAAATTTTTTATTTTTTCAAATGTACTTCTTATTGGTGCCATTGACTATACCAAATAATGTACTGGGAAACCGAAAAAAAAATATGGGGTGGATTGTGAAAAAAAAACGGAATTGCTAAATTTTTGCAGTTGTCTTGTTTTTATGGAGTTTACTGCATGATATAAATGACGTCATCTGTATTCTGCAGGTCAGTACGATTCCAATAATATGAAATGTGTAGATTTTCATCATGTTTAAGTACATTTTAAGTACATGTTTAAGAACATTTTAAAAAATAGAAATATTATTTTTAATATTTGTACTACAGTACCATTTTCTGCTACTAATAACCTTTTTGTTCTTCCACCTGTTGTCCTGAGTGAGGGCTTGTTTTTTGCAGGCTAAAGTGTGGTTTTTAAATTTTTGGGGGATGTGAAATTACATAAAAAATCTCAATTTTGGCACTAGGAATTTTTCTTTTTCCAAGGTGCTTACTCTATGGGATAAATTATATTATATTTTCATACATCAGACCTTTACGGACGCAGTCATACAAATTATTTGTAACTTTTAAATGTTTTTATTTGTAAAATTGCAAAAAGGGGGTGTTTTTAAACTTTTAAAACTTATTTTATTTTTAAGACTTTTTTTTTTACACTTGTAGTCCCCCAAGAGTACTTGAGCACTAGAGGACGTAACCACTTGTACACCTTTTATATAGATAATGCAAAAGGGTGCTCCTATTACTTCTTGCCATTGCACAAAGTCTTCATTAGGCTTCTGGCTACCATGGCAACTACTCGGCTCCCCCATGATCTCATTTTGGGAAGGCCAATTGCACAGTACCTTTTCTCATTCATTTAGTTACCACGGCTTCAGTCACTTTGGCATCTATCGGTTCTTTCACACAGCGCAGTTTTCGTGCAGTTTTAAAGAGAAGCTGTCACATAGATTATGCCCTCCTTGCTGAGGACAGCACAAGCTATGGTCAGACCTGCTGTTTCCAGCGCTATGTTCCTTATTCTGTAAGATGCTGAAGTTTTCGTGTATTTAATGCTCAAATCTGCAATTTTCAGCCAGAAAAGTAATTCGAAGAGTCATTCAAAGAGTCATTTTTTTTCAAACTCCGCCCATCTGATGCTAGCCCCGCCCACCTCAACTGATAAACCTATTACTTTTAATAGGTAGAAACACGAGAATAACTGTCAGTGGGCGGGGCTATCATTTGGTGGGCGGGGCTAACACCTACTCATGAATAAGATTTGAGGGGTAAATGCTTTAAAACTGCTGCATCTTACAGAATAAAGGACACAGCGCTGGAAACAGCAGGTCTGACACTAGCTTGTGCTGCCCTCAGCAAGGGGGGGCATAACCTATGTGACAGGTTCCTTTTAACTGTGCTCCAATTTAACTGCCTTTATTACCAGCAAGCTTCTTTCAGTTTGCTTAAATTGTTTGGAAAGGTGTTTCAAGTGACTAATCAATTACTGCGTTTGAAGTCCTGTGGATTACAGACACACTAATTGATTACTTACTTTCTAAAGAGTTTAGATAAGTGAAAGAAGCTTGCTGGTAATAAAGGCACATAATTAGAATGCAGTTAAAACTGCACCAAAACTGCACTGTGTGAAAGCACCCTAAGGAGATAAACTGCAGGGGTCGGAGCCGTCAGCTGTAATTAACAGCCAGCACATAATGCCTACGGAGAGGGCTCAGCAAGTGAGCCTGCTCCATATCTCCTTTCTGACAGTATGATGTACCCATACATCATTTGTCAGTAAGGGGTTAGTGTGAATGTGCGGCTTTGAGGTATATTGTTCATTCAGTAAGTATTTTTAAAGAGGTATTCTCACCACATTGATTAGCTGTAGGCAAGGGTAAATAGAGTTAGAGCAGTACTTATCACCTGCTTGTTTGCAGAAGGTTTCCTGGGCTGCCGACCACCTGTACTCTGTATTTCTATCTGTATCTATTTAGCCATCCATTTCAACTAAAAGGGAGTTAATGGCAAAGATGATTCAAGTCTGCCCCAACTCTCTGCTGCTTCTAAGTGAGTGCAGGTAGTAAACAGAATAGGTGACTCTTTGTTATTTATAGAGTAGGTACTTGAATTTACACAATACATGTTTTAGGTATTTATATGTATATTACAGCCATAGCCATCAACATTTTCTGTAATTTGTGCTATATTAGCTCTGCTTTAGGATCAAATAAGATGGGCTCAAATAAGGGAGCTTTGAGCACCCAATAGCCCTGTACTTGCTATCTTTCTTTGGACTACTTTTGGTAGGCACTAACCACTGTATTCCAGGAACACCACACAATGCAATCTTTGACTTGCTTAACATAGAACTAAGTTTGTGAAGGGATTTATGTCATTTATAATATTGAATAGATGCATTGCCTGAAATGCTATAAATATTGTTTTTTATGTTTTATATGTTATGCCGCACACCTGTACTTTTTAATTTATCATTTGTGTGTTTCTTTAGATGCTTTGTTATATGGATCATGATGAAGAGACCTAAGACAACTCAGAAGGTTGCTTTTTAAATTGACAGCAAACTCTTTCTTCAGAACCTTACTTTTTTACCATAGTGTCAATCCCATCTATTTAACAGCACTGATAAAACAACCCCATTGCTATGTGCTCTGTGAGATCTTGCAGAGTCTCACTTTGCCTTTTGAACTCTGGCATAAACTGTTTGACTGTAAAAATGAAAAGTTTGACATTACTGTAGATGATTATAAAGTAGCTTAGGAGGGGGCAGCTTTACCATATGCTCTTAAAGTTCAGAGCGAGAACTCTCACGCAGGATCCGTTTGTATTGCAGTGACCCCTCTCTCACATCTAAATGAAGAGCTGTCATTATACTTCAGAAGCCATAAACCACCTTCATGATTTGTTTTTGTACATTTAGACTCTCCCCATGAACTTGTAAATGATGATTCTGCCAAGATCAACGTGCAACAAAACTCTTCAGCTACTGAAGACTGGTTAATGCAAATGAAGCTATAAATTATGATAAGAACAAGCCCATGTTTGTTCTTCTTAGATGAGGTTAATGTCAGGGTAGATTGTGTGACAGTATATATTATGAAGTCTGTAAAATAGCTGATCTTGTAAAACAGGCAGATAGATTAACGTTTTACTATGCTTTTCCTTACTTTTTGATATTTGGCTTAATGTCCTTTTAGAGGCCAATGGAAACATTGGTCTTACTGAGAGCTGCTTAAATGTACATATAATTGAATTCTAACATATATTGTACTATAAAGCTATGTTTTATGCACGTTGTCACGAATGGCGCCGGAGTCTGCGAGTCTGGCTGCGGGCGCATTCGGGCAGTCGGGCTGCAGGCGCATTCGTAGCCCTGCAGGCACACCAGGTCCCGGAGTAACTTTCGCTGCGCTCCGTGGTGCACATACTCACCCTGCCACGCTCCTGTGCTTCCGCGTCCTCCTGCCGGTTGCTGCGCGTGTCCCAGGGCGCATGCATGCCGGCTCGCTCTGTTTTAAAGGGCCAGCACACCGGTAATTGGTCATGCTGGCCGCTGACCGTATTTAAGGGTTTCACTTCCTCCAAGCCCTTGCTGGATCTTCACAGCTTTTGCCTACAGAGATAGCATACTGCTAGTGTTCTCCTCATACTGTTCAGATGGTTCCTATAGCATGTCCTTGGACTTTAGCTGCATTGCCTGTCCTGTCCGCCTGTCGTGTCTTTGATTAGCCCGTCGACCCGGTACCTCTTCGTACCTTGGCTGCTTCCACAAGCTAGTCGCGTCTGGGGTAGCGACCTGCTGGAATCTTACCGCAGCAAGTCCATCCCGCTTTGTCGCGGGCTCTGGTGAAAACCAGGACCCACTTAGATTCCGCTCCCATGCGCGGCTTACACCATCACTTGCGGGGGTCCAGTGGATTCACATTCTGCAGGGCGTAACACACGTGTTTAACAACATACATTAAAAGCACCATTAATTCCAGGATGCTGTACAATCAAATGAAATCACACACATAATATAAGACCAGGACAAATACAATATTAGCACTAACACACTGATACAGAAGGAGAAAGGATCCTGTCCATGAGAGCTTACAATCTACAATGAAGAAGGGGGAGAAAGAAGGTGAGAGATGGAGATGTGTGTGTTAGTGTATGTTCACACAACGTTTTTCAGATCCGTTTTTGGATCTGTTTTTCGGACCCAAAACGGATCCAAAAACTTATCTAACAATGTGCAGTTTGATTTACATTGGTTTCAATGTAAAACACGCATCACCGTTCAGACAAGTGATCGCCGATGCGTGTTTACTTGCGTCTTTTTGATGCGCTTTTCGGATGCGTTTTAAGAATTGACATGTCAATTCTACTTGCGTTTTACGCAAGTGAAATCCCCATAGGAAACAATGGAATGTGCTTTTGGAGACTGAAAAACGGATCCAAAAGCGCAACATACTTTTGGGTACGTTATGGATGCCCATTTCATACGAAAAGCGCTTCTGAAAAACGCATCGGATTAAAATTTGAAGTTAGAGTGTAATACACTAAATCGGCCCCTAGAGGTCTCATTTGATCTTGAACAGGGGTGTCAAACTCGTTTTCACCGGGGCTAGCTACATCAGCCTCATGGCGTACCTTAAAGGGCCAACATAATTTTAGAACTGTGTAAATGGAACTTCTCCTTAACTGTTACAGGTAGTAATATGCCTCCTGCAGCCAGGTAGTTACCCCATGTAGCCAGGTAATATGCCCTCTGCAGCCAGGTAGTAGTCCCTTTTAGCCAGGTATTATGCCCCCTGTAGGCAGGTAATATGCCCCCCTGTAGCCAGGAAGATGCCCCACATAGCCTCCCTGTAGTCAGGGAGATGCCCCACATAGCCCCCTGTAGCCAGGCAGATGCCCAACATAGTCCCCTGTAGCCTGGTAAATGTCCCATATAGTTCCCTGTAGCCAGGTAGATGCCCCATATAGCCCCCTGTATCCAGGTAAATGCCACATATAGTCCCGTGTAGCCAGGTACATGCCCCATATAGCCCATGTAGCCAGGTAAACACCCCATATAGTCTCCTGTAGCCAGGTACATGCCCAATATAGTCCTCTGTAGCCTGGTAGATGCCCCATATAGCCCTCTGCAGCCAGGTAGATGCCCCATATAGTCCTCTTTAGCCTGGTAGATGCCCTATGTAGTCCTCTGTAGCTAGGTAGATGCCCCATGTAGCCAGGTAGATGCCCCATTTAGCCCCCCAGTAGCCAGGTAGATGACCCACATAGCCCCCCTGTAGCCTGGTAGATGCCCCATATAGCCCCTGTCACGAGTGGTCCCGCAGCCCCTCGCCCGGGCTGCGGGCGCACTCGTGCGGCCACCCGTCGGGTCCCGGCGGCCCCTGCCGGTCCCGCGGGTCGGGTCCCGCCTGCTCTCTTACCTCTCCGCGCTCCCGCGTCCTCCCGTTCTCCTGGCCGGCCGGTGTGCGCATGCCCGCGCCTTAGGCGCGCGCGCGCCGGCTCTCGAGGATTTAAAGGGGCAGTACGCCCATTATTGGTTAAGGCTGGCAGGTGACCCTATTTAACTCCCTTCCTTCCGGGTCACCTTTGCCGGATCTTTAGTGCTGTACTGCCTTCAGAGAAAGCTTCTTCTGCCTTGTTGCCTGACTTCCGTGTACCGAACCTTTTTCGCTCCTGTGTCTTGACCACGAACCTTTGCCGCCTGCCCTGACCTCTTGCCTGTCCCGACTTCGCCTACGTCTTACGAATTTGTACCACACACTGCCTTGGCTGCCACCGCAAGCAAGTAATGCCAGTGGGGCGACCTGGTAGTTCTTCGCCGCAGCAAGTCCATCCCGCTTTGCGGCGGGCTCTGGTGAAAACCGGGTTCTACTTAGATTCTGCCCCCTGGTACGGCTTACACCATCGCTTGCGGTGGTCCAGCGGATCCACTACCTGCATTTGTTACAGCCCCCCAGTAGCCAGGTAGATGTCCCCTGCAGCTAATGAATATGAAATAAAAAAAGGTACTCACCTCCTCATGGTCCGTGCTGCACGGGCAGGTCCGACAGCTGGTGTACGCCGTCACGCAGCTCCCAGGGATCTCCTGGGCTGGCAGAAGCTGCCGACAGAGGAGACCCAGTGTCACAGGGGGCGTGAGTAAAGTGGTGCATCACGCCCCCTGCAATGCCGATGTGTATGTACAGTGCTCACCAAGCGTTGTACATACAAAGGGAGAAGGTAGGAGGGAAACGATCCCTCCTGCCTCCTCCCTGTAAGAGCAGCTGCACAGAGAGTGTGCAGTTGCTGACTGACTCTGCGCGGCTGTGGTAAAACGGCCAAGCGGAGTCAGTGAGATCGCGAGGGCCACAGGCCGGAAAACACAAGGCCACAGGCCGGATTTGGCCTGCGGGCCTTATGTTTGGCACCCATGATCTAGAAGATCTGTTTGAACTTTAGTAACCTAATGACCTACGTTAGGTAGTAGTGTAAGAGGTAGCCCAATAGGGGGAGCTAACAGCATTTTACGTGTGTTTAATCTTATAAATCCCTTTTGATATATATTGAATGATATAAAAGCAGTTTTTTCGTATATAATGGGTGCTTATAGAAATTATAGAAGTTTTTAATAATACATTTATTAATGTTTTAGATAGTTTATTATAGAATGTTGAGTGGTTTTAGTATAATACTAATACTGATTTTTAAGATTAAACACATGTAAAATGTTGTTAGCTCCCCTATTGGGCTTCCTCTTACACTACTACCTAACCACTTTAAGATGAAACATATGTAAAATGCTGTTAACTCCCCCTATTGGGCTTCCTCTTACACTACTACCTAACCACTTTAAGATGAAACACATGTAAAATGCTGTTAACTCCCCCTATTGGGCTTCCTCTTACACTGCTACCTAACCACTTTCCACTCTAAGTGAAAATGTAGGTCATTAGGTTACTAAAGTTCAAACAGTTCAATGAGACATCTAGGGGTCGATTTAGTATATTACATTAAAGATTCTACCTATTCAAACTACATCCTCCATGGATGGTATCATTTGTGGATAGTCAAGTTTTTTGCCTGCATTTTATCTAGTGTATACTGTGTATATATATATTGAAAAACGGATCCGAAAAATGCATCCAAAATTGCATCCAAAAACGCATCTGCAGCTGCGTTTTTGGATACGTTTTTTAGAGGCAGGTTTTCTGCTGGTGAAAAATAGATCCAAAACGTCGTGTGAACATACCCTTATTGTGTGTTAGCAGCAAGGTTATTGTAAATTGTAGGCTATCCTGAAGAGGTGGGTTTTCAGGTCACTTCTGAAAGTTGTAAAGGTGGCAGATAGTCTGGTGTGTTGGGGCAGTGAGTTTCAGAGTATGGGGGATGCACAGTAGAAATCTTGGAGATGGTTGTGTGAGGAGATGACAAAAAGAGAGCAGAGAAGAAGGTTCTATGAGGATCAGCAATTGCATAAGGGAAGGTGTTGGGAGATTAAGGCAGAGATACATGGGGGGACAGGTTATAGAGAGCCTTGTATGTCACGGTCAGTAATTTGAACTGAATTTGCTGGATAATGGATAGCCATTGCAAGGATTGGCAGAGGGAGAGGCAGAGGAGTAACAAGCTGGACAGTGGAGATAAAAATGGATTGAAGGGGAGCAAGACTGTTAGATGTGAGGCTGCATTAGAAAGGATGTTGCATTAATGTAGGGTGAGAGGGGGAATTATGACAGCATGAACAATAATCTTTGGAGAGTCAAAGTCAAGAAAGGAGCAGATTCAGAAAATAATTTTCAGGTGGAAGCGACAGGAAGTGGTAAGGGCTTAAATATGCGGTTTGAAAGGGAAGGCAGAATCAAAGGGTGGCCCAAGGCATCTGCCTGGCTACTGGGGGGGCTACTGGGGCATCTGCCTGGCTACTGAGGGGGCTATGGGGCATCTGCCTGGCTACTGGGGCATCTGCCTGGCTACTGAGGGGGCTACTGGGGCATCTGCCTGGCTACTGAAGGGGCTACAGGGGCATCTGCCTGGCTACTGAGGGGTCTACTGGGGCATCTGCCTGGCTACTGAGGGAGCTACTGGGGCATCTGCCTGGCTACTTGGGCATCTGCCTGGCTACTGAGGGGGCTACTGGGGCATCTGCCTGGCTACTGAAGGGGCTATTGGGGCATCTGCCTGGCTACTGAGGGGGCTATGGGGCATCTGCCTGGCTACTGAGGGGGCTACTGGGGCATCTGCCTGGCTACTGAGGGGGCTACTGGGGCATCTGCCTGGCTACTGGGGGGGCTACTGGGGCATCTGCCTGGCTACTGGGGCATCTGCCTGGCTACTGAGGGGGCTACTGGGGCATCTGCCTGGCTACAGGGGACCATGGGGCATCTGCCTGGCTACTGTGGCATCTGCCTGGCTACTGGGGCATCTGCCTGGCTACTGGGGCATCTGCCTGGCTACTGGGGCATCTGCCTGGCTACTGGGGGACTATGGGGCATCTGCCTGGCTACTGGGGGACTATGGGGCATCTGCCTGGCTACTGGCGGACTATGGGGCATCTGCCTGGCTACTGGCGGACTATGGGGCATCTGCCTGGCTACTGGCGGACTATATGGGGCATCTACATGGCTACTGGGGGACTATAGGGCATCTCCCTGGCTACCGGGGGGTTATGTGGGGCATCTCCCTTTCTATATGGGGCATATTACCTGGCTACAGGGGGCAAAAATACCTATCTACCTACATGGGCATATATAACTGTCATCTATAGGGGGCTTTATAGCCACTTATCTACCTCCAAGTAGTTCTAAAATTATGTCGGCCCTTTAAGGCCCTTTAAGGTACGCCGTAAGGCTGATGTGGCCCCCGGCGAAAACGAGTTTGACACCCCTGGTGTAGACAGTCCCAGGGGCATGAGAGGGTGTGACAGGGGTTGTGAAGGGGGTGCGAAGTGGTATGTCCCAGTACAGTTATAAGTCAAAGCCCAAGTGGGCCCATCGTTGCCTCGAGTAGAGGGGGGGGGGGGAGGCTGTGGGGGGTACCTGCATCAGCATTCCGGGAGCGTCCACAGACAGGGGCAAGGCCATATTCACCTCTCCATGTGTGCCCAGCACAAGGCCAACCTAAGGTAGATAGACATATCTTGCTGCTTCTTTGTCTGTAACCATATCCTCTAACCAATATCTGTGTAGTTATATCACATGTATGTATTGTTTGTCTAGTTTGCTCACAAGGCGATTAAATCTTTAAAGTTTAATCCTGAGCTGGTCTGTTGTCTTGATCACCCGACATCACTTGTCCGTTTGTCTTGGTCTCTAATATATCGCTACCTGGGCTGGTTCCTGGCCTGGTTATACGTCTGAAATGGGCGGGTTTTATAACTAATGAGGAACTGTTGGCAGTCTACCGGGCTGGTAGAGTTCTGGTTCACCAGTGCGGGCAAAGAGATCTCTCCCAGCTGTTCAGGGTTGTGGGCAAGTGGGGTATCCTCTCGCACTCCCTGGGTCTTCCTGTGCCCATGTGGACAGGGGTTAACTGTGAAACCATATCCGACTGACCTTGTGCACCGCTAGGGGGAGCGCAACATCACGATACACCCCAAGTCAGGTTGTTGACCCTCGAGTAGGCGCGTGCTGTTTCCTGACAAAGAGATCCATTAAAGAGCCAAATCTGTGATGCAAAGAGATGAGAGAATTAGCAAGAGTGGGATTTGTCAACTGTGTGAAAGGCAGAGGATAGATGTAAGAGGACGAGCACAGAGTAGTGGTGTGAGACTTGTTTTTCTTAAGTCATTGGTGAATGTCGTTAGGGCAGTTTTCGTAGACTGGTAGGTTATTAACCAGATTACATGATACTTGTTGTTCAAAGAGTTTTAAAGCAAATGGGATCAATGAGATGGGGATATAATTGAATAGAGAGAATGGGTAAATGGATTATGTCTTGAGAATTAGAGAATTAATGACGCTTGCATGTTTGAAAGAAGAAAGGCAGATCCCAGAGGTTAACGATAGGTTGAAAACATCAGTTCAGGCTGAGATAATCATATTATTAAGGTTGGGGATGAAGTGGGATGGTACTCGGTTGAAAGGAAAGGTAGTGATGTAGAATTTGGAGAGTAGTGTGGAAAGCTTGTCATATGCGATGATGGCAAAGCAGGTTATGGGAGAGGCGCATTGTGCTGATATGTAGACAGGTTGCAGGGACTGTAGCTGAATGTTGTCAATCTTGCTTTTAAAGTTTGTGGTGAAATCTGAAGCTGAGATAAGAGATGAGGGACCTGGAAACTGAACAGGGAATTGAAGATGTAAAATAGTTGGTTAGGGTTGTGAGACAGAAGATATAAGGGTGGTAAAGTAGCCCTGTTTGTCAGAACAGAGTGCAGATTTGAAGTTGAGCAGTGTTTGTTCGTAGGTATAAAGGTCTTTTCTGGAGTGGGTTTTCTTCCAGTGCTGCTCTGCAATTGATTCAGCAAAATTGTTGGTAAGAGAGGCAACAGAGTCAAGAGATGAGGTAATTGTGGTGAAGAATGCAGTGGCTGTGTCAGTGTCATGAAGTGTGTGTAGAGTGTGTGACCACCCTACTAGTAGTCTTATGTATGTATACAAGTCAGTTGTAATATTTGCACCATGTGTATGGTTTTGCATCAATGTTGCTTTAAGCATCAGTATCTCAATTTGCCTGTAGCCAATCTGAAATATCATAGGGGACCCTGGAAATAAGAAGGGAATTTGCTGCAGGCCCATATTAGAGCCATTCATGCTTGGCAGAAGTTAAATGTGTGTCAAAGGATTATAGGTAGTGTTGACTAGGTACCTACTGTTGTGGCATTAAAAGGGTCAATTGTATACAAACTGTCAGTGAACCATGAGTAAGCAAAGGTCGACAATCTAGTCCCAGGAAAAGACTCACAGAAGTAGAGGAAAAGATTGAGCAGACATACAGAAAAAAGATAGAGAGAAAAGTAAGCAGTGGACTGTCTGCAAGGAGGAGAAAATAGAGGCCCGGAAAGCTGGTTGCCGAATACAGGTATTCCTAGTGATGCTACTCGAAGCCTTACCACTGATCTGGGCCAAGCCTTGGAAGGGCTATTCTCATCACAATGATTAGTTTTAAACATATAGGCAAAGGTAAATAAAATTATTAGGGCTTGTTCACATGGCGTTTTCACTCCGTGTTAACTACGCTTGTTGGATCCGTCTTTGGGAATGACAGGACAGACCCAGAGACGGATCTAAACAATTAGCAATGAGATTATCACTGCGGTCTATGAGAGATCGCCGCTGCGTGTTCCCCTCCTGCCTGTCGGCTCCATGTTCGAAAGAATTGACATGCATGGACACTTCTCTTAATCACAGATAAATTAGGTTATTTTCTGCTTTATGAGGGAAGGTTGCATGAAATACATGGATATGGCACTGCTCATTTTCATCTAAGATTTTCTCGTGTGTCTGACTAGTTGTCGCTTTGTATACGATTGACTTTTTGATGAGACCACTGTGCTTGGTATCACTTTCCGGAGGGATGTGCTACAAGCTACATGACTTGTTTTCCAAAATGTTTAAAGCTAAATATTCTTTACTTGATAAAACTGATGTTTGTTGCTTATGTTTCCATAAGTTATTGTGCTTATGGAATCAATACAGATCTCAAAAGTGTCATTTATGAGTTCATCAGAAAATGACATCACATTTCATCTCTTCCATTGCGTTTGTTTTCCATTTTATTATTTCTTCCATTCTAATCATCAAAGCAGCGCTTTACTTATATGGAAAAATATTCTGTATGATTATTTCAAAAGTACAGTAACTCTATTAAACACTTAATACTTTTGTCCTAAGGAATAAGTGATTTTCCGTCCAAGCAACTTCTGCATTTGACTAGCATAATGGTTTTATACTATGACTTCTGGTTCTCGTATATTCAACTTCCAGCTGCTCTATTTATTAAGAGAGAATTTTATGATCATAGATCAGAAATTTAGATAAAAAATACAGAGAGTTTTTGATCTTATAGTGGGTTGTTTTTAAAACTAATTTTATTGAATAATAATGTATAACCACAAAAGTTGCACTTCTGTTATTATACATAAATCTATAAAAATCCTTCAAAAGGGCTTAGTATAAAGCAAAGGGAAAATTATACCTGCGAGTGGCTGTTTGTGAGGGACAGACGGGTGAGGATTAGATAAAACAAGAACAGGATCAGCGGGGCAGTGGGAAAGTGAGTACTACTGCTGTTATTATTTTACAATATTCTGAGCTGTTTCAAAAGAAATTAAGGGTGCCAGTCAACCCCTCCACTTCCACCAATCACTATATTGCTGCAGGTCAACTCTGTGGTTGAGGTCTTCTATTATCTTTGCAAATGGAACTAGCCAGGGGTTCTAAAGCCACAAGAAATGAAAGCACTGACTGGGGGCACCCTTATTTGATCTATTTTCCAAAAGTTAAAAAAACCAGCACATGGAATAGTTACTGTTAAAATCTCATGGGCCCTGTTGCAAAATTTCAGCTTGGACCCCTCTGCAACTTCCCTCATAGCCACCAGTTGTGGCCTGCCAGTAACTTTCAACCACATCACTCACAATATTCCCTTCAAGACAAGTAAGGCTGCATTCACACGACAATGGTTTACAGTCAGATTTTTAAGTGTATTCAGTATTTAGAATGGACCTCATTCCCTCATCCCCATAGACCTCAGTAGAAAATCTGAGCGGTAGTCTACACAGCTCAGATTTTCTGAGGTTGGATTTCAAATCCGAAATCCTTTCAAGAAACTTAGAACATTTTCTATAATTCGTCGTATTTCACTTCAAGACAGTGGATTATAGTACTGTTCAATATTAATGGCCTTTCCGCTATCCGAAAACCGACCGCAAAATCTGCACAATCAAAACAGTAAAAAATAAAAACATTGTAAAATACTGGTCGGATTGACGTGTAGACATAACCTTAGGGTGTGGCAGTTTTGGACCTGACCACTTTTCCTTTTAAATCAGGTAATACAGAACAGCATCAAATATTAAAAGGATATTCCAATGGTACAAAATGCTTGTTAGTCCGTCGTGGTATGATGAAAAATAGAAGAAAAGAAGCATACTTACTGTACCTACCAGACGCTGTTGTTTCATGACCTTCCTACCAGGATGGCAGTAGACTTGCCCGTTCATCCTTCACATGATAGGTGCAGGCAATGAGAGACTGTGAGGGTATGTTTGCATGGCATATTGCGGCACATACAGTACGTGCCACAATACGCCAGGTGTTTTAGACATCCGCACAGGCAGGGCGGACCCCCCACAATTACGTCGTGTAAACTTACCCCAACGCTCAGGAAGGACTGCAACTGTCACAGGAAGGAGGACAAGGCCAGGCTACTGATGGGATGACCAGGATGACCACGTCGAAGGAACAACAGCATCTAGGAGGTAAGTATGTTTCTTTTTTTCTATTTTTCATCATGCCCCAATGGACTAATGAACATTTTGTACCATATGAAAAATTAAAGTAGTATTTACTTTTCAGACAAACATGGATTAGATAGGTATACCACTCAAGATTCAGTGGCCTGAAGTGGCTGGGATTATGAAAACAGTTGAGCTTCTTTATGTGGTTTCCTTAACTTCCATAGAAATGAATGGGAGTTACGGAAAGCAGGTAGAAATGCCCCTTAAGCTGTTTCTATAATTCAGCCACCTCTACCATCTATCTTCAGGTGAGACCCACATCTGTCATGTTTTCTGGGAGTTCAGTGGGCAGTTACACTAGAGAAACAATGACCTCCTGACTAATGCAGATGTGGCCAGCCGTCGCGTCCATAGTGTATGCTGTAGTAAGGGATGATGTTCCAGATGGAACGTCTTCACTTACAGAAATACACATAATAATAAAAATGTGACAGCTACAAAACATTACACAACAATAAAGTCTATAAACACAGTGTTGAACACAGTGAGCATAATTAATAATAAAAAGAACCGCACAACCCCTTCAAGTTTCAAAGCTGTTTCCTTTTGCCATGTAAAATTAGAAGTCTCAGAATCCTTTGGGCGACATGTATTAATCCTGGCGCTGACAGTCCAGTTCTAAATCGATTTAAAACAGTGTAGAATGCGGCAGAAATTTTTGGGACCCTGTTCTTTGCATTTCATACAACAGGCCCCGTTTTTAGTGCTAAAAGGGACTTTGTCAGGCCCAGGCAGACCCCCCTTTAAACCCCGGTTGGCTGTTCTAAATGTTCTGCCCCTGGGTTTGCGTAAAAGAATAAAAAATTGTGTCTTCTTTTAGGGAATGGGGGAAACAAGCCCCCAGAAGCACCAAAACTTTAATACATTAAAAAGTGTCAGGGCCGGCTTATTGTCCCAAAATTTTTGGGGGTGGGGATATTCATCCCATTTATAAAAAGGGTCTACTACAGTTTTGGAAAACCAGATAAGGGTTGCAGCTCCATTCATACATGTCGCCTTTTGTGCACTCTGCTCTGTACAACTGAGTACAGTGACCTGCCATATCCTTAGTATTTATAAGCAACTTACCCATAGTGGATTGGATTTTGAGAATTGAAGAAGAGCTCTTATTTTGTCCTACCAAATAGGCCAGCAACTTGTTGGATTGATTGATTGCAAAGTATTAGTGTTTACTAAAAACATTTTCCTACATATGTGCTTTCTCATTCTAATAAAACAGACATTGTATACCTACAGAAAAAATATGCACTCTAAAAGGGCCCAAGAAACTTTATTGTGCCCCTTATTCAGTACACCCCTTTCATTACAGGGGTTTATCTTTTTTTTTAAACAGGGGTTTTTTAAAGAAAACCCTTTGGGGAAAGCTTTTAGGATATCCCACAAAATAAAGGGATAAACTTGATTATCTGATTAGAAAAGCCTAAGTCTGATGTGGTACATGAACATTTGGGTCTATCAAACCGAACCAGAAGGGTTTAAATTTTTCCGTGTTTAGCAGATAAAAGTTTTGGGGGGAGGTGGGCATTTAAAAGGGTATGGGGAAAGGATCTGATAGTTTGAGCAGTTTATAGAACAAACTGTGTAAACCCCATTTTTACAGCTTTAAAAAATGGGAATTTGGGGAAAAAGATGTCTTTAATCTTAAGAGCTCTACGCAGTTTATTTAAGGTAAAAATGTGTTACTGGGGCGATAGCTTAAAGCAAAGACCATTGGGTGGAAAAACTAAAAAAGTGATTATGTGCAGCATTACATCAGAGAGCATGTTGAAATTTACCATACATGGTACCTTCACTCTGGGAAAACCTGCAGAAAATAGCAAAGCTAAAAAGTTTGAAATTTTCCCTTTTTTGAGGTTGGAGAAATTTTTTAAAAGCCATTTCTTTTTGTAGTATAAAAAAAAATTTTGTAAAAGCTCACGATTATATAATATATAGCCAAAAACAAAAAAAAAAAAAAAAACGGGCGCTCGTGAAAAAAAACCCAAAAGTGTTCGAAGCAGACCGGGGTTGTTTTAAACTGTGTCTTTATTTTTATAAAACTGCCTTGGGCGGGAAATGTCGGTCAGACACGAACGCGAAGTCTTTAAATTTTGTTTTTATCGGGGCAGGGTTTGTAAACCCCCGCGTTTTTTAAGAAATAAAAGACACAGTTTATTTTTAAATCGGTCTGCTTCGAACACCCATTGGTTTTTCACGGGGCCCCCCTGTTTTTTTTTTTTTTGTTTTTTGGGGGTGTTGGGTGTTCCGCCGGGGTGCTGAGGAGCGTGGGGGCTAAGAATACCCCGGGGGCTGCCCTGGATTTCCCTGTGTTGTATTGCCTTTTTTTGCAAGTAACTGTGAGTGTTTTTTGCCTCCTACATTTGCACAAAAACTCAGGTAAGGCTTATAGTGATCCCTTTAATTTGCGCATTATTTTAAAATACTTTACGATTTTGCCCTCCCGTTTTTTTCTTTATCTATATATATATATAAATATATATATATATTTTTATTATATATATTATTATATTTAATATATTTATTTATTTAAACCTTTTGGGAATTTTTTTTTGCTTTGATCTAGTTCACCTCTCAAGGTATTATGCACTAAGATGAAAACCCCTTTGGAATAGGAAGTGTAGTGAGAATATTCAGCTCTTTCAACCACTGGTATATCAAGCATTCTAATTTTATTATTTCTCTTTCTAGGGATCTTTCTATGTATCTTCATAGGGATTCCCAATTCTGAGAGACATATATCACACATAATACTGAAAATACAGCTACAAAGGATATTCACATTGGTCTGATACCCTTCAATATATCAATAACAAAAATCATCATATGCAAATAATAGAAAGCTTTGAATAAATTCCCCGAGTACATCCTTTAACGGTATCAGGAAGTAGCAAAACAACTATTTACCCAAGGCACATTCGTGAATTAAAATAAACCTCAACTACATATAACTGGTAGCAGCTGGCAAATGTTAAGAATGAGAAAAACCAATGATACAACATGGCAGTTAAAGTGGCAAACGTGTTGGGTGAGAGCCGTGTGTTTTCCTATAAAATCTAAGCTCTCAAATCCCTGGGGCTGCTCTGTGTATTGGAGGAGAACAAAGAACCCAAGATTAACTCTATGAAACAGCTAGTTGTTTAAGTAGATGAGCAACAGTAGATCCAAACCCTTTGTACCTGTAAATCCATCTTAAGTATTCACATAGTATCAAGGGTGTAGATCAGCTGTCTATGAAATCTGTGAAAAAATACTAGGACTATCAATAAAAAATAGAGGTAGGGAATCCTCAGTTAGGGGCCGTTTACACAGCAAGGGACAAATACCGTTCGGCTTATCCGACCAGTATTTGTCCTGTTTAGCGGCCGTCTCCACGGCCGGGGTGGGGGGGGGGGGGGTGGCTTTTCTCCGGGATGAGCACAATGTCTTTCAGGCGGCCCGTGGGCGGAAAAACCGCCAGGCGGAAAACCCGTGCGGTGGGGACTGCTGCACGAGTTTTCCATAGAGCACAATTGTGCTCGTTTGCGGCCGGTTTTTCAGACGGTCTTCAAAACCGCAAACCAGCTGAAAAACCGTCCGAAAACTCGTGCAGTGGGGACATGCCCTTACTGTACATTCTAGGCAACAAGTTAGGTAGCATTATAACAGCAGGGAGATCTGTGTTGGTGTCTCTTTCACTCTTGTGGTTTACTAGCACTGACCTTTTGTGTCAGATTCATCTGGTTCCCTGAGCATAGTCCTTGGAGCTAGAAGTTTTTAAGATTATGTCATGCCATATTGATTCATTGCCATCAAAGAGAAAAAAAGTTGTTTTTTCCCAGCTACCCTATTTGTGAATTTTGAATTTATTGAGGGATGTCAATCATTCAGGACCAGCATATATTACCTAAGGTATAGAATGACTACAAAAAGAACTTCTTGCTCTATTAGAACCAAAATGCCTCTGTATCACACAGGCAGCCCATTGATTTTAATGGGCAACATGTAACACTTTATTTTCCCTGTGGTGGCACTGCAGGATAATTGAACACTTTCTCCTTCCTGCAGATTACAGCTGATCAATTGTTGCTACAAAAAAATTACATCAAGGTCAAAGCAAGAATTGTTTTATGTCCAAAGAAAATAGTGGAACATTTTATGTGAGGAATCATCGTAATTAAATGACTTTCCATGATAACTTTTCTACATCAGTAAGACAACATCATCAGAATCTCTGTATCCACTACTTAAACTGTCAATTATTTCAAGCACGTGTTGTGCCCCTCTCAGACTTCCAAAGGGCATGCTTGGCCAAATGAGGCAATCTGAAGTGTGTTTTTGTATTTAGCCAATAAGTGACATATATTTTGTGGAATATATTTTCCTAATCTCATGTCTTGCAGAATAACTTCTTTTATTTCACATATTGTGCGGGCATTATCCCGACCATATTTTTAGGTCCGTAGATAGCGCTTTAATAGTACTATTTATACTATCCGTGTTTTTACATGGAAACCTGTGTATTCATCAAACCATGGAGGACCTACTCGAGGTGCAAGGACCTCCATGCGATTTGGAACAAAAGCAGCTTGGACTCTTCTTATACATGCTTTTATAGGAGTTGTACAACTTCATCAGGTGAGCGAACTATCGTACATGATTTTCTGTAAACTGCTATCTAAAACATATCACATAAGGTGTGCTGTGTCTTTCTTCTTGTCCCCTGTATCCCACCACCAATCTTCTGCTATATAGAATACTGGTGTCATACGTCCAGGCAGGCCGGCTTCTGTTTGTATGCGGCAACGCCTGGTAAGGGTTAAACCCTCTGCTCTGGACCCATGCCCTGGGAGTGGTGTTGCTTTGAAGCTCAGGAGTGACAGCTCTGCAGCCTCTCCCAAAAAGGGGTGTGTCGCTCAGGCCAATCAGAGGGCCCAGACGCCGCACCAATCAGCAGCTGGGGTGGTGTCCGGGAAAACCTTTTAAACTGGCTCAGACCTCTCAGGCCTTGCGTGTGAAAGGGTTCCCCCTGTGTTGTTCCTGTATTATTCATATTGTTCATTTTCCCTAGTGTTTGACCTCGGCTTGTTTTTGACCACGTTTTTTGTCCTCCGTTTTTGGACCGCGTTCCAATTAGTGTTTTGACCTTTGGCTTGTTATCTGTTTCTCTTCTGGCTCCTGTTTTGGCGTTCCCGACCGTTATTGACCCGGACTGTTGACCTTGCTTTTCCCTGACAGCCCCACACCGCTAGCGTAGGGTTTGTCGTCCAGTTGGGGTCTGCCGCCTAGGGCAGTACACCAAGTAGGCAGGGACGGGGGGTGGGTGGCAGTGGGGCCATTTGCACTCTCTGACGTGACAACTGGATAAATGTTACAGCTTGGTGAAGGGTTGTCAGAGGATATACCACTGGCACCAACAGCAAAAGCTAGCAATAAAGTAGAAGCCTACTATGCATACTACTGTCACTAGTGAACTAATTAACACTATCAGTGGAAGGTAGTAGGGCTCATGGGGCATTTTTGTCTGAGTAGAGCAGGTTGATTATTGCCGAGGTACATAAACCTGTATGCACATATGATCTGCTTATCTACTTTATAGGAATAATTACAATCATAAAAAAATAAAGAAAACCTTGATACAGCTCACCCAAATCCTGAATATGGTTGGACAAACAATAATGGTTAAAGGAGGTACATGACAGAGAGCTCCGATCCGGAACTCAGGTAAATCAGCAACTTGTTGATTCCTAAAGAAAACCGGGTGGATGATTGTGCATGATCTGAGCTTTTTGGAATGCCGGCGGTTTGAAATCCATCCGGCAGAAACTCTTCTCAGTGTACACTACAGGGCGGATTTTCTATTAAAGTCTATGGGGATGGTTGACAGTCTGTTTTTATACGGTTTCCAAATCCGCAAACCGCTGGAAAATCCAACAAAAAGCCCTTGCCCTGTGGACGTACCCTTAATGTTAATTTTTACCTTATTTTGTGGATGCTGGACAACACCCTTGTTTTTCCAGATTGTCCTTGGGGAACTACAAGTTGCATTACTTTATATGGCATAGATACTGAACAAAATTTTTATACCATGGTAAAAGAGGGTTATGCTTCATTCCTAATCTTGAAATATATTGATTCTCCTAATGGAGATCAATCTGGTATACAGACTTAAGAACAATTCTCCCTAGAAGAAAGCCAATCCTTACTTTCCAAGATCTGGTATGAAGGCATCTCATACAGCCAACTAGGACCCTACTCTATATTGATAAGGAACAACAATTCTGAAACAGTACTGTCTACACATATGTGTTTATGACTTGAGTTTCAAGGTAACTACCTATAAGAGGCGCTAGAGAGAATGTTGTCTTCATTTTGAAAGGGAGCTATTTTACACAAATGTGTTCCTGAGACTTTGGGTGACAAGAGAGTAATGCCAGTTCCTGAATTACCGTCAAAATGCCAAAGGTTTGCCTGTAAATGCTACCAACAACATGTCTGAAATGACAATGGGGCAGATTTACTAATCCTGTGTTATACCTAGGCAGGGAAATTAGGCAGTCTATGAATGTACCAAATTTATTATAGTGGCTTATACTGTATAATAAATTTGGTGCATCTTTAGGCACTGTTGTCTATTGATTGGCTTATATTATGCCTATATATTGCACCAAAATTTTGGCACACGGTGTCGCATTTCAAGCCTCACCCTAATTGCCAATCCACTCTCCCATGTAGTTTAGTCACACCCATGTGTGGTATGTTTAATGTGTTGCAAAGCATATACACCATTTTATTCTGGCATCATTTGAGCCAGAAATCCGGTGCATATGAATAGTAAATCTTCCCCACTGAGTTTGATATTTGCATGATAAACATTTAACTTTAGCACATTTTGAGTAGTGTTGCGCTTCAAATTCTGGTCAAAGTACATCAAACCAATTCCAACGGCTTTGATTAGGGTCAGCCAGAATAGTTTTTGGCAAAATTTGATAACCATAACCCAAAAAATAATGCTGTTTTTTCAGTGAATTTGAATGGGTTAAAGGCATTTATTCCCCTCCCAGCTGGGTGACATCATTCCCCCTTCACTGTTCATGCTGGCTACCAAGACTCCCCCGCCCCCCATCTCTGAGTCCACATGTCACTGTGTCTCTCCCTATCAGTATTATTTTGTAAGAGATGTATACATACCACAGGCTGCATTCAATCTAGACCGAGCACTGATCTCTTCTCCTCTCACAGCTGGAGATTTGTTACAGTTGAATCCAGGTTTCTATGAACGGCTTTCAGTCCAATGCTGTTGTCACTTCAAAGTCACTACAATTTGACATCACTTCCGATCCAATGTTACATTAGACCCAGACTCAGACTGGCCCACAGGGGAATAGGGGAAGCCCCCAATGGGCCCCTGAGCATAGTATACCTGAATTTGTTTTTAACTACATATATATCCTCATAAGAGGCGAAAAAGCAGAGAAGGAGAGGCAAAAAACAAGAGGCAGAGTATAGGCGGCATCTACAGTTGTTAACAGAAGCTGCAGGATGGGCCCCTAAAATAAACCCCAGAGGGCCCAGATCAACTCCACCTGTGGGTCCTAGGCAACTCAGTCCAACACTGATTAGACCATAATGTGGTGCTGGACTGGAAGTGATGTCAGAGTTACAGTGTAGCGGGGTTGGAAATGTTGAGGAACAGATATGTTAACCCTTTCAAATCCGGTAAAAAGCCCTGACCCTAACTCCAATTTAAGTTTACAGATAGAGTCAAGATTTCGGATAGATTTCACAACTTCCTTTCTGTAGTTTACATTATGCACATATTTTAGTTTTACCTTTCAGTTTAAATGGTGTATAAAATATTAGTTTCCTTCTTGCAGTTCTTAGTTGCACATCTGTATTTCCAGACAAAAGCTAAGTAGCTTGGAAATGTTAAAAATGTACACATATTTCCTCAACGTAGATCATAATTTCTGTGGAATCAGTTCATGTCCAAGGAAATAGTTGAATGATTAAAGTGACTACAAAATATTACCTTATGTTGGGGTATTTTTTACTTTTGACAACTTATTTCATTTGCTCTTTCCACATTTAGACAATGCTGTTTGTTACATGCAGAAGACACGTGTCTTTGAAGTACTAATATGAATGATGGTGGAAAACCTGATATTCTGCAAGCTGGAAGGCATCTTCAATTTTTACCCTTACAGTTAAACCCGTGTTTCTCTTTCTGTATATATTTCCAAGGGCATCAGTTTTTAGAATTTTAGAGATGTAGGCAGAGAATAATGCTTTCACCATTGTGAACAAGTTTTATGTTATATACATATATGGATGTTTTTCTTATTAATATTTAGACATTGGCTCAAGTATACAAGAAACCTCAAATGGGTTACTATTTAGGAGGAATACATACAGACATGCAAAATATTGGCAGGACTCAAAGCACATATCATTCTATTTGTTATACCACTCATTACAACTCTAAGTCCCTGGTTTCATCCTGCATTATGCTGAACATATTAGGCAACATGTATGAAAGTGGCGCTGACTCGCCAGTTCTAAATCGCTTTTTCTTATGTGCCCGAATGTATGAAATTGTCATGTGGGTTCATAAATCTGGGATGTGGTATGCCTTGCATGGCATATTTTTGGCACATTTTTGGCACATTCAAAAGTGCCGTGTCTAGTGCAGAATATGTACAACTGTTCAAGGAACAGGGCCAGCATGTTCATACATGTCACCCACAATACTTGCCCCATTTAGGGAATTTGCATACATTGTAAGAAGATGAATTCCAATTTTATTTTTCCAGGAACATGCACTAAAAAGAATGAAGCTGGGTTACATTGTATTTGTCCATCAGGCTAAACCCTAATTATATGCATTTTACTTTAGTTCATTTGCAGGCCACAAATACGCAACTTAGCTTTGGAAAATTTGCAGTGTGTGCAAATGAACTAACAGAAAAAGCACAGACACAGTAATGGTACAATTATTTTTCTGACAACTGCTTCAGGCTTTGAAGAATGATGAGATACTTGTAACATGGGGTATGTTCTCTTGTGTTGTTCCCCTTCGAGGGGAGACTAATATAGTAACCTTCATAGTCACAGTTCTCAGATGAGGCACAGAAGCGTACAGTGATTACATTCACACTAGGTGGGACCCTTATTTGAAAATTCTAGAAACATGTTAAAAGAAGCATTACAATATTCAACAGTATGGAATCTGTTTCAGGTTCCTGGTCTTATTACAGAAGTACTCTGTGGCGACTGTCTACTGTTCTTTCAGACATCAATTATAAGGGCTCTATTTTCAATGCTGATTCCCACTAAAAAGCTACTAAGTAAGCTATATCTCTTTACTGTGCAACTAGGCATTTCTAAAGGTCTTTTCTTAGCATTTACAGAAGAGCAGTCTTTATTTCTTAGATCCTGGTCTTCAGGACTCCCCCACACCTCTCTTTCCGAAATACCTAGTCCACACATCAAACCTTACTCTCCAATCCAATCTAAAAGTCTAAGGCCATGTTCACACGGCTTAAAATGGGCCGTATTTCGGTCCGTAATTACGCGCCGAAGTGCGCCAATTACGGGCCGAAAACGGCCCATTCATTACGGTAATTCACAGTTCTCATAGAGAACTATGGATTACGTCTCCTCTCCCCGCCCGGCGAAGCCGCCGGGCGGGGAGCTAATTGACCTGTCACGTTCTAGCGGCGTATACGCGCACTAGCTGTTATTGACTTTGGGCCGGCGAAGTGCCGGCCCCCCGCTCACTCCCCCGCTCCCGCCCCTTCCACACGGCGTAATTGCGGGGCGTAATTACGCCCTGCAAATACACCGTGTGAACATTGCCAAGGGGGAAACAAATCCCATTATATCTAATCACCCCAACAAGATAGCAGTTCCGTTTAAGCCTCCAAACAGTACCTGAGTACATTCTCATTTTGGGTGTGAGCACACTATCAATCACTCCCTACATATTCCCCATGCTAGGCTGACTTTATATCCCCACCCTCATCAAACTCCCAAGGAGATAACTACTACCAGGCTGACAATACACCTAGCCTTTACTGCTTCAGAGACAGCACATGCAGAAAGCACCTAAGCCAACCTCCTCCACATTCTGACCTTTTAAGTCACACAAAGTCTTTTGTACCTGGATTTTACACTTAGATTATTTCTGTGTGAAAAATACTTTGAATCCGTATAGCATTGTTCTGTATTTCATATGGTAGAATTTTTTCTGACACCTGAGACTTACAATGCAAAATACAAAAATAAAAAATTCATCTCAGAAATCCAAAGGTATGACCTAGATTTCTGCTCCAGGTTCCATGGTGAATTATCCAGATGGGAAAAAAATACCATGTGGTAAAATAGCCTAATATAGCCTTACTAGCTCATTTTAAAATAGCTTTACTAGTTCTATAAAACTTCTTTAGACTCCACTTCAAAAAGCAGCTGAACTCTGAACTCAGAGACTCATTCTTCACTTAACACACGACTAGTGCAACTCCAAAAAAAAGCCTTCGTCACATCTCCTAGTCTCCAGCCAACCATTGATCACTGCAATGAGCAAGCTATACCTCCCCTTCTAGTCCACCAGCACACTAGCAATCTCTTCAAGACAAACTTGTCCTGGTGTACAGGCTTCAGGCCTTCACTTCCTCTCCTCAGTCCAACTTCACTTTCCACTGACATCTCCTGTGCGTAATCTAGCCTCACCCTGATCGGTACCAAACCACTCAGACTAGTAGTGCAACACCCTGGTATCACTATGCGTATCTATCCCCAGCACTAGTACCCGTATCTTCTCCTGTACCTGGCAGCCCAAGAGGCTACTATCCCTTTGCCAACATGGCAATCCAACATGGCAGTACCAATGGTTATTATAATTAGGTGTACAGAAGAAGCAAAGCTTAAGTTGATGTTTAACACATTATAATAATGTGGCACAGAACTTTATTAATGTTTTTCAATCACATTTGTTGTGTCCTGAAATCAGATCATGATCAGTACATCAGTCATGCAACTAAATAAAATGGGCTTGTCCATTAAAAAAATGTACTTTATTAGGGATAGGGTGGTCCAAAAATGAAAAGACCTGATACTTACCTACTTGTCCGTCACCGCTCCCTCTACAGAGCTTCTGGTGATCTGCTTCTCTTGAATTCCATGTTCTCATCTGAACATGCTGGAGAGGCTCAATCTCCATTGTAAGTGAATGGAGTGCAAGCTTCTCTTTCTTGAGATGAAAACCCAGAAGTCAAGAGAAGAAGATTGCCAGAAGCTCTGGTGCAGCAACGGCTAGGTAAGTATCAAGTTTTTTTTTCATTTTTGGAACACCCTATTTAATGGACAATCCCTTTAAGATAATAACACTGTGAGCATAAATTGTGCATCAGAAGCTAAGTGACTATTTAAAGTGACAAGCAACTACTGCTTATGGTCATTCAGCATTTCCTGCAGATTGGTGGGCTGAGGCTGTTTTTGCTTATAATGTGTAACTTTCAAAAACTGAATACCTTATATTTTAAGACGTGATTTTACATGTCTAATTCACAGGAAGTTATTTGGCAGTTATTATTAACACTATCCACAGGTTAGTTTTCTTTTATCCTTATTCTTATGGTATTTATATAATCTTTAGTAGTGTAATGCACGTACAGTAGCATACCATGTACATAGATTCATTTATTTCACTTGACACTACCTGTACACATTCATATATTAAAAATAACGCTTCAGATCACTGTTTTCTTCCAGTACATTAATTTTTATTCTGACATGATTTACACTAAACATTTGTCATCTGCCTACCTGTTAACACATAAACATGCTGTAGCTTGAGATCAAGTACACATTGTCTACTGTATGTAAAAATGGTGTTAAAAGGTGGCTATACTTGTTAAGCAACTTACTGTATAAAATTGAACAAAGTGAACCTAAGTAAATACATAGCAGTTGCAATATTATTACATTATTTATGCAAGTAAAAGTCTGTGTAAAACACCCACAACATCAGTCTACAAAAGGCTACTTCTCGCTTTTATACCCATGCTATACCACTTTGGCAATTCTGACTGGAAAATACATTTTTAAAAACTACTTGAAAAGCTTATGTGCACACACAAGATAAAGCTGCAAAATGTGCCTTAAATCTGCACCAAATTCTGCAATGAAATCTATATATATTGCATGGCCATTTATTTAGAATAACAAGAAGAACCATATCAAGGTAAGGAAGGGTGGGAGTGAAGGGAATAGAGGGAGTGAAGCTTTCCTAGTGTTATATAATTTTTGCCATAACTGAGGAAAACCCCTGTTTAGAAAGGGCAGGGAATTTAACTAGCCAGGGATGCCACGCGAGATTGAATTGGGAAGCACGACCTTGCTTAAAGGCCAGAGACTGTTCATGTAGACAATTAGTGGATACTTTATCTATAACCAAGTCTAAGGAAGGAGCCGTGGAGGATTTCCAGTTTCTTGCAATAACAAGCCAAGCAGCATGTAATTCTTGACAAACTATGGTACGATTCATGTGGATTTATTTAATAATTTTGGTCCAGATTTTCAGTGGCAGCTTTATTCATTGCACTACAATAAATGAAATTCATGGAAACTGTGGAGCACCATGTGCCATTGATGTGAGGGGTAAATGCCGGCTACAAAAGTGATCGAGGGTGGACACACTAGAGTGGAGTAGGTCATTGCCAACATTAACCAGCGGACTACCAAACTTGTGCCTAAAACAACAGTTCAGCAAACACTACTGTGCATTGAGCTATGAAGCAGACGGATGGTCACTATACCTCTGTTAACCAAGTTGTATAAGCAGAAAAGGCTTAAATTTTTATGGCAGCATTGGTATTGGACCCCAGCTGATTGGCAACGGGTTATTTCTCTGATGAGTCACTATGTTCATCCAGCATTTCTGCTCTGTACCAAATACAAAAATGCACATAACGATTTTTGTGGTTGGATTTAATAGCTAAGCATGCTGACTTTATGAAACAAATGACAATAAGTAATTTAATTAATGGCATAGATTTCCCCAGTTGAAGTAAGGAAAAAAGTTATCCAATCCTCAACACTCCAGGATTTTTCTTTTTACCCTACTGTAACCTTGTTTTCTTCTGTTTAGGTTTTAATGCTGGTTTGGCTTTAAATCTTATGTCTTTCAGCAGTTTTTCTAAAGTTCTGTCACAAACACTGACTCCTGTTTGAACCCATTAATTTATTTTGTCTTCATTTTGTTCTTTTCAAGGCATATTGCTTTTAGTTTTCTTTCCTGACACTTTGATATCTTTCTTGTTCTACATATATGTTTTACAATCATAATTTTCCCATTCTTCTGATACTTGCACCAAATAATATCTCTTTTACTGGGAACAACCAAAATCTGTTGCTGTACTTCATCTTGGATTTCCATGTTGAAGGAAATAGAACCTTGTTTTTTTTTGATTAGCCAAGTCCAATAGCTTGGTAATATATGCAAGCACTTTCAATTTTCATTTCAGACTATTTTCCTTTTTTATAGTTTTTTCAGAATCAGATTTAGAAATGCAGATTACAAGGTGGCTTCATATTTTTTCCAACAATATTTTGGCAATATAATAATTTATAAAGTCCATGGAGAGCCTGAATCTGACGATTTCCTTCTCCCGTCCAGTAACTCTTCAAACCAACTTTGCGTGCAGACACTTAAGTTTTAAACATATTAATATGCATTTATTTTCAAACTGTACACCTGTAAAAACATACTTGCGGTTTGTAGCATTTAGAACAATACAAAATCTGCGACTTAATCGATACAAGGCAACCAAGCCTAATATGGAAACATTCAGTCCATGTTGTAAGATTCGTCGAGATTAGCAGTCAGACAAGCCTGGAGACCCGCCTCTAGACTTCCTTTAAATACGTTCCGCTATATCCATGAATTTTATACTAACAGAAATAGCATTAAAAGCACTAAAAACATATACTATACATGTTTAGATTCACAGAAAAACATTTAGGTTCAAATTTTCATTCAATACTTTAGGTGAAGGGGTACCTAAGTTAAAGCTCCAACTCGCTTCCTTTCTCAATAGGTTCTTTTCCACAGAGACACCTTTTATATGATTGACTTGTTCTATTACACACCAGCGAAGTTCAGAGACTCTGTGGCGTGCTTCACAAAAATTTCTAGCTATGGGACTTTCTCCGTATTTTTTATCACTGATACCATCCCTATTTAAATCCGATCCTTCTAACATCTTTTTATAAGTACATATTGTGGAGCGATGCTCATTCAGCCTTACTTTTATAGCTCAGGAAGTCTGTCGACGTATCCTTTTCCGCACTGACATTTAAAAAAAATAAATGACTTTTTTGGAATCACAAGTGAAGAACCCTTTAATAGGAATCTCCTGTCACTGTGGTGTGTGTGTCACTCTAGACCCTTGGATAATAGAGTGGAAATTCAGACAAGCATATGTGCCTGTAATTGAGGTGGCCACTTTACTTTGTCTATTGTTTTATATAGTTCTTATGTCAGAGGAGGTGATAACGTTACCAATCGTCTTACTTCTCCGATATACAAATCGAAGAGGTTGGTAAAAGAGATTTTGGATCACTAGCCAAGACTTTCCAATGTCTTTAAATGGAATGTTTAATCAAATTTCTATGGCAATCATATCTACTTGTAAATAAAAATAGCTAACTTTTTCTTTAGTACGTCTCTGCAGGACTTGTTCCCTACTTATTTTTAGGACATCATGTCCCATCATGTCCCAAGTCCTGTCTAGCGTATCCACAGGCCACGAATTTCTCTATTATGTCCTGCATATGTATAATATAACTAGATGTACTACAGCATATATGATGTGCTCTAACAAAATGGCCCTTAGGAATCCCAGTAAAGGTCCTAGGTGCATGGTAGCTGTTCCTATGCAAAATGTTATTCCTTTCTATACAATGAAGTTTCAAAGCCACCTTCCATTTTCCTCACTTTGACATCCAGATAGTGGACAACGTCTTTGCTGATTGTGGCAGAAAACTGTAAGTGGATGTCTTTCATTAAGACTCTTCATAAATGCCAAAAGTTCCTCCTGAATTCTGCGCCACATAACGAAGACATCGTCCACATATCTAAGCCATACTTTGACCTTTTCAAACATTTGGATGGGTAAAACAAATTGAGTCTCATATGCTGTCATAAACAAATTGGCATAACTAAGTGCTACAGGAGACCTCATCAAGGTCACTTGTAGCTGAAGAAACATCTGGTCACCAAAGCTGAAAAATTTTTTTGTATGTACAATATCAATAAGAGTCATCAATGATGAAATTTGGCGATTGGATAGCATAGTATCTTGGACCAAAGCTCCTCTCACCACTGTTGTACCTTCTGTATATGTGTTATTAGTGTATAAAGACTCAAGATCTAACTTGCAAATTAAATTAACATCTGTACTATCAAGATTTTTTTTATTTTCTCCAAAAATTGATCAGTATCTCTCAGACTTCTTCTTATCATCACATTTGGCATATTTCTGCAGGAAGCTATCCAGATATATTGCTAAAGACTCCAGTAAAGAATTAACTCTAGATACTTTCAGTTGTCCAGGGGGGAGGGGATTCTAAAGAGTTATGGGCTTTGGGGACCAAATAGAAAACAGGGGTACAAGGATGTTCATTAATGAGTGCTATATTAGTACGTTTAGTAATAATTTCTTCATTGACTGCGTCTTCTAGCACCTGTTCAATAAGTGTTTTAACTTCCATAGTGGGATCATAATCTAACTTTTTATAAACATCATTTCCTCCAATTGACTATCTGCTTCCTGTATATATTTTGTTGTGTCCATTATTACTGTTGCCCCACCTTTATCCGCTTTTTTGACTCTAATCGATTTATCTTTCTTAAGTTCCTGTGTTCCTATATAGCTTTTCTCTCCTTCCTTGTTAAATTAGTCTTTTGTCCATTCTGATTCCCCAATTTCCACCCTTCCCTAACCTCTTTTTTTGTTGGAGCACTTCTGGGTTCTATAAGTGATTTCTGGATCAGAACAATTATTTTTATTATGGCCCCTAGGGATGTTTTCTTGCATACTTATATCCTTTTTATTATTAGGAAAAAACATTTTTTACATGTATTGAACAACATAGTTTATGAAAATCCACCATAAAATTAAATAAATCATTACTGACTGTAGGTACATAGTTAAGTCCTTTATTCAATACTGAGACTTTCTCATTGCTCACGGTCCCAGATGAAATATTTAGGGACAATTGGTTTAATTCTTTTTCCTTATTCTGTTATTTTTGTACTGTCCTCTATGCTCTGTCCAGAGCTGCCGCCAGCATCCGACGTATCCTGTGTTCTTTGTCTCTCTAAAAAATCCCCATTTTTATGCACCTTTTTCTTTGAAGGTCTCAGCTGCATCTTGTTATATCTGGTTAGGTCTTCTTATCCCGATGAATTTGTGTCCATAGGTGTTCTATTCCTATAACCACTGCAATGTCATTTCGAAACCGTCCTCTCTCTTCAGACCAGGCATATACCCGATTATGTAGATAGTCATGAATTTTCACTTTTTCTAAGTTATTATTTATTTCTGGATTGGTCTGGTTAAAAGATTCTAGCGTCACCGTTTTTTTTAAATACCTCCTCTGTGCATTTAATCTCAGACACAATATTATCATGACTATCTACATAATCGGGTAGATAATATTGTTGGCTACTACTATTTGAAATATAATTCTGTAATAATTCGAAGACTGTTATCTTTTTATCCAGGTTTTTTCTGTTTAATATTTGTTAAAAGATGTAATGAGAAATATCTACGTACAACAAATAAACAATAATAGGGCACATTTGAAAGGGACATATCGTTTTCACATCACTATACCTATTCAGAATACTCATGCCTTTTTCACTCCCCTAACGGCTCAATTTCTAGGAAACTAAAGTGAAAATTCATTATAAAGAAACGTCTGTTGCTCAGAGAGCTCAGCTATTAGATCAATACTGTGTGGACCTAGTGTACGTCATTGAGTTGGCTCAATTACATATACAGCTTTGAAGTATAAGTAGAGCTAGACATTTACAACTTCATAGGATAAAATCTTGGATAGAAATAAAGTTAGTACTTTGTATTATCCTGAAAAATCCATTTTACTAACTGTTAGAAGAGTTTACACCAAGAAAACTTACTATTTCCACATTATAAGAGACCTGTTTAAATAACACTTTCATCATTTATATATTTACAGTACACTACATGCTGGACATTATGTTCTTTAACATCATAGTTTATGAGCCAACCATATTTACATACCTGGTCCCAGCCGACAACTTCTTCACTCCAGCAACAGGAAATTTGGTTGTACGTGAATATGTACTACTTCTACTTAATGCCACTTAATGAGTGACAATTAAAAGGGTCACCTGCGTGAGACATCTTTTGTTTTAGTGGTTGGTAGGCAGCAACCTGAGCATAACTGTGTGTGTTGTGTGTGGTGTGTGTGTTGTGTGTGTTATAGAATATGTTAGGTTCACACTTACCAGATACATTCCATTGAGACTGTCAAGGTAAAGTGTTCTTTATCATGCTTTGTAACGGTGTAGTGCTATACATTCAGAACTCCCATAGAAATGAATGAAAAAGACATTACACAATATATATATATTTATATTATATATTTATTATATATATATATTATATATATATATATATATTGTGTATAATTTGCAAAATAGGATGCATTCTGCAGGTGATCCTTCTGATTTGTTACTTACATTGAATAGATGTAGCACGTCTTCACACTATGCAAACAGAACAGAAGTGAAGAAGTCATTACCTGTAACCCAGTACTTAAACATGGTCGGCGCATTATTTACTTGTAAACTGGGGCTGGTGGTGGAGACCCTTTGTCTGCAAAAAGTTTCTTGTTTAACTATATAAAATAAACTTTTCATGGTCATTGGTGTTGTATTTTGGATTCAGGTTGATGTCAAATTCGAGTATAAGTGATTCTGGTCGTCACAAATGGAATTGTGTCAAAACTCAGCAAAGAAATTAATCCTAGTACTAAGGTTGGGTTTGGGGTTCTTTTTATGAGGTTTTATGGGTTATCTTACCATTCTGTATCAGTCATGCCCTAGTGGTGCTCCAAGTACAGCATCACTTCTGGTCTGACGTCACCTCTGGTAACCATAACATAGGGCCTAATTTATAGTAAATGGAAATGACATCAGATGTCCAAACCAAAAGTAGGAAGCAGCAACAGGCCAGGAGCACTGCAGAATTATAAGCTTGCCCCTAAAATTCTAAGGGTTAGAGTTACAGTTAGGGATAGAGTGAGAAAAAAATCAGGTCTGAGGAGTCCCGAATCCAAAATTATTCTCAAAATCAGTTGAACTAGTATCAAACCAAACAAGGGCCTATTTGAGCAACAATAATGGCCACCTTCAACGTGTTGAATGGGAATAAAAGAAGGGTCTGAAATAGTGACTGTTAATAGTGTCCAAGGGCAGTGTCTGGTATTGGAGGAAATCCGTTTCCTACTCTACCACCCATTTTTATTTCTAGCTATTGCATTACTGAAACTGGAACATGATGCTGAAAAACATAACTTCCGATTTAAATAAAGTCCTGAATGTACAGAAATACTTAGAACTTAAAAATGATTGCAAATCATAAAACGCGGCTGAGTTTTGCTTTTATACTGAACATCTGTCACTTGTTTCTTAATTTATCAGCTGCAAATAACTTGGGATAACCAAATACATTGCTGTTAGCTGTTTTACGTGTTTGCCAGGAAACATTTGCTTGTACGCTGTAAGATAATATCGACATTTATGGATCACTTAAACATAATATAGAGACCTAAATGGTTCTTTCCTTGGAATACTTCTGTTCCAAGGTAATAAAATAATGATTTAACCAATATTTAGGTTGGCTTTCTTCTACCTCTGTTAAAAAATTAATAGGGCATTTATTAAAGCCAGATTGTGAAGGAGCTTTATTTTGAAGGTTATTAACATTATTGGAATAAGTTGGGTGATAATTTCCAGATTTGAAGACCTGATGGTGTGAAGACATAATGATTTGGCTAAAAAGTACATTTTGTTTTTTTGTTTTGATGGACTGTTCTGTTGTGTTTCCATTTAGCTTAAGATACAAATGTTCTTGTAAAACTCTGATGTTTATGAAGGGCCTGCATCTGGGTGCAATCTGCTGCTAGCAATTTTGTTTTGGTCGCTTGCTCTGCCGGGCTGCTCAATGCCTCTTTGACAGGTATGTGGGTCTTCCCATAAATTCTGGATTATCTTAAAATTTAACCATGTAAATAGTTCAATCATCTACAATAGTAAGGGCAAGATAACCATCCACCTACAGAGATCAAAGGAAAGTTACTGGAGCTGTGACATAAGAGCCCTCAAACTTGTATGCAAATGTTGCATTTTTGTGATGTTTGTGGATTTGAGCTGAGAGCTATGTAAAAAAGGTAACATTGTTATGCTTACATGGAAAAAAAGCAAAACTATATAAGCTATAGTCCTTTAAATTAATGGAATATTACTGGGACAGGGATACAATATGCTGTCAATTCATTGATCTTACTATAGCTCTAAAGGGTGCAGAAGTAGCAATATTATAAATGGCACATGGGAAGTGGGAGACCCTATTGCAGTTTTTGCATTAGAGTACTGGTGTTTCAAAGGTGTTAACTATTAGATAATGCTGTATATTTAATAAAATAATGAAAATAAAGCTTTCCCAGGTTTCATCTGGTAGTAAAATAAAATAGTAACTAACTGGCAGAGAGTTATCAAAATTGGTCCAAAAGAAATGGGGTAACCCAATGTAACAGGATTACAGCTCTTGTTTTGTGGAGACTCACGGAATTAGGGGAGACCTCCCTGACTCCCAGGAGAGTTGCTAAGTCATCCTTCTGGCTGCTGTGTAAAAGATAGTTGTGCCAAGCTAAGCGTCAAGATGCTGCCCAGATGTTCTTTTATGGTAGCCTCTAGAATGGAGTAGCTGTCTGGTCTGCTTGCTCCCAGCCCTACATCACAGGCAGGAATAAAAACCTGCCAGCTTCCATCCTCCTAATTCCCTGCTTGCTTCCATCCTTCTATCCCAAAAGTGGACTGGCATCCTCACTCCCAACCTTTGCCTTACGGCTTCTTTGGCGGAAAGCTAATTGTCTATTGTGGCATCACTTAGTGCAAGGATGTCCAATATCCAGTAGAGCTAGGTAATGCAACATTAGACAATCGAATTTCATCCAGAGCTATTACACAGTTGCGTAAAGGGATTGGGAATTGTGTAAAAAAGTAAAACATGTAAAAGGGGTGTGGCCTATGCAAATTTTTTGGTGCAACATGCTTTGTGCTCCGCAATTCTAAATCTTCCTGAAGGCTACTTTCAAAAGTAGGCATGTATGAGATAAACCCACAATATAAAGGGCATGTCTCAATACCTCCTCACTACTTCTCCTTTTCATACAGAAAAGTGCTGTGGTGCAGAACAGTTCTGGACTGAGACTACAAAGCAGCCCTGGCAATGAAACCCCGTCAGCTAACCTACAATATTAATACTGGAGGGAGAAAGGATATCCACGGCACTCACCAACTCGTAAAATCTTCCTTTATTTGAGCAACTTGTTACATACAAGGGATGGGATACAGGATATGTCCTTGTTACAAACACGAACGCGCTTCCTCCGGGCCTACACCACCTACAATATTTTCCCCTCTATATTGAAAAAAAAGGTCGAGCAAAGCAGCACATTTCGCTTTACTCTAAAGCCCCCCTTTTTTAGTCACTACTCCCTTAAATATGTCATATATACACAATAGAAGAAGGAAAATAAAAGTGCAAAGTAAAAGCATATAATCAAACTGCACCCTCAAACTAATTTTATTACATACTGTAGCCCCCAGATATGAATTATGTACCCAAAAAAAGTATTATATTGCACACCATACACCAGAAATAATATTGCTAACTGCATCGTAGATCTTAATTACATTACACATGGTACCCCCAGAAATTACATTACATTACTAACTGCGCCTCAAAAATGAATTGCAAACTGTTATCCAGAAATAAAATAACTCACTATCTCCCCAAAAATTAATTGTTACACACTGTACCCCAAAAATAAACACAAGGTACCCCTTTTTAATCAACTGCATTACAGACCATACCCCAGAAATGAATGGCATTACATACCGGACCCCAGAAATGAATTACAATACACATTGCACCCAAGAGACTAATTACATTACACACACTATACCCCAGAAATTAAAAGAGTTGTCTGATCATCTTTTTTTTCTTTCACCATACTGCTGCCCTATTGAAATTAAAAAGGCTATACCTCTCCTCTCACTTGGGACCTTTACTTCCTGAGCACTTACTTCCAAACAGTGATTTCAGCCAATGTGTGTGTGTGTGTGTGTGTGTGTGTGTATTTCCTGTCTGAAATGAGGCAGTAGCCTCTACTTACTTCGCTCACTAATATGCAAATTAGGAAGAGTCTTCGGTAATACAATTATATCTTATATATTCGTTACACATACAGGATGTTGTTAGTTACTTTATACAATCAAATCTATCTAATTAAGTTAAGATCATTGGAATAGTAAGCATCAATACATTAAAGGATATTGTAGCATCATTTTCCCTGATCGGGGGACCTCGACGGGAAAAGAATCTGTTCCGGTTGCATCACAGACTAAGTGCGTCCACTTAAGCAGTCTGGAAAGTCCCTAACCCGTCTTGGTAAATCCCCTCTCTTTATACACCTTCAATTAGGATGCAGATCCTGCCATGCGCAGTAGTCAACATCACATAAGCGCAGCTTGTGGCACAGCGCGTGCCGCGTAAGCGCTGTGCACTTGTTTTTCCTACTTCTCCTCATGATTCAGCGTGTGCCGCGCAAGCGCTGTACACTTGTTTTTCCTACTTCTCCTCAAGGTTAAACACAAGTCAAACAAAGGACACTCACGGCTTCCATTCTGTCTCGTTCAGATCTCATATATGGCTGGTTTATGCCATATGAAATTACTATCTACACAATCACTCTGACATTCTTGTCACATTTGTGTGTGTGTGTGTGCTTTTGTGTGTGTATGTAATGTTTACACATGATTGGCTGAAATCACTGTTTGTAAGTAAGTGTTCAGGGAGTAATGATCCCAGATGAGAGGAGAGGTGAGTATAGCCTTTTTTATTTCAATAGGGTAGCAGTATGATAAAAGAAAAAAAAGATGATATATAGAATATCTTTTCATTGAACAAGGCTGAAGATATGACACTGATACAATGTAGTCAGTGTAAAGCTTGTATAACAGTGTGTATTTTGGGGTGCCCTCAAAATAACACAACACACAGTCATCAATGTCTAAACCGCTGGCAACAAAAGTGGGTACAACCCTAAGTGAAAATGGACAAATTTCGCCTAAAGTGTTAATCTTATGTGTGGCCACCATTATTTTCCAGCACTGTCTTAACTCTCCTGGGCATGGAGTTCACTAGAGCTTCACAGGTTGCCACTGGAATCCTCTTCCACTCTTTCATGACGACATCACGGAGCTAGTGGATGTTAAGTGACCTTGTGCTCCTCTATCTTCCGTTTGAGGATGCCCCATAAATTCTCAATAGGATTTTGGTCTGGAGATATGCTTGGCCATTTTATAATCTTTACCCTCACTTTCTTTAGCAAGGCAGTGGTGGTCTTGGAAGTGTTTGGTGTTGTTATCATGTTGGAATACTGCCCTGTGGTCCCGTTTGGGGAGGGAGGAGATCATGCTCTGCATGTCAGGCTCAGGGTCTATGCATTTCAGGCAATCACTGCATATGATGCTGAGCATGTGCACCCAATTTCTTTGGTCGACCATGGTGAGGCCTATTCTGAGAGGAACCTGTCTTGTTAAACTGCTGTGTGGTCTTGGACACCATGCTACAGCTCAGTTTCAGGGTGCTGGTAATCTTCTTATAACCTAGGCCATCTTTATGAAGAACATCAGTTCATTTTTTTCAGATCCTCAGACAGCTCTTTGCCATGTGTTGCCATGTTGAACTTCCAGTGACCAGTATGAGAGTGTGTGAGAGCAATAATAACAAATTTAATACACTTGCTACCCATTCACACCTGAGATTTTGTAACACTAAGGGGTCACATGACACTGTGGAGTTAAAATGGAAAATTGTGCACAATTTGTCCATTTTCACTTTATGGTGTACTCACTTTTGTTGCCAGTGGTTTAGACATTGATGACTGTGTGTTAAGCAATTTTGATGGAACAAGAAACTTACACTGTTATACCAGCTGTACACTGACTACTTTACATTGTATCAAAGTGTCATATCTTCAGTGCTGTCGCAAGAAAAGATATAATACAATATTTACAAAAAATGTGAGGGGTGCACATATATATATATATATATATATATATATATATATATATATTTCAGACATACAGTACAGACCAAAAGTTTGGACACACTTTCTCATTCCAACAGTTTTCTATATTTTCATGACTATAAAAAGTGTAGATTCACACTGAAGACATCAAAACTATGAATTAACACATGTGGAATTATATACTTAGTGAAAAGAGTAACAACTGAAAATATGTCTTATATCCTAGGTTCTTCAAAGTAGCCACCTTTTGCTTTGATTACTGCTTTCTGCATTCTCTTGATGAGCTTCAAGAGGTAGTCACCTGAAATGGTCTTCCAACAGTCTTGAAGGAGTTCCCAGAGATGCTTAGCACTCGTTGGCCCTTTTGCCTTCACTCTGCGGTCCAGCTCACCCCAAACCATCTCGATTGGGTTCAGGTCTGGTGAATGTGGAGGCCAGGTTATCTGGCGTAGCACCCCATCACTCTCCTTCTTGGTCAAATAGCCCTTACACAGTCTGGAGGTTTGTTTGGGGTCATTGTCCTGTTGAAAAATAAATGATGGTCCAATTAAGCACAAACCGGATGGAATAGCATGCTGCTACAAGATGCTGTGGTAACCATGCTGGGTCAGTGTTCCTTCAATTTTAAATAAATCCCCAACAGTGTCACCAGCAAAGCACTCCCACACCATCACCCCTCCTCCTCCATGCTTCACGGTGGGAACCAGGCATGTAGAGTCCATTCGTTCACCTTTTCTGCGCCGCACAAAGACACGGTGGTTGGAACCAAAGATCTCAAATTTAGACTCATCAGACCAAAGCACATATTTCCCCTGATCTAATGTCCATTCCTTGTGTTCTTTAGCCCAAACAAGTCTCTTCTGCTTGTTGCCTGTCCTTAGCGGTGGTTTCCTAGCAGCTATTTTACCATGAAGGCCATGAAGGCCTGCTGCACACAGTCTCCTCTTAACAGTTGTTGTAGAGATCAGAGGCGTAACTACCGGGGTAGCAGGGGTAGCAGTTGCTACGGGGCCTGGTGGCTTGGGGGGGCCCCGCGGCAGCTGCTATCACCTCTGCTACCCCCCGGTGATGCCGCTCCTGGGCCCGCCGGCAGTGAACACAACAGTTCACTGCGGCGGGTGCAGAGCTGCGGGGCCGGGCTTGAAGCCGGGGGGGGAGGGTGGGCCCGCTGCCGCCGCCGGCAGGCTCCGCCCCCTCTGGCTTCACAGAAGCTCTCTCTTAATTGTATGCACGTCCCTGCAACGCGCATACAATTAAGATGAACGCTGTGGAGCAGGGAGAGCTGTGCGCTCCCTGCCCCTGCCGTACATAGCTCTGCAGGCGACGCGGCGGAAGTGACGTCACGGCGCCGCCTGCCGAGCTTCCTGTTGTCGGCCCCAAGCCTAAAGCAGCAGGCTTGGGGCCAGAAGGAGACGGAGACGCCGGGGGAGCGTGGCAGGTGAGTAATGAGCTATGGGGGGCCCTATTACTGGGGGGGGTCAATACCTACAAGGGGGCCCTATTACTGGGGGGGGTCTATACCTACAAGGGGGCTCTATTACTGGGGGGGGGGCTATACCTACAAGGGGGGCTCAATTACCCGGGGGGGGTCTATACCTACAAGGAGGCCCTATTACTGGGGGGGGTCTATACCTACAAGTGGCTCTATTACTGGGGGGGGGTCTATACCTACAAGGGGGCCCTATTACTGGGGGGGTCTACACCTACAAGGGGGCTCTAGCACTGGGGGGGTATAAACCTACAAGGGGGCCCTAGTACTGGGCAGGGTCCCATTACTGCAAGCGGGCCCCTATTACTGGGGGTCTATACCTACAAGGGGGGCGCTATCACTGGGGGGGGTCTATACCCTACAAAGGGGGGCCCTATTACTGGGGGGTCTATACCTACAAGGGGCCCCAATAACTGGGGCATCTATAACTACAAGGGGGCCCTAATTTCTGGGGGGGTCTATACCTACAAGGGGGCTGTATAACTGGGGGGGTCTATAACTACAAGGGGGCTCTATTACTGGGGGGTCTATACCTACAAGGGGGCTCTATTACTGGGCAGGTCTATACCTACAAGGGGGCCCTATTACTGGGGGGTCTATACCTACAAGGGGGCTCTATTACTGGGGGGGGATCTATACCTACAAGGGGGCCCTATTACTGCGGGGGTCTACACCTACAAGGGGGCCCTATTACTGGGGGGTCTATACCTACAAGGGGCCCTATTACTGGGGAGGGGGGTCTATACCTACAAGGGGGCTGTATTACTGGGGGTCTATAACTACAAGGGGGCTTATTAAATGGGGGGTCTATAGCTACAAGGGGGCTCTATTACTGGGAAGGGCTATACCTACAAGGGGGCCCCATTTACTGGGGAGGTCTATACCTACAAGGGGGCTCTATTACGGGGGGGGGGTCTTTACCTACAAGGGGGCCCTATTACTGGGGGGGGTCTTTACCTACAAGGGGGCCCTATTACTGGGGGGGTGTATACCTACAAGGGGGCCCTATTACTGGGGGGGTCTATACCTACAAGGGGGGCCCTATTACTGGGGGGTCTATACCTACAAGGGGGCCCTATTACTGGGGTGGCTATACCTACAGGGGGGCATATTACTGGGGGGGACTATACCTACAGGGGGCCCTATTAGGGGGGGGGGGCTATACCTACAAGGGGGCCCGATTACGGGGGGGGCTAAACCGACAGGGGGGCGGATTACGGGGGGGGGCCTATACCTACAGGGGGCCCTATTAACTGGGGGGGGGGACTATACCTACAGGGGGCCCTATTACTGGGGGGGCTATACCTACAGGGGGCCCTATTACTGGGGGGGGACTATACCTACAGGGGGCACTATTACTGGGTGGGGGGGAACTATACCTACAGGGGGCCCTAATAACTAGGGGGGGGGGGAACTATGCCTTCTGGGAGCCCTAATAACTAGGGGGGAGGAACTATGCCTACAGGGAGCCCTAATAACTAGAGGGGGGGAACTATGCCTACAGGGGGCTCTAATGACTGGGGGGAACTATTTGCCTACAGGGGAGTCCTAATCTACGGAGGGGGGGGGGGCGACGACAATTCTGCCTACAAGGGGGCCCTATTACGGGGGGAACTATTCTGCTACAAGGGGGCCCTAATCTAGGGGGGGACTATTCTGCCTACCCAAAGGGGGGCCCTAATCTAAAAGGGGGGGACTATTCTGCCTATAAGGGGGCCCTAATCTACGGGGGGACTATTCTGCCTATAAGGGGGCCCTAATCTACAGAGGGCCCTATTTACATACAGGGGGGGGCCTAAGCACAGGGGGCCCCCATTCTATCTACATGGGAACCCTTTAAACTACCGCCCGGGGGGCCCCAAGCTGCCTACGTCTCCCCTAGCTAAATGCCCGGTGGGTGCCAAGCTACCGCCCGGGGGCCCCGTTCTACCTAGATACCGACTGGGGGTGCCCCATAATTACCAGGGAGTAATTCTTACCATTTGGGCCATTATAAATGGGGAGTTTGTATATGAGGGGAGGGGGCACTTTAGTTGGGGAAAATGATATAAAAAAGTGAGGAGTCTCAGGTGTTTGTGTTGTACATTCTACAGGGACGAGTGATGGATGGAGCAAGTCATCATGGAGGTCTGGACCGAATAGAGAAGAAAAGAGAAAGTGAACGACTCAACAGACAAGACGTCACCTGTGAGGCCCTAAATGTAAGTAAACTATTTGCAAAGCACCTGTGTATCTGATATCTACAACTATAGGGTCACTGTATGGTGCTAATTTTTGCAAATTTTCATGATATTTTTATATTTTTCACAAATAAACAAGGACTTTTTGGACCAAAATGTATGGCTAACGTAAAGCACAATGTGTCACGAGAAAACATTCTCTGAATCACTTGGATAGGTAAAAGTGTCAAAAAGTTATTCTCACATAAAGTGACACGTCAGATTTTAAAACCGGGGCTCTGTCAGAAAGGCCAAAACTGGCTCAGGCGGTAAGGGGTTAAAGTAATGATTGACACTTATTTTTCATTACTTAGCTGCTTTTTCTTGCCATAATAGAAATTCTAACAGTCCATTCAGTAGGACTATCAGCTGTGTATCCACCTGACTTCTGAACAACACAACTGATGGTCCCAACCCCATTTATAAGGCAAGAAATCCCACTTATTAAACCTGACAGGGCACACCTGTGAAGTGAAAACCATTTCAGGTGACTACCTCGTGAAGCTCATCAAGAAAATGCCAAGAGTGTGCAGAGCACACCAGGGCAAAAGGTGGCTACTTTGAAGAACCTAGAATATAAGACATATTTTCAGTTGTTTCACACTTTTTTGTTAAGTATATAATTCCACATGTGTTAATTCATAGTTTTGATGCCTTCAGTGTGAATCTACAATTTTTATAGTCATGAAAATACAGAAAACTGTTGGAATGAGAAGGTGTGTACAAACTTTTGGTCTGTACTGTATAAACATACACACATACATGCAAACACTGACTTGACCTATACCTATCTACACACACTAGACACATGTCTATGAATATGGTTTATACACACACTAGACACATGCATCACAGTGCAGGTATACATATATACACAGACTACTCCCAGGCACATACACACTGGACAGCCTGAAACTCTTGTTCCCACCTTGTCTGTCACCTTCTTACTGTAGTCTATTACAGTCAACAGCTTCTTTTTCCCACTATCGATGACAGAAGATGTAGGGGCCACTGACTGATCCATGCTGCTGCTCTGGAGCTTCCCTACTCCTCTCATAAAGGCAGTACTGAGCAGAGGGGGAAGTATTAATAGGAGGGGGGGGGGGAAGGTGATATTGCTTACCCAGCCCATAAAAAAGTGTAATGTACTGTGAGCAGCTATCTGATTGGCGGAGCAGCCCCTGCTGACTGCTGCTCAAACAATTAGAGCTACTCTTGCACTGCCCCTTTATCCCCCTAAAATACACACGATTTGATAGGAGGCATAGAGTTAACTTATTCCGTTTCTCACTGATGTCCCTTCCCCCATACATGGAGCCTTGCAAAAACCATAATGCAGTCATAACAGTATGGTAGCGTAGCTCTCTCTATGGTCCGGTAGAGTGATACAGGAACTCTCTGATCGATCGTTATAGGGGCAGGCGCCCAATGGACTGCTTGGCCCACAGGGAATCTGCCTGGTCTCGTAGATTGCCAGTCCTGGCCTAGTGCAAAACATTATGGGAGGTTACAGAAAAGTAAACTGAAATAATAGTATAAGTAGTAAACTGTACTAAAACTTTAACTGCAACCTATGGAGGCTTAAGAGAATAATTTAGTGCTTTGAATCATAGTTACAATGACTAATATCCCACAGATATTTGATTACATGTTATCAGAAAATACATATATATTTACTGTGGTCCCAATATGTCTCCAAACACACGCTATTACACTAATTACATAGTTTATTTTAAAGCTATACAATTGAAGGCTTTACTTGGTATAAAATATAACTTTAGAAATCTTGGGAACTAGTACTCAGATAGATACTTTAGCTGTAGTTGAACAATGCTGGGCTAGCCAGATTTATTCTAAAAGTTTTAATCACAGAGCATAATCCTGCATCTAGTAATAACAAATAATAACAACAACCCCATCCAACCCACACTACACTCAACTACATATTACTTGATAGGGCTTACAGCATAGGATAAGCTTAAGCAAATACACAATCAAATCACATTATTATGACCTAATATCCAGAGTAACTGCCGTGTGCAGCTAGATGGGTTGGGAGTGACGCATTAAGGTCCTGGTAGGTTGTCATAGGTATCTGGAGCAATGCTGACAGCAGTCTAAGGAATTAGGGGGCCATGATAGTACTTGAAAATCTTGGTAATGCTCTTCCAACCAATATTGCACATTTCTAGCTGTGTGACATACTGTATTATCTTACTGTAAGATCCCATCCGCCCCAATGAAGATAATCAGCACTTATGGGTTTAAGAGATCTGCAAAGATGGATTCATACCCAAATCAGTTGAGAGGGCCGTCCACATGGATGGGTAGCTCAGAGAATGCCATGAAAATTTTCCCCAGTCAATAACGCTGCCGCCACCAGTTTGTGTTCTTCCGGCAATGGTTGTAGAGTGTTTGTTTTCTGATGTTTCTCACCTGACACACCAATGTCCATCCATTCCATGAATCCGAAAATGTGACTCATTGGCGAATGCAACGCTTTGCCAATCGGTCCTATTATGAAACTGCCATGAAAATTGAAAACTTTTATGCTGATGCAACTTTGTTAGTATAGGTGCCATGACCATCTGCTTCTGACCCCATACACAGTAGGATTCACTAAACTGTTTTAAATGTGTCTGGTAGCCTATGGTTTATTTTGGTGGTGAGCCTCTCCACTGTAGTGGAGGAGCACCAATCGTATATGGTGCTCCTCCATTTCCACGTTGCTTATTCAGTGGTGGCATTTGCCAACTGACATTACAATTTCAGCACAGCAGCACATGTACAGTTCACATACTGCCACCTTTGGCCCAAAAGCCAGTCAGCCCTTTTTTGCAACTCTGATAAATCCCCCCTTTTATCCATGACAGAAACGAGGCATATGTGTGTAGATAGCCTATGCACACCTTTTATACCCACCAAGGCAGCTCATGACAGTTGACTCCTTCATGAGCTACACACTACTGACAGAGAACGTAGAAAGTGGTCATAATAATGTGACTTGACTGTTTAGCTGTGTTGTTATTTTTAAATAGAAACCCTACAGAAACCTCCTAAAATACATAATTCAGATAATATGAACATATTATTATGCTTCCTGTGTTTTGATATAAATGTACATCTAATATACGCAGATGTTTATATAGATTTCTGAAACTGTTTGGTCATTGACCCAGATTTTTACTGTGCAACCTATTATAAATAAGTGTTGTCAGGCTTTGAAGGTTTTCCAAACAAAAATACAGTATATATTAAGGTGCAGGTCAGGTTGTTAATTTGGAATATACCAAACTGTTATATGGCGCCTGCCTATGATACCCACTTATCCTATAGCAATACATTGTAAAGTGCTGCGGAATTTGTTGGCGCTATATAAATAAAGATAATTATTATTATTATCTAATCCTATTGTTTGCTGTTATCTCACTTGTCTTGTGTTCTGTTTTCATTACATTCCAGCACCATTGATCCAAAATGTAGCAAACATGTTTACACACTTTAATACCCAAGAGGAAGACAGCACAATGGTTTCATGTTTCTGCAACGCAGTGCTGCAAATAGGGTGATCCAACATCCTGTATAACTTCCACAGAAAAGTGAGACACAGCATTTCCTCTTTTCCCTATCACCAGTTAATACAGTGTGACATCCGAGTATACAACGCTGATGCTTAAAAAAGACAACGTAAACATATTGACACATCATGCTGTCTTGTGGGTTAATAAATAAAGCTGTGATTTCTTTCTAGTTAAAACTTATTATAACACAGTCAGTATTTACAAGCCAAAGTCAGAGATTGGTCTAAAACACTGACACGGTACAAATCTTTACTTTATATTTTTTATTTATTTCTTTGTGTGGGTTCCATTATTGGTTTGGGCATACAAATACTGATATAAAACACTGACCAAAAAACACTTCGGGATAAAGCTAACATCATATTTGTATAGCAGGGTGAAAATCTTCATAGTAAAATGCAAGCTATACAGTGTACACTTCTTACAAAAAACAACTTTGCCCCTCACCAACAAAAAATAATAAATAAATAAATTTCTATTTTCAGAAAACAAGTTAGTCTACATTGGACGCTACAAACATATACAATGGGTGAAATAATTGTTAAACACATCACCAATTTTCTAATTAAAAATATTTCTAAAAGTGCTATTGAATTGAAATTCTCACCAGATGTCAGTAACAACTCATCCAATTCACATATTCAAAGAAATCAAACCATAGATGTCTATAAATAAAGTTATGTATAATAATGAGAAATGAAACAGGAAAAAGTATTAAACAAATAAAGAAAGAAAGGTGCAAAAAGCCACGGAAAGTTGTAACACCAAATTAAATCAATCAATTATTAGAGCAATCCTGCCATTAAGTGAAAAATATCTACTGGTTACCTGATGGCCTTTAAAAAGGTGTCTCATTACAAAGGTGCCACACAAGAAACATCTCATGGTGGGTAAAATCTGTGAGCTGTCTTTAGATATTCACAACCTTATTGTTGAAAATTATATTGATGACATTGGAATACAGAAGAATTTCTAAATTATTGAAGGTTCCAGTGAGAACTGTGGGGCCCATAATCCGGCAGTGTAAAGAACATCATTTCACCATGAACCAGCCACGACCAGGTGCCTCCCATAAGATTTCAGACAGACGAGTTAAGAAACTTATCAGAAGAGTTGTCTAAGAGCCAAGGTCCACCTTTGGAGAGCTGCAGAAAGACCTGGAATAAGCAGGTACAATTGTTTAAAAGAAAACAATATGTAATGCACTCAACCTCTTTGGCCTGTAGGCACGCTCAGCATGCAAAACTCCATTGCTGAACAAAAAGCATGCTCAAAAACATTTAGACAAGCATGTGAAATAATGGGAGAATATAGTCTGGTCAATGAGACCAAAATTGAACTCTTTGGATGCCATAATACACACCTTGCTTGGGGGGCCACAAAACACCATATATCAGTGGGACGTGGGAACATCCTTTACTGAGGGAAACCAAAAACGAAAAATGTCCAGAGGAATATAGAACATGTTCCTGTGGAATATAGAACAACATTGGAGTCCCACAGCCCTAATGTACTGGGCCAATGGGAATCCAAAATCTGACCGCCGTTTTCTGCGCAGTCCAGCAAAGTGAAAATGACATTGGATTTTGAATGGCTTTTCACTTTGCTGTGTGGACCTAGCCTAACAATGCCCATACAAAAAATATCTGTACAGACTGTACTATGGATTGTCAACATTGTTGGGGATGGGTAAGCTCTTGTTTAAGTCTGCTGCCATGTCTTAGTTTACAGGAGATTGTTTGCAGTATGAAATGTAGCTTATACTTAGAGTGCTCTTCTGTTTCACAGCTGAGGGCCGTATATAAACCCATCTATTGAATTCAGTGTTTTACCTTCCCTACTTGTTTCCTGTTTTATTACCTTCCCTATTTGTTTCCTGTTTTATTTTGGCCGGTCTAAAGGTATCTGATACCATCTAGTTATGGCAAAAGGTAGCCTCAGAGGTTTTTGTTAGGTGCTTTGAGTGCTGTTGTTTTGTCTTCAATGCTTTTACACACCTTATGGGTCCTACTTGATTTTGTGATCTTTATCTTCTTTACTGCGTCTTCCATTTATACTATTTGTGTTTACTCTTGAGCTGCATCCACTGTTCTCATGTAGTTTAGCGTTTGATTTGCATAACCATTTTTGTCTCCTGCAGTTATTGTAAAGCTAGTAGTACAAAAAGAAGGAAGATGTAGAGATGTAAGAACAACAGCTGTCAAACACCCATTCTTCTTTTTTTTTTTGCCTCTGCTCTGAAACACCAACTACTTCTGGTGCTGCTTTTCTTAAGTAAAAAAAAATCAGCTGATACGTTGAGTAAATATCCAGTCAATCAGTTTGTAGGGTTATTTGAAAGGTTAAGACAACCACAGGGCAAATTAAGGTCCAACAGTTTGACTTTACATACAGTGACACAGAAAGCTGAGTGTTTGCAGACAATGGTTTCAGTATACAACATGGAGCTGTAGCTTAAAGGGGTTGTACGACTTATAATCAAAAACAAAAATAATAATAAAACTACAACAAAAAAACGCCAACCTTTGCATTTACCGGCATTCCAGCACTGAAGCTGCTGGCTCTGTCCCCAGGTCGCTTCTTTTCTGTGGCCAGCCTTTGGCTGCCATAGCCAGTCAGTGTTTTCATCGCTCATACTCTTTGTAGCTCTTGAGCGGTGATGTCAAGGGAATGTCACATGAGTATAGAAGAAGAAGCAAACGGAAATCGGGAGACACCACTGGCAGCTTCAGTGCCGGAACCTCGGTAAGTGCAAAGGTTAGTATACATTTTTCTGATATATTTTTATGCAACTTTAGCCTATTTATATATTATAAATATAAATATATATATAAATATACTATTTATATATTATATTTATATATTATATTAAAATACAAAACAACTTCTTTTAACATTAAATGTACTAAACTAAGTCTATCATTAAATACTTAAACGCATTAAACACACCCAATACACTTACTGCCCATGGGTAAAATGCAAGATGGAAAGTATAGAAGAAGGACAGCATTCCAGTGGATTAATTGATTCTTGTTTTATTCACACATTAATAACATCCAGCTTTCAATATACCATATTTAATATGTTTTAGCAATATTTTAGGCTATGAAAGGTAAACCTCTTTGTCAAGCTATGATGGGATGTATGAGCCTTGGGAGCATTGCGAAACTTGAAATGTTGCTGGATATCATTGATGTGTGAATAAAACAAGCATTAGAATGCTGCACTTCTTTGACTTGTCATTTCACACAGACTTTAATTATCAATTTACCTTCCATCAAATTCCTGCTGGTTTTTTCTCAGCCCTATTCCTATCTTATGGAGCCCTCTTACCTCTTGTCTAAAGACCCACTCTACAGAGCCTAATTTCATTTATTCCAGGACTCATTTTCAAAGCTCTTATCTTCCCTATATTCAGACCCTGCATTCAAGGTTCCTGGTTTCTCAATAGCCAGACCCTACTCTTGGTGCTCTCAATCTCCCAGCAACCCACCCCTGCTCTCAAGGGCCCAAGTTACTGTATTCCCTCTTCATGAACAACATTTTTTCAATCTTCAATGCCTCACAGCTGACCCGATTACACACTCGGTTACCTAGACTTCTACTACAGCTCCTTTCACGTCCCCACAAGAACTGGTTTATATCACATTGATTGAACCCAATTATGGGATTCCCCCCAGTCTGAGCAAAGCTCGCTCTAGACTGACATCATCAACACAGCCACAGTTGAGTCTCCTTGACCTATCCCACCAGAGTGCAAAGTATACTTTTTAGCAGTAGCCTACATGGAAGACTTCAAACCTCCCATGTTTTTAGCCAGCCTCTGTTGCTCTGTCTTTTAAGTTGTTACTAGAAAGCTCACCATATGCTCCCAAAACAACCAAAAAACTCTCAGTAATGCAGTAAAACCGGGACTCACACACAACTGGCATAGCTAATTTCATGCCCTGTGTCTTGCCCCCAGCCAACTGTAAGTCTTCCTATGGGCAAGCCTCTCACAGCCTTCCCTTCACCACTGATGTCCACATAGCATTTCTCCAGATACAGACTTCAAGCTTCACTAGTTTATATAGGCCAACAGCAGATTCAATAGGTATCACATGCTGACCATCCACTCTCTTGTCTATTGGCCCCAAACTTTTCCTTTTGTCTCCTCCTGTTGCACCTAGCAGCTACTTGTCCCAATGTGGTAGTGCAGCACATCAGTGTCACCACACACACCTTCAGGGAGGCACTAGGCTTTTCCTAGACCTACATCACCATCTCTACCTCCCCTGCAGCTGACTGCCAAGAAATCTGTCAAGTCTTTCACACTGCCTGAATCACAGACATAATGAACTAGCCACAGCCAACCAATTTGCAGTAAAGTGGGTTTTACTCTGGAATACTACAGTGTTTTAAAGCAAACACAGTTTCAGATAAAGTTACTCATAGGGCGTGTAGCACCACAAGTAGAGGAGTCCTCTGGGGGGCTTCTCCTTGCCCTGTTCAGATTATTTTATTAGTCTCTGCCTGTGTATAGAGAGAGACCTGTCAATGTAGCTGATCTAGGCGTAGAAGACGCCACTCCTTGTGATGGTATACATCTGGCTGTGCTTGGCTCTGTTTTAGGCTGGTTCAACCCAGTGGCTTTTTGTTCACTTTGTGACTCATAGAATTCACATTTTCCAAAGTTTTTATGTGCACCATTTGACAAATTACATGCTTACAAAAAAGCGGGAGTGCAGGACCATTATCAGAGTGTAAATGCAGTGAAAGATGTGTCAAGTACAATGAAGTTTCCTGTACTGAAAAAATGCATAAAAACAAGCAGCAAAAAACTAACTAAAAGACAAACAAAGAAAATGTGTGTAAAAAAACATGGAAAAAAAATGTGCATTTCTTCTGTGAAATAAGTGCTTATTTCACAGCAAAAAAAAAGTCGTGTGAGCAAAGTCTTAAAGGGGTTTGCCATGAACCAAAAAATCCCCTGTGGGAGGAGGCTCACTACAAGCCAGCCTCAGAGAAAGGGAATAAGGACACATTTGCACAGTTCCCCTTGTTCTTTCTTATGGCAGGACCGAACATTGCTAAGCAACTATGCTCGGCCATATTCAAAACTCCCATAGACATGAATAAGGGATAGTTGCACAAGCGCGTCCCTCTCAAAATTCACTGAAGCCGGCTCGGAGCTTACACATGAGATTTTGCTTTGTGGCATAACTCCTTTAAGCTGTGTTTTCTCTGAAATAACAAAGTTTAGTACTTTACTCCAATGAAGAATCCAGTGGCTGTATCCTGCTGACTGTGTTTTGGGCAGCATATAAAAACTGACAGCTTCCCTTTAGGGTATTGTTAGGTATAAGGTGTGAGCTTTTGGTGTAGAAGCCTCAGGAAGGAAAATATTCAATTAACACACCCAGTGTCTAATTTTATCTATTGCCAAGAGAATGACCTAGATTTTTATAATACTATAAATGTTACTCAGTACAGTGGGGAAGTCTTAACCTCATGGTAAAAATCAGTAATATTTATTTGTGCTTTATCGTCCAGAAATTTAGCATTCAGAATGTAATACTTATCAGACAAAACCAGTGGTATAACTGTGTCGATGTTCACATTGCCAGATTATCCTGTGTACTTGAAGGGGCTACAATAAAGCCTAAGTTCCATAAAGTAGAAACCATATGGCTTTCTACCATTCTTCATTGCTCTATGGCATTATAAGCAGGGCAAATGAAAACAAGCAGGCTATCCAACATGGTATGCTGCATATGCCACTGCATTTAGTGCTGCTTATGGTGGACTTATGGCAAGCCCTTACCTTGCCTGACTACTGAACCTTCCTACCGACTCTGCTCTTTGTGGCCCACAGCTGGATGTAGAATCTGGGCACAGACTACAAAATGGCCATAAAGTGCCATATTGTACCTATGTAGTCATCCCTATTAAATGTGTTGTCCAGCTATTTGTGTTTAAAAAAATTTTTGGAAAGCATACTGCTGCCATTTTCACTGTCCACTGGCTGCTTGTTTCCTTCTGGTCTTCTTCTGAATTTTGACATCAGTCAATGGCACCATTGCAGCTAATCAGCGGTGACATCCTGTTCAGGAGAAGAGTGGTGAAGAGTGAGAATCGGACAGCGCTGGGTCTGATGTGAGAGGAGAGGTGAAAATGCTTAAAACAAAATAAGAGAATTAATTTAGAGGTATAGAGAGGTTTTTAGTACTTGGGCCACGTTCAATTGGATGCCATATTACAGAAGTATATTTGCATTATGTCACAGGTGCTCCTGCAGCTCTAACTCCGAGCTGCAGGCGTACCTGTTGTCCCACCGTATCGGCAAATGACGTCGGTACCCATGTTGGGCAGCAAGCACACTAGTGATCTCGCTCCTGGTACCTGTGACTTACCTCTCCTTGCTCACTGCGCTGTCTCTTCTGGCCTGCGGGTGCGGCCCCACTACCTGGGATGCGCATGCCGGCCTTGTGAAGTTTAAAGGACCAGCGCTTCCGTAATTGGATAATTGCCGGGCACTGGTCCTATATTACCAAGCTTGCTTCTAAATTCCCTACTAAATCCACAGTGCCCTTACCTATGCGAGAAAGCATTCTAAAAGTTATTCCTTTCGTTCCCGTGTACCATTTTCCTCCGTCCCTTGACCACGAACCTTTGCCGCCTCTCCTGACTTTCCTGCCTGTCCCCAACTACGAGTTTTCTTCACGATTTTGTACCACAATATGCCTCAGCTGCCACTGCAAGCAAGTCACGTCAGGGGTAGCGACCTGGTAGTTTTCCGCTTCAGCAAGCAAAACCTGCCTTGCGGCGGGCTCTGGTAAATACCGGACCTACTTAGATTCCACTCCCTGGCATGGCTTATACAACCGCTCGCGGTGGTCCAATGGATGCACACCTCTGGCCTGCTATTACGGGAAGCCTACTGTTACACATTAGAGCATACCTCCGTAATACAGTGCTGTCGCACGGAGCATTTATGGTTCCCTAGTAAGCAGGTATTGATGACTTACATTTAGTTCCAGGAATGGATCAGATCCCATCACAATGAAGTTAGGAAAACTACCAAACAAAACCCTTAAAAAAATTTATTGGTTCTTGGCTCTTGGAACAAGAAATATTGCTAGGTATGTATGAGAGCAGATATATCTCTATGAACATCCTACATTTATTAACCAGCTGAGTGAAGAAACATGTCTCAGATTGTACCTGCAAGAAACACATATAGTTATGTAGTAAAACATTCCACTGAAATCTGGAGCAGTTTTATGAATACGTGTATAGCCCCTGCTCAGCATAAATGAGTACACTGCCCTTTGAAAAATAAGAATTTAATCAATATCAATAAACTCCATTGCAATTTATTGTTTAATCAGTAAAAGGGTGAGGTCACATGGTCATTTTAGTTGCAGTTTGTGAAAGTAACAGGAAGATATTCATCCTGTAATTGTTACAAACCATTAATGAAAGAAAGGTTATTAATATAACTTAGATTACAAAATCTTCAGTTTTACTCAAATTAATTGATGCAAAAATGAATAGACCCCACATAAAAAACTACATTTAGTAGTTTGTATGACCTCCATGATTTTTAATGAAGGCACCAAGTCTTCTAAGCATGGAATGAACAGGTTGGTGACATATTGCAACATTTACCTTTTTCCATTCTTCAAAAATGACTTCTTTAAGAGCACCATGCATCTTTCTTTGTACTCCTTAACTTAGCAATGTCATAATTTTGAAGCCATTAGTTCCAAAAACATTTACATTGGGGCTCTGTACTCTGGAGTGATGAGATCAAGATAAATGTTTTTAGGAACTGATGGATTTTAACTGGCAAATATGAGGAGTAAAAAGAAAAAGGCATGGTATCTACAGTGAAACATGGTGGTGGCAGAGTCCTTATGTTGGGCATGAATACTCCTCGTGTCAGGGAGCTACATTTCATTGATGGTATCATGAATTCACACACATACTACTCTATATTGAGAGAGAATATACTACCATTACTCCATGCCCTTGATTGTTGTGCACTTTTTCAACATGACAATGATCCAAAACACACATCTATGGCCACTGTTGTATTTCTAAAGACGAACAGGATGAAAGTAATTCAGTGGCCAAGAATGTCTCCTGATCTCAACCCAATCGAGCACGTATGAATACCTATGAACCCATTGTTTCTCTATGTGGCTTCTAGCCATCAGCAGACAAACATGCTTTGTCTCTGTCCCCATATTTCAGAAAGTAATAAACATCTTTTGACAGCTGCTTTCAACTGATGGCACTGTTGTGGTGCGCCCTGTATGGCTGGCATTGTTATGATGGGCTCTGTATTGCTGGCACTGTTATGGTGGGCACTGTATGGCTGACACTGTTATAGTGGGCACTGTACGAATGGCACTGTTTTGGTGGGCACTGCATGTCTGGAGCAGTTATGGAGGGCACTGAGTGGCTGGCACTATAGGGTTGTATGTGCTATTTTAAGCCACCTAAAGGAGAAATCCAGTAACACTGTTTTTGTACTATCTCTGGATTTCTTCCTCAAAAGAGTATTTTTTTCTGAAACAATCATGGCTCATCCACAAGATGATAGGTTGTAGAGGTGGCCATACATGTGTGTTGTTCTTTTATAGTTGTGAAACAGTCACTTCTGTAACCTCCAAAAACTACAATGAAAATTGGCACCTAGGAGCCAATGTATGAAAATTATCTAGGTTTAAAACTACCTTTGTTGCCCATAGCAACCAATCAGAGCGCTCATTTCACAGACTGTTACTTTCACAGACTGCAACTAAAATGATCATGTGAACCCACCCTTATACTGATTAAACAATAAATCACATTTGAATTTATTGATATTGATTAAATACTTTTCAAAGAGGGGTGTACTAGCCAGGATACTAAAGCAATTGCAAGCAGAGACTAACAGTAAGGAAGAGGTTTAAATCCCCTGCCCCATCCAGGGATTGGCTCGGGTGCTTAAACGATAGATACTGTCCATCATCTCAGCAGTCAGTGTACAATGAAAATCCGCACTGACAAAATTTCTTTTTTAAAAGCGCTGACCTATGTTTGATCGTGTGATACCTTATAAATAACAGTCATACTATTACACCTATACATGGAGCAAATATTATTTTACTAAAAAGAAATCCCACAATACCAACAATCGATAATATTACTACTTAGGAACCAAATAATACTGCCAGACCAAGACCAAATGCTATCACCACATGTGACTCCCAGTTGTACACGGGCACTCAGCAGACGTATAAGTGATGACACTGCAGTTACATCCAGTGACACACAGGTGACGACTTCTCTGAGTCATTCACTTTCCTTTCTCTTCTCCTTTCGGCGCCAACTGACATTATGACTTTTCCTGGCCATGACCTGTCTTTGCAGAATTTATAGCACAAACCGTTTAGACTCCTCATTTTTCTAGAACCTATATACCTACTAGGGGTTGATATACCTCCCTACCTAGTGGGAGCTTATATAGGAAAGCATGGTGATACCTCATACCCCATAAAAAACAGCTATGTGTCTGCTGTGGGGGATGGAGAGTAAGATATCATCCCTATATAGGTCCCCATTACGTAGGAAGGTATATAGACACCCCCAGTAGCATGGTACCCTCATGACACCCCTCCCAGCATGGTATATAAAAAGGCCCATCATTGGTAGGAGATATACACTCCTTTGCAGTAGCTTCAACTGTTTATCATGTCCTTAATGCCCCTACATTGAAAGACTGCTGTCCCCTTAAAATCAGCCCAAAGCCCTGTGCAGATTAAACAGTGCGGGGATGCTTTTTATCCAGGGTACAAGTCCCGGATAAAACTGCTTAGCTTCGTCTCGTACTGAAGCACAGGTTTAATGTTGCCATCCTCTTCTCTAACCCCTTAAAATACAATTTCTATAAGACTGTTTGGTGAATACATAAGTAGCAATTCCTCAATACACTAATTGACAAAAAAATGCACCCAGATAGCTAGATTGTTCTAAAACTCAGCATGTAGTTATGTTTTGCGCAGATATGTAAATGATTACGGTGTGGTCTCATTTGAGACTGAGTCTTGCTACAAGAGAGTGTAAAAGTGCTTTCCCTGCTGTCCTGCTAATATACTCTCATAGGTTACTTTTCAGTGGTGTACCTCTTGCTGAGAGTTTCATTGATATTATAACCCCTATTCTTCAATACACTGGAAGACATTTTGCCCAGTTGAAGTACTTTTGAAGGGGGTTATATGGACTGGCAAAAAAAGGTCTGTTTTACTGAATCACTCACTTTTTAGGCTGTTCGGACAAGGCTATTAGGAGATATTAGGAGCAGTGGTTCCATGAGAGCATGCATATACAGAGTTCAGGCCCCGAAAGTCACCAGTAGAGAGAATTGTTTGATCTAACAACGAGCTTGAGCAGCTCCCACAGTTTTATTGTTCATCATCCGGACACAGGTGGCACCTTTCTCTGCCTGGAACAATTCCAGGCAATTAGAAGAAGAAAATGTACATGTCCATCCATGGACAATGCCATCAGCTTTGCAGAGCTGTTGAGAACGAGAAACCTGGACAGATTGGAACCATATTGTATTTATTGACAAATCCAGGTTCCGTTTGGTATGAAGGCTTCATGGTGAGCACCTCAATCCTGCCTTTACTGTGGAGCGACACACTGCCCAAACTGTGGGTGTACTAATCTATGAAGCCATTGCATATCACTGCCACTCACCCCTAAAAGTGATACGAAGAACACTAACAGCTCAGTGATATACACTAAGTATACACAACTATACTCTGACCAAGCCCGATTTATTAGGAAACTATAGTTTGTGGAGTATGGAGGGACATTGTAAAACCTAGAGGAAATAGCCAAACACAAGAAGAACATAAAAAATTCCCACGCATTTTTTTGGCTTGGTTGGAACTTATGTATAACCAAGATATACAGCATAAAATATGATATCTAAATAATGATACAAATATGCAGAAAACATCTGCTCTCTGCCATCCCATTCCATTTTTCCCATTTAGAACACCTCCATTTTTTCCATTTTTTGATGGTTACACAGTTTTATGTCTTGAATGTACTTTAAGATAAAATAAAAGTAGAAATAAAGTAAATAGGAATAAAAAAAAATGTGCTGCACTTGTAGGTAGTTTATCCCAAAGAAGCTCCATGGGATTTAAGTCTGAAGATTGTGCTGGCCATTCAGTTCTTTGAAGCCTACCAGCTTCTTCTTGTTTTCTGAGGTAGTTCTGACATAACCTAGAACTATATTTTGGATTGTTGTCCTTCTGCAATGTGAACCCCTGACAAATTGTCAACTCTGGATCCAGCAGGGTTTTGTTCAGTATCAACTTGTGCCAAATTGTCAACTCTGGATCCTGCACAAGAGCCCCGCACCATCACGCTTCCTCCTCGATTGCGGTCGCACACTAAGGGCATGTCCCCACTGCACGGTTTTTCAGCCGGTTTGCGGTTTTTCAGACCGCCTGAAAAACCAGCTGAAAATGAGCACAATTGTGCAACAGTCCCCACTGCACGGATTTTATGTCAGGCGGTTTTGCCGTCGGCGGTCCGGCGGCAAAACATTGAGCAAGCACATTCTTCCGTCCGGTTTTCGGACGGAATCTGTGCTTCTCAATGTGAAGGGGGAGAGCTTTTCTCCGCTCATCGCCGTGGGGACGGGCGCAAAACAGGACAAATACCGGCCGGCAAACTGGCCGGTATTTGTCCTATGCCGTGGGGAAGCGCCCCAAGGAACCATTCCTTTACTTGCTAGATGACATACAAAAAGTCTGTGTGATGTACTAAAGATGTCACATTTTGATTCGTCAGTCCAGAAAAACCTTCTTCCCCTCTGGAGTTGTTGCTCATCCATGCAAGCCTTTTTTTATTTTGAAGTCTTAGCAGAGGCTTTCTCACTGATACTTTACCTGTGAAACCTGCAGATAGAAGTCTTATCTTCACAGTTGAAATGGAAACTTGTTCACCTTTTGTTGCATTAAATTGTAGACTGTAGCTCAAGATTTTGAGCTGTGAGGTACTAATCATGCAAATTGTTGACTTTCAAAAATTTGTCATCTGATTTTGTAGTGACTTTTGGTCTGCTAGACCTTTCCCTTTGGTTTCCAAGTGCATTTTCATGGTATAGGAAACTGTAAAAACTGGAACTTTGGCTTTCTTGCCAATTTCTCTGTAGAACAGACCTGCACTTCTAAAGGTTACAATTGTCTATCTTCTTTTATTTGCCTTTTTCTTGCCTTTGTGATAGCAATATGCTCTGTCCTGAAGAGAAGTGTGGCAAGTCCTGTTGTAGGGGGGTGTTGTAATGCAGTCTGTTCTAACTCTGCTTATGTAGAATCAGAGGGTTTAAAAGCAATCTCCAAAGCTGAGGCAGGAATAGTTTGCATTAGTCCCCGGCGGCGCCGCTATCCGCCGCCGCCGCCGATCGTTAGGGTCCTAAGCCGTTACCAGTCGCTAAGCTATCGGCTTAGGACCTTGGCGACGGCAGCGGTGGCGGGACTAACTGTATGTGCGTCCGCCGGACGCACATCCAGTTAGATGCTTTGGCAGAGCAGAGAGCTCCGCAGAGTATCGGCCGCCGCAGGCAGGATGCGGCTCTGTGCGCGCCTGTGCTGTGCGCGCCGGAGGCAGCGTCATCAGAGTGTAGCACGGCCGGGTGACGTCACTCTGTGAGGAAAAAGACCGGGAGCAGCAACAGCGGCAGCGGCAGGGAGCGAGGTCAGGTGAGTGCTGTCAGTTTATTACTTTTAAATTGTCTCTATTCATGCTGGGGGCCTATAATCTCGTTATAAAAGTGCAGGGGGGGGGCTATTATGTACTTCTATATGTGCAGGGGGGCCCTATTATCTAGTGTAAAATGTGCAGGGGGGGGCTATTATCTACTTGTATATATGTGCAGGGGGGGCCTATTTTCTACTTTTATATGCGCAGGGGGCTATTATCTACTTATATACGGCAGGGAGGAGCATAATCTAATTTTAAGGGAAACCCTCCCTAACCCCCTAACCGGGAAAAAACCCCTAAAATTCCCTTGGGGGACCGAAACCTTTTTTTAAAAGGGGGGACCTAAAACCGGGGGGGAAATCCGTAACCCCCAATCCTTTCGGGGGTGAAAACCCCCTTTTGGGGGGGGTTTTTTCCTAAAATGGGGGGAAAACCCGGAACCTCCCCCTTTAACTAAAACCGCCGACTCTAAATCCCTGCCCCTTTTATCCCTTTTTTGTTTTGGATCCAATACCTGCCCCTAAAAATTTGGGCCGGGGGGGGTAACCGCCCTAACCTGTTTTGGACCCGGGTTTAACTCTCCCCTATACGGAAGGATATCCCACCGGCCCCTATCCCGCCGGGGACCCGTACCTGCCCATTACCTAGGCTGGTATCCTAACCTGCCGATTAAAACTGTAGGGATCCCGGACCGCCCATATTATGCTGGGGCAAAAATCCGAACCTGCCCCCAAATCCTCTGGGCGCCCGTAACCTCCTCATACATACTGCGGCGGGTGAACTCACCCTTAAGGAAAAGGGGACGCGAACCTGCCTCATATCCTTTTTATTTTTTAATTGTCCCTTTTCTGCTGGGTCCTTAACAATAAATTGGGGGGGGGCCTTTAACCCTCTTGTGCCCATAATATCCCTGCGTTTGGGCGATTCCGTACCCCCCTTGAAATTGCGGGGTCCTAACTGCCCTATATGCGAGGGGTTTTTCCTAACCTGCCAACAAAACCTCTGGGTGGGACCTAAACCTTCCATATACCTGCTGGGGACCTTAACCTCCCATATAACCTGCTGGGGGACCTTAACCTACCCATTTGCTGGGGGACCTAAACCTGCCCTAATACCTCTGGGGATCCTAACCTGCCCATATACCTGCTAGGGATCCGTAACCTGCCCATATACCTGCGGGGGAAATCCGTAACCTGCCCATATACCTGCTGGGGTTTCCGTAACCTGCCCTATACCCTCGGGGGGAAACCGTAACCTGCCCATAACCGCTGGGGACCCGTAACCTGCCCATATACCTGCTGGGGGATCCCGTAACCTGCCCATATACCTGCTGGGGGACCCTACCTCCCCCTATACCTTTGGGGGACCCAAAACCGCCCTAAAAACCTGCTGGGGGACCCGTAACCTCCCCCTATAACCTGCTGGGGACCGTAACCTGCCCCTATACCTGCTGGGGGATCCGTAACCTGCCCTATAACCTGTGGGGTTCCGTAACCTGCCCATATCCCCTGCTGGGGATCCGTAACACGCCCAATACCTGTGGGGGGATCCGTAACCTGCCCATATACCTCTGGGGGATCCGTAACCTGCCCATATACCTGCTGGGGGAATCCGTAACCTGCCCATATACCTGCGGGGGACCCTAACCTCCCTATACCTGCTGGGGACCCTAACCTCCCCCTTAAAACCTGCGGGGGGACCCGTAACCTGCCCATATACCTGCTGGGGGACCCGTAACCTGCCCCTATACCTGCTGGGGGGGACCCGTAACCTGCCCCTATACCTGCTGGGGGATCCGTAACCTGCCCATACCTGCTGGGGACCCCTAACCTGCCCTAATACCTGCTGGGGGACCCTAACCCTCCCCCTATACCTGCTGGGGATCCGTAACCTCCCATAACCTGCTGGGAATCGTAACCTGCCCATATACCTGCGGGGGACCGTAACCTGCCCATAAACCTGCTGGGGGACCCGTAACTGACCCCCCTATACCTCTGGGGGACCCGTAAACCTGCCCATATACCTGCTGGGGAAACCAAAAACCTGCCCATATACCTGTTGGGGGCCCCGTTAACCTGCCCTATACCTGCGGGGACCCGTAACCTGCCCATATACCTGCTGGGGGATTTAACCTGCCCTTTATACCTGCTGGGGACCGTAAACCTCCCCACCTCCGGGACATAAAAAGTATATATCCACTTACTGGGGACGTATAATTTATTTGGGGGACCCTTTACCTTCACTGGGGACACATAATTTACTGCGTTGTGAAGTCCTAACAGTCGTTTAACCGTTGTTAAGGCCTCAAGACAAGTCAGTTGATAAGAGTTAGCAACGACTCCGCGACCCAGTCGGTTGTTAAGCCAGTTGTTAAGGCCTCAAGTCGATTGATAAGAGCTTAGCAATCGACTCCGGGGACTAGTTTGCATCCAATTTCAAAACATGATTTGTTTTCTGTTCTGCAGTACTGCGGTCCTTGATGTCTTCCCTGAAAATAGACCTTTGGTTAAAATGTTGAGTTTGAATTTAAAATCATTTTGTTTTTATCTTACTTATGGACCTTGAAGTCATGTTATGTTATTTGCTGTACTAAAACTGAGTTAATGTAAAAAATAACTGGAATAATTCTGGTGTTCTAAAACCTTTAATCCAGTAGCATATATTTAGGGAAACATGTATGTATTTTGCTGCCCAGGCACCATTTTTTTGCATGCATTAGTAGCATAGAATGCACCTTGATCTATGAACTTGTTCTACTGCGGGTCAGAGATTTAGCTCTTTCTAGCTTCAAAGCGATTCTTATGGCTCACATAAACCACTTTGAACCCCCCCAGGACCCTGGACGTATGAGTACGTCCCAGGGTCCATACTGGGCTTTGCAGGGGGCTCGCTCCGCGACCCCCCCGCACAGCCGCCGGGTGTTAGCGGCTAATCGGCACTAACACCCGGCTGTTACAGTGCGAATGGGCAGCGCTGCCCGCCCGCCTGTTAACCCGTCAACACCGCGGCAAATTGCCGCGGCTCTGAATAATTAAGGTTTCCCCGCACCGATCTTGAGGTGATCGGCACCGTCGCTGCATAACTGCAGTGGATCCGACCCCCAGACATGGCAGCGGGACCTTGGGAAGGCTCCTGTCACTTCCATGTCCTGGTTTGCCCCCACTTCCCGTCCGCAAAAGGGAAATGGGGAAACCGGCATCTTGGGACAGTTCTAATGCATTGCCTATGCAATGCATTAGACTGTATTGACAATCGCGCCACCTAGTGGTCAAGCACCATAGGTGGCCTCAATGTTAAAGTAAAAAAAAAAAATAATACAGTTTTACAGTACAAAAAAATATTAAAAGTTCAAATCACCCCCCTTTTCCCATTTTCCAAATAAAAACAATAAAAGAATAAAAAAGTTACACAGATTTGGTATCGCCGCGTCCGAAAAAGTCCGATCTATAAAAATATAACATTTATCCCGTGCACTAAACACCGTAGAAGAAAAAAAATTCCAAACGCCAAAATTGCGTTTTTTGGTCATTTTATGTCACTTAAAAAATGGAATAAAAGTGATCAAAAAAGTCGCATGCATTCCAAACTGCTAGCGATAAAAAGTACACTTTTTACTTTTTACTGCGGTTTCCCAGTATATTCTATAGTAAAGTGAATAACACCATTAGAAAGTATATCTTGTCCCGCAAAATAAAAGCCCTCATGTGTCTATGTAGGTGGAAAAATAAAAAAGTTATGGCTCTGGGTAGGCGAGGAGGGAAAAACTAACGTGTCAACAAAAAAAAAAAACGCCGGGTCCTTAAGGGGTTAAAGTGGTGTATCTGTTCCAGCAGTAATGCGCCTGGATTTGTCGATAAAAAAGTTTTGTATTGTTATAGTGTGACACGCCTCCAGCACGCCCCTGATCTCAGGCGCATTACATAGTGCCATGGGCGCTATGTAATGCACCTAACACTGGAGTGTGCCTGATTAAAAATATAGCGAACAGGACTGTGCCAGTTTTCGGGCTGAAAAGACGGCAGACCTCTGGCGCAGCCTCGTTCACACATGCCATCCTTAGATCTCTAATTATGGAATCTTGCTGTAGTTAATTATCTATCTATCTTCCTCAAGGCCTTCTGAATAGGTTTTTAATTGTGAGGTGGGGAGCAACATGTGGATTTAAGTTTCCAAACAAGGTGCTTTAGTGAGGAGTTTCTGCATCAATGTGCTTCTAAGTAATATATGCATCTTTGTGTTGATTATATAATATTTGACAGGCCTCAGTGTAGGCCTGGAGTGCCTGGGGCCCAGCAGTGAAGCTAATTGTTGGGGCCCACTAGTGGAGCTGATTGCTGGGGCCCACTAGTGGAGCTGATTGTTGGGGCCCACTAGTGGAGCTGATTGTTAGGGCCCACCAGTGAAGCTGATTTTTGGTGTTCACCAGTGGAGCTGTTTGTTGGGGCCCACCCTACAGCTACTGTATATGACTTCACATGACTCTTGCCACTTTCTTTACCTTTCTCCTTGAAAAGCAGCCCCCTCAGGGGGTCCACGATGCCTATGGTGCCTACCAGGGGGTTTCTCTTGTTCTCCTGTGGGCCAGTCCAAGCTTGACTTGCCTTACAGGATCAAGCTGGGAACAGGAAATTATGAGGGGCTATAGGATAGATTGCAGGGAAGAGAAAATTTCTTCTGGCATCCTCTATTTCCAGAGATTACACTTCTGGATATAATAAATCATTATTTTGTGTGTGTGTGTATATATATATGTGTGTATGTGTGTATGTATATAATATGTATCTTCAAAAAGGGTAATAAAATGACCCGACAAACAGGATATTGGGTAATATTTGGTAAACTTGCACACTTGTTTTTAATAAATGTGGCTGTAAAATATGCATTGTTAGGAAATAACACAGGACTTTTAAGTGAGTTCCTGCTATTTAAGCTTTTGAATTTATGAAGCATTCATGTTTTATTTCCTCCCACCAATTCTAAGTCATTGACTGTATATCATTGTGTTGTTATTTGCGTGTATACACACACTGACATCAAAGTGTTTCGCTTGTCAGATTTTTTTTCTTGTCTCTCTGTGTTACCAGCTTAGGCCAAAAACCTGCTCTGCATAACAGCAGATGTTACTCTTTCGTTCAGCCAATGGAAACCTTATGGAGTAGTTTGTTTTTTTATTTCAGTCTAGTAGAAAATGCCAGTTTAGCCGAGACATTAAAATACTCCTTTACTGACCCAAACACAGGTTTCTGCCAGAGGTCTCAGAAGCAATGCTTTCCGTTATAAGATGAAAGCATTCATTTGCCACTGAGACCTTGCCAGACAGTTTATGGAACCTGTTAACATCTTTCTCTCAGTGCAGCCTGTCCTTTTAACACTCAAGTGCTACCCACAGGTTTTGGTGATCGAAAAAATCATTAACTGTTCTTATAGGTTATATGAAGAAGTCTGCACAGGCTCATGGAGAAAAAAGGTAGGAAAATGGAAAATCAGAATTTCTTATTCTTAAACATTTTACATTTGCCATGTGTTACAGAGGGAATTACAGTGCAGCTGTTGAGGCAAGGTCTTAAAGGTGCAGTGTGTTTCCTTATAGCCACATTTTAGTTGTAAAGGGCACGTCTAGTGTTTCCTCATCACTTAATCGAATATATATTACAAAAGTAATCAAGAAGAACAGCTAATAATTGCATTATTTACATACTTTCTGGCCTAAATTAACCTAGCTACTTTTAGTATAGTATAGCATAGTACAGTATAGTATAGTATAGTATAGTTTAGTTTAGTATAGTATATACTTTTAGTATAGGAAATTTTGCATTTGTCAATTTTTACTTGTGCAATATTTATTCGCTTTACACATAAATTTTATGTATGTGTCACGCCTGCAAGTTATTTCAAATACCCCCATTTTCCCGTCACACCCACACAATAATTAATTCTCTCATTCCAAGCACAGTTGATTTGAATGCATAAGTCATCAGTGCCAGTGCCAACCGTGATGTAGCTACAGGGAGATTGGCTGTAGAGCATAGTGCCACACAAGTTGTTTTACAAATGCATCTCCAAAACCATTCCCATACTGTCTTACTTAGCAGGCTGTGTCATATCTGTGTACAGTATTTATTTGGTGTGCATGCATGTGTAATACTTGTATTTATCTGCACATTTAGGAATTTAAAAAGCACCTGTAACATTTCCTAATAAGTCTGTTTTAGCAAATATTTGTGTTCCCTTTGAACACAATCCATAAAATAACATCTTCTCTTATCTGTGTTGTTCCTCTGTTGTTATCCCTGCTATAAACATGTTAGGCTTAGTTCACACGGCGGATTTGGCCGTGTCTTTCGGCGTGGTTGCTGCGGCCAAAACTTCGTCCAAACCTTGCCCCAAACGCCCCCAGTTCATTTACTGGGTTGCAAGTCACACGGCGCGGTTTTGGCCTCCTGTCAATTCTTGCAGCGAGTCTTCGGCGTGGTGTCCACGCGGTGTCGGCGTAGGTTTCGCCGTGCTTTTCGGCGCGATTGGGGTGATGGTTTGGCCGCGGGTTTAGTCCTGCCTATTAATTTGTATGGGCGAAAACCTCGCCGCAAACCGCGCCGAAAACCACGCCCCAACCGCACCCGCGACCGTGCTGAAACCCGCGTCAGTAAACCTCGTCGGGAGACACGAGTTTGAGGCGAAGTTTGGACAAGGTTTTGGCCGCGGCAACCGCGCTGAAACCCGCGGCCAAATCCGCCGTGTGGACATGCCCTTACTGAATCAGTAACATATATGTTACCATGTCTCCCTGCACACACTGCCTCTGTCAGCACTAATATGTCAGACTGTGCAGGCCCTCCAACTGGCAACACCCAGCTGACAGATTAAAAAAATAGTGCAAAAAATAATAAAATATATAAAAAATTTAAATCATCCCTCCCTTGCCATTTTATAAATAAAAAGTTACACATAATTGGTAACGCCACATCCGTAACGTCTAATCTATTAAAATGTAAAACCATTTACCCTTTACAGTGAACTGTGTAGAAGAAAAAAAATCTATTTCACGTCCCCAAAACATTTGAATAAAAAGTGATTTGAAAAGTTGCATGTATCCCAAAATGGTACCAATAAACACTACACTTCAACCTACAAAAAAATTAACCCTTATTCAGGTCTATAGGTGGACCAAAAGTTACTGCTCACAGAAAATTGACTCTGCATTTATACCAAAGAGTGAACAACATAAAGAGAAAACCCCGGCCAACATGGTACAAGTAGGTTTTTTCACATTTCACCCCACTTATATTTTTTTTCGGTTTCCCAGTACATGTTACGGTCAATGTCACCAATAAAAAGTTAATCTTGTCCCACCAAAAAAGAAAGTCTAAAAAAGTTGTGGCTGTTGGAAGACAGGAAGGAAAAGTTAAAGAGAACCTGTCACATAGTTTATGCCCCCCTTGCTGAAGACAGCACAAACTAGTGACAGACCTGCTGTTTCCAGCACTGTCCCTTATTCTGTAAGATGCAGGAGTTTTAGAGTATTTAATGCTCAAACCTGCAGTTTTTAGCCAGAATAGAGTCCAGCTTATGAATGAGCAGATGGTTGCCCCGCCCACTCAAGGCTAGCTCCACCCACCTGACAGTTATTCATATGTTTCTACCTATTCAAAGTAATAGGTTAATCAGTTGTGAGTTGGGCGGGACTAGCCTCAGGTGGGCGGGTCATGAATTAAACGGACTCTTTTCATGAAAAGCTGGACTATTGGCTGAAAACTGCAGATTTGAACATCAAATACTCTAAAACTACAGCATCTTACAGAATAAGGAACACAGTGCTGGAAACAGCAGGTCTGTCACTAGCTTGTACTTTCCTCAGCAAGGGAGGCATAATCTATGTGACAAGTTCTCTTTAACGTATATCTGCTGTGAATTTTCATAGTGAAAATTTTGAACAATGCATATGAATGAGGCTAAAAAAATCAAACCAAACTTGCAACATATATCCAAATTTGCATTTTTTCCTTCATGTCGTAATAACAAAGAGGAAACTTTGCTACCACATTTGCTTCAAAATTTATATGTGACACCGAGATCTTGAAGACATTTTTAGCTAATTTCCTCAGCAGATTTTATTAATGCTCAATGGTTTCCCAGCTTGAAAACATTTAGGCAAAAGGTATGGGCATTTTGCTGTCAGCATTGGAATAAAATAAGTAGAATAATGTGACGTTAAATAAAGGGTTCCCAAACACCTGCCTTAGCTAAACCTGCTTTTATTGTACATAGGGGTGTTAGCATACAGAACTTTCTTTTATTTTGAAGAACTCTTTGTAACAAATGTATATATTTTATTATTTTTAGTGAGAGAGATTCTTGATTCGTGCATGACATCCTCCAAAAATACATAATTAACACTGTATCTCCTCCTCTCGTCCTAATTGACTGCATACAAACATTTTACAATAATAGGAACATTTGAAACTAAAGATAAAAGCATTCCAGTGCCCATAGAGAGTAATTTGTAATAAAGGTATATATAAAGGAAGCCAGATTTGATTCTGTCAGGATGATTTAGGAATCCAATTACTCTGTTAAACTGATTACAAAATAGTTTCTTCTTTTCTTTGACTATAGGGGTTTTTAACTTCATGTTAAAAAACTGCAATGAACTTGGCAGAAACCCAGAGGTTATTAAATTGCAAGTCAACTAATTTAGGTGATGAACAGACTTGAAAGACAGTCCAGGCAGCAATACATCTTGCTCCGGGACCCCAAATGCTGATCAGTCACTGAACTGAATCAATAGTACTTGGCAATGGGGTGCAGTGCCTATGATTTGTTATTACCGTACAATTTGGAGAGATCCTTCCCATCACTTTACAGTAAACATTGATAACTTATCAATTATGTATGTCATTAATGTCAGATCAAGAGACATCTGTTAAGAGCTCCAACAATGTGTTTTCCATAGCCGTTGTAAGGAGGGTGAAAGGAGGTTTACCCCCTATGCCTTAAAAATAACAACCAAGTCATGGACTGTATTGTCACCAGTGCTATGTTTATATATATAATATATGTGTATATATATATAATATATATATATATATATATATATAATATATAATATTATTGTAACGGCGGAGTGGATCCGCTGGGCCAACGCAAGCGATGATAGCTAAGCCACACCAGGGACGGAATCTAAGTAGCCCCCGGTTTTCACAGAGAGCCCCGCGCAAGCGGGATGGACTTGCTGCGGCGTGAGGCTACCAGTCGTTACCCCTGACGTGACTTGCTTGCGATGGCGGCCGGGGTACAGCGTGGTACAGAAACGTAATCTGGAGGCGTAGTCGGGGACAGGCAGAAGGTCAGGGCAGGCAGCAGAGGTTCTAGTCAGAGACAGGCAGACGGTCAGGGCAGGCGGCAAACAGCAAGGTCAGGAAACGTAAGCAAGCGGACTGGTACAACCGGTAATCAATACGGAACTCCAATACTCTCTAACGCACCAAAAACACACCAACAGATGGCAGGAAGTACTGGGGCGGATACCTTAAATAGGACCAGCGCCCGACAATAACCAATTATCGTGGGACACTGGGCCTTAAGCGGCGCCACGCGCACGACGGCCGGACAGGCAGGCGCGGCCAGGTAGGAGAGAGGCGGCGCCGAGGCAGCAGAGGGTGGTCGCGGGCCACCGCAGCCGCCGCGCCAAACCCCCAGCGAGCGGGGAGATGGTCGCGGAGGGCAGCGGAGCCCCCGACCCCCGTGACAATATATATATATATATATATATATATATATATATATATATATATATATATCTATATATATATATACACTTGCCAGCTGGTACTCGAGGGGTTGACTGTTCTACCACCACTTGCCCATTCTAGTAAATACTGTGGGTTTGTCACATTTCAGCCATTACAGCTTAACACTTTCCTTAAAGGGGTTGTCTCACCATGCTGTTTTACAGAGCTACAGGCGTCTTCAGACACTCACTTCCTGGTCAGGCTGTTTGGTTCTACAGCAGAGACTGGCATATCATCTCTGCTATTCATAGCTGAGCCTGTTACAGTGACTTGAGAACAGGAGGTTAATTTATAGTGCACAAGGCTAAAGAGCTGTAAGCTTGTCATTGTAGCTTGTTTATATTCCCTAGTCTTTCAATATAAGGATCAGAGCAGAGAGTGAATCATCATCCAGGCCACTGCTTCAGCCTGTAAGAGCGGAGAGAGGTGGGAACTAGAGAAGTTTGCATATCAAAATAGGAGATGAGATCTGCTCCAAACACAGAAGAGAAGCAAAATCAGAGCAGCAATGTATTTGGTAATAGTCTTTATTTACCTCTGTCTACATGTTTAAAGATAATCAATGAAAATGAGAATACCTCTTTAACCCCTTACCGCCGCAGCCAGTTTTGACCTTCCCGACGGAGCCCCATTTTTGGAATCTGATATATGACACTTAGGGCCACATGTATGAACCTATTTAGGTCTAAAACTCACTTTTTTGCCCATAGGTTTCAATGGGCAAAAAGTGAGTTTTAGACCTAAATAGGTTCATACATGTGGCCCTTTATGTGAGAATAACTTCAAATGTTTATAACTAGCATCTACCATATGTTAATGTAGGTTGGCTTCATTTTTTAAATGTCTTTTTAGTTTTTTATGACATTAGGGGGCTTAGAAATTTAGTAGTAATTATTTGCATTTTCAATACAATTTTCAATATACATTTTTTAGAGACCAGTCCAGTTCTGACATGGGCTTGATTGGCCTGTATGTTAGATACCCCCATAAATGACTTCATCTAAGAAACTACAGCCCTTGAAGTATTTACAACAGTGTTTAGGAAGTTTTTTTAACCCTTTAGGTTTCACAAAATAAAGTAAAGTGCAGGGTGAAATTTCAAAATTTAAATTTTTTTTTTTGCGTTTTTCGGGTTTTATCCATTTTTCACAAAGAAACATGATTACCGGGGAAAATCAACTTAATATTGATTCCCCTGATTCTCCGTTTTTAGAGATTCCCATATGTGCCCCTATGCGCTACTCATTTTTGCTGAAAAGTTTAATTTTTACAAAGAACGAAAAAAAAAACCCCCAAATTTTGTTATGCAATTTCTTCCAAGTTCAGTAGTACCCCTAGGGTTATAAGCGCTGGGGGTGCTGAGGGGTGTACAATGGAGGACGCTATTTGGCCTTTGAAAAAAAGATTTTGGTGGGGCCATTTCTCATTTGAAAAGCCCCCAAAGTCCAAAAACAATAAAACCCTTTCCCAAAAGGGTCCCCCTTTTTTGGGATTCATCACCCCATGGATTTCATCTAGTGGTGCTTGTGCTTTTTGGGGCTCACTGTATTCCTTTTTTTTTTTAGCATTGGGCCAAGAAATGGGGGGGGGGGGGGGCATTCCCCCCAATTTTTTTTTGGGGCTTCAATTTACGGGGCGCTGCTGTGGGGTATAAGTGAAGGATAACTTTACTCAGGGGCTCTTTAGGCATTTTTATTCGGGTGGGCCCCCTAATAAATGCCTGCTGCCCCGAATCTTTCATTCCCCACCCGGGCATACAGTAACCAGCGCCGATTGTTGTTCCTATGAAACTAAAGATGCGGGGCGGCGGCTTTTTGTATTCATTTGGCCGCTGGGGGTTCCTGTATCGCGCACATGCAAAGGGTTTAAGGGGAGAAAACACGCACCTCCAATGCTGGGCGCCGGCTTTTCCCCCTCCTCATCACTGACCCCGGGGTTTGGGTCCTTTTTCCTCCACCACTGAGAGAGCCCCCCCCCGGCACCGGGCTTCGCCTCCTCCATTTAGTAGCCCCCGGGCCCTGCTCCCCTCCTCCCCCACTAGGAAAACCCCCGGGCAAAACCTGACTTCCCGCCTCCTCCAGTCGTTGGGCCCCGGGGTGCTGGGCACCGCCTCCTCCAGCACGAGACCCGGCCCCGACCAGCAAAAAAATTACTAGGATTTATAGCAATTTCAAAGTATTTAAAGATACTGCGTTGGTGGGGGCAATAATAATTTCCTGACAGTAATGGTCTATTTCCCCTGACCCAAGGCGACATTTACGTTAATGATCAGCTCAATCAAGGGTAGCAGTGTATTTTGACCCCTAACTGATCATAAACCAAAAATATAATAATATATATAATAAATAAATATAAAAATAAAATATATAATATATATATATATATTAATATGGGTATATCAGCTACTTTTCAGGGGGACTATATACACTACTTTACAGGGGCACTATAACGCTACCCTTAAGGGCATAATAACTACCCCTTTCAGGGGCAATTTTATAAGCTACCACAGGGCATAATACACACCTACAGGGGGCAATATATACATCTACCTAACAAGGCAATATATACACTACCTAACATCAATATACAGTACCCAACAGGGGCATTTTATAACTACCTTACAGGGGGACTTATAAACTACCTTTCGGGGCACTATATACATCTACCTTACAGGGACATATACATTCCTTTCAGGGGCATTTAAAAACTACCTTACAGGGGGACTATATACAGCTAACTTACAGGGGGATTAGATACACTTACGCATACAGGGGCAACTATATAAAAGGCTTACGCTTTACATGTGTCACACAAAACACGTTGCTACCGAAACAGGGGCACACTACAACAAGGCCTTGCCAGTGTGACAATGATAAACATTACGACCCTACCAGGGATGCACAATATACAGCTACCATACAGGGCATCTAATCGAGGTGCGAGCAGCTAGGCAGGTTCATTTCTAGGGCTCTGTAATCCCCGGAATGAAATTCCTATCTGCCCCGAATCTCTCTCATGCTGGCACAGCCTGGCCAGGCCCTCACTTTCATGTTGAAGTAGTCGCCGCATTGGGTTGGATCCTCTTTACCAACCATGCTGCCACTACTGTTTCTCCTAGTGCACGCGCTGGCTCCCTTGTGATGCTGGGCCGCTTCTGCACAGGCAGCGGGAGGGCGGAAGAGAGAGCAGTCAGATGTATTCAGTGGCTGCCTCCTCCCCACTGGGCCGCCTCGCTGCTCCAATAGAGTGAGCTGAACCCTGCAAGAGCTTGCCATGAGGTATTTACAGGGAGGTGCTTGTCCGGTGCAAATTTCCATACGCTTTATATGTAACAAGTACTTGTGGGTCCGAGTGAATAAGCAAGTGCAGGAGAGCGGATCAGACTATCTGTAGTCGGTAACCAACCGAGCCCCAGATCAGACAACAATCAGGATGCAGCATGTCATCATTAGCAAACAATCACTGGTTCCTCCGCAATATATAGCTCAAGGAACCACATGCGATGCATAAAACATAAAAATATTACAAAGTATACCATATAGTCATACCTCTGATGTACATTGTATCTGTGAACCAATACCTAGCCGGGGATCAGTCAATAGGGATTAGAATAATCACGTCCTCTGTGGTTTAAGCAATAACTTTTTTGTATTATAGTTATAAAATTCATTGTCACAGCCCCTACCCCTGCATTATTATACACACACAAAGCGTTGACACACACCAAAATATATGTCTGTAGATAAGGGTGTAACAAATAAAATATACACTCATGTACTGGTTGCTGGATCGCCCCAGAGCAGATCTTTTGTATGAACCTGTAGTACCAGTCACTTCTGAAAATCAAAACAACAGGGAAGAGACCCCTGACGATATGACTGCTGCCCTCCCGTATTGGCTACCACACTAAATGATACAAAAGTACAAAAGAAAGGTGTTTTTATAAAAAACTATAAAAAAAAAGAAAAGATAACTATTAAAAGATTAAATCACCCGCTAATGTGCTTATGTTTCACACCGGCCTTTAAAAGGGGCGCCGCGTATTCGTTTGTCCGTAATAACGCGCTTCAAAAGTGCGCCCAATTACGGGCCGACAGAACAGGCCCATGTCCAAAACGGTATTCGCCAAGTTTTTCTCCATAGAGAACATTGGATGTACTACTGCCGACGTCGGACCTCCATGCCGACTTTTGCGCCCATCCGGTTCGTGGTGCCTGTTGGTCCTGTACCCTTCCGGCCTATCCCGGGTACTTTCGGGGGTTTCCGTCCGTTGCCCGGGCCCCGGCTTCGGCGAAGTCCGCCGGGGCGGGGAGGATAATTGACGAAAGACAATTTTCTGGGAGCGGCTATACTCGCTCCGCTAAGAAGTGAGATGACTAAGGGCCGGCGAAGTGGCCGGCTCACCCCCGCCGTCACGGGGTTGGGGTTAGCGGTTCAGTTCCGCGGTTCGTGGTCGGGGGGGGTCGGCCTTCCATGTCGCCCCACAGTGCGTACATACCCGGCCCGTGCCCCCCGTCTCCCTGGCCGCCGCCGCCCGTACCAGACCACGGCGTAAAATAGCGTGGGCGTAATTACGTCCGCGCAATTAAGCCGTGAGAACATTGGACCTTATTGTCAATTTTCAAGATAGAAATCTAAAGTTATTGGACAACAAATTGGGTATCCTGGCTTATCTAGAAAAAGGCAATCTAATAAAATATAAATCCACTTGTATTCCCCTCGGCGGTTAACCACCGGATATAAAGGAAAAATTTTAGAATATTCCCAATACTGCCAAAATTGTCTAATATTGTTTGTCATTTGGTCACAATATGGTTATTAAAACTTAGCAGGCATTTAAAAGATTTTGGGGTCGAGGCCACCAGCGACCATTTTGTTCTTCTTGGTACTGGCCGTTTCTAAAGAAAATAAGAGCTAGAGGCTCTGGTTTGGGTTGCCTTGATGGGCTGCTGTTTGGATATTCGATCTGTTGGCAAATATAATTATCACAGGCCTTCTCCCTGCCTAATGTGTAACACAAATAAAGCACCAAGCTTTTGGGACAAAAATAACTGTTCTACCTCCAGTTGTGGGATGATGGGGCATAAAACCCAATGCTCCACCTGCGTCCACAATGATCCACGACGGCTCCCAACCACCCAGTCGGTCATACCACCCGCAACCACCCTCTTGCTCGCAATATCCCAACCTGACAGGGTGGGGGTGGTGTCCTAAACACTCGACAGATCTAAAGGTCAGGCCTAAAAAGTACAAAGACTCGGCCATGCAGACGTGACAAACGAATGGCCGGTCGTCACCCGTGCCTCTCCTTGTCACAGTGGAAACAGATTTCTGTTTGGGTATATTTGGGGTAGACACGCCAAGAGTGTTTTTTTTCCTCTGTTAATGCCCCAATAGTTATAGGGAATGTGACATACATGAGCACCTCAGGCCAACCCCATTAAGATTAGGTTATATATACAGGTGACGTTGGTGGAGAGAAAGTTCATCAAGACAGGCTGTCCTGGGCTCCGGTTATATTCGCGGTCTGCACCTGCCGTTAGACACGATGTTGTGGTCATGTATTGGGCTCACTGACCGGCAGTATTGATTGACTCGCCTAAGGGGCAAAACTGTCCATGTCCACGGCACGGGTTTTTTCTTCTTCGGCTCTGCCCCCTCGTGGTTTTTTTTCAGGCCGTTTCTTGCGATTTGCTTTTCGACAGACCTGAAAAACCGTCCAAAACATATATTATTCACAATTAGCTGGCCTGGCCTATTTTGTATAAAACTCCGTGGCAGTACATCACAATCTTGCACGGGATTTCCGCCCCTCGTTGAGTCAGGCTGGTGGGCTTGGGTTTTGTTATTTTGGTGCCGCGAGTCAGGCGGGGACCGCCTGTGGCGGGCTCCGACACAAATGGTGACACGCGGCCCACTGCCAGGTCGCACTATGGCACAGATCTTCCGTCCCCGGGTTTTTTTCGCCAGACAGAAATCAGGTGCATGTCCCTGTGTGAGGGGGGGAGGGCTGGTTTCCCTCACCGATCTGTATCATCGCGGCATGAGGAAAAAGCCCTCCCCCTCCTTAGGCGGCCGTCGGGGTGAGCGAGTAGCCTGGTGACGTAATCCGGGCCACTAAAAAATTACCCTCCGGCCTGGGCAAACCGGCTGGTATTTGTCCCGTGTGCCGGGTGTGAAGCTACGGCCCCTATATTTTAGGACTTGTAATATTTATTAGGCGCTTGGTAATAATGTAGAGGTTTTCCTTTAGTGAAGCAATCATAATGCAACTTGTTAAATTTGTTCCATGTATACGGTTTAGAAGTTGTGGTAACTGGTCTGACGGTTGAGATTTGTAAGGTATTATGTTTATCATACATAGATCGGATTGCACGATTGTGAAAAAGTAATTGTCCAGTGCGACCCTCAATAACAACAGTGACTGCTGAGGTGATGGACAGGATCCTTATGTGGAATTAGTGATAAAATTTGATTGATATGGAGAACACTAACGTTAGTTTATCTATTACATTTAAATAGAATGCATGTGCAGCACGTTCCTCAATGTGGCGTACAGAAAAATGGCTGTATAACCCAGCCTTGCAAAATGTAAACAGAGTGGCCCGGGCCCCGGATGTATTTATAGGAACCTGACAAGGGTCAATCGCCCCTGGGCACGTATATACATCCCTAACCTTAACAGGGTCCACTATAATTACAGCTTAACTCCTTAACGGGGCATTATAGTTACATCTAACCTTACCAGGGTCACTAATACAGCTACATGACAGGGTGCCAATATATCACAATTCCGTGAAGCACTAACCCAGTGATCACTATATACAAGTCTCACCATTACAGGGGCGCATTCTTATTATAACAGCTACCTAACAGGGAGCATTATGATGACAGCTACCTAAACAGAGGCACTTATATACACTACCTAACAGGAGCATTATCATACAGCTTACAGATAACAGGACGAGGCACTATATAACAGCTTACCTAAACACCTAGGGGAGCATGTACATTATACAGCTACCTAAACATGGGCACTATATACAGCTACCTAACAGGGGCAACTAAATAATGATCTGTCCTGTACGCATATTTAACAGGAGCACTAATCAGACAGCTAACCTTAACCAGGGGTGCAAGTATATACATCTACCTAACGAGAGGCAATGAACATTGCTACATTGGCAACCTAACAGGGGCACTAGTATACAGCTACCTAACAGGGGCCCAATTATATACATCTACAGAAACAGGAAGCAATAATATACATCTACCTAACAGGGGCATTATATACATCTACCTAACAGGGGCATTAAGATCCTACCTAACAGGGGCCAATATAAACATCTACCAGAACAGAGGCATTATATTACCCATCTACCTAAACAGGCTGGGCATTATGGATACATTCTACCTAAACAGGTGGTCTTTAATACATCTACCTAACAGGGGCATATACATCTACCTAGAACAGGGGCAATATAGTAGCATCTACCCGGCGCGAAAACTAGAGAAGGCAACTATATACAATTACGCATTTCTGGAGGTCGAAAATTATAATACGAGTGTATAATCCCCTATCGCTATGGAAGGGACACTATATAAACTCACTTAAGGAAGGGGCTAATTTAAAAACAGCTACTCTAAAGGAAGGGGACCATAGTACTTATCTACTATTAAACACTTGACTAAAACGTATCGACTGCAATACAGAAATAGGGGGAACGGGTGATTGCTGCTTTCGGAAAAGTTAGATTACCTAGAGATTATGTGTATAAATACATGCAGAGGACCGAGTAATGACCTGGGACAAGTACCATCCCATGGGCAGCTTTTTGGGCCAAAAGGAAGAAGAACAACGGGGCAAGAGTGGCCACGGCCGATTCAGTAAAAATCAGCGTCATCAGCTGCCCCTGTAACTAACACTATAATTACCTAATAACAGGTCTGTAGCACCGTCGCTGTGCTAACAACTAGTATCAACTTGTGGTGCTTGCATGTGCTCATGGACGGCATCTAGCTCTAGGATATTTATTTTGGGTACTCTATACGCAGTGGTGCAGAGTATATGTACCTGATGTTCTTGGTAATTTTTATGGTTATTGTTATAAATTAACAGTATGGCAAGGTGATATGTGTGGTATATCTGTTCCATTGTATCGGGTTTTCGTATTACCTGGTTGACCTGTAGTTGTTTTTTGGAGGTGTATACAACTAGTGGAACATAAATGAAGGTGGTTTATTTTATTTTTTTTTGATAAATGCCAAATTTGGTGCAGGCGCTTGACTCTTTCCTCTTAGCAGTGCGACTGCTGAGACTGAATGGATGCAGTGATGTATGGTGAAAATTTACAGAACACAGCTATATGACATTACCAAAAATAGTACATACAGAAGTTTTCACAATGTGCGTGAAAAAATACTGGCTCGAAGGTCCCTCGCTATTCGGGTGGAGCAAAATCATTCATACACTATCTTTCAGGCGGCCCGGAGCCCCTCGGGATGTTTCTAGGGACCCTAGCAACGCCCCCTGAAACTTTACTATGCAGGTCAGTACAATTTGCAATGATATACATTATTATATAGTTTTTATGCTTTCGTTTTATTACTTTTAACACTAGTGGGTGGTAAATCCCCAACCAGTACTTAAAGAAAAAAAATCTTATAAATGACACCCGAAAGTCCTGAATAGCCGCTAGACTACGTTAAAAATCAAAAAAGCAAACACCCCTCTCAAAAAAAAAAAAAAGGATTTGTTAGTTCTAATTCAGAGCTATAAATATCTATAATATACCTCTCATAAGTGGTCATTATGAAGCTTTGATCACACAATATTAAAGGATATTTTTTGTAAGGCTGAATTAGAAAACCCAAAATACAGCAAATCCTGGTAGAAATTTTAATTATGACTGTTTTTTAACAGCGGTCACTTGTCTTTAACATTAACAATGCTAAGCTTTACTGCTCGAGAAGGTTTGATACGGCATACAGCGATACCCAACTTTTGTATCCTTTTATTGCTATTTTTTGTCTTCCTCAAGCAACATCTAAACAGCCACCTTCTAATCAAAAGAAAACATGTTTTTGCATCATACCATAAGTCTGAGGAGTGCCATAGACTGATTCTTATTTTTCTGATTTAATTGCAGCATTGGTAGGGAGCTATATTATTGTGGGGTGATTTGTCATTTTTTATTGGTTTCATTTTTGTGGGCACCAAGGCCCCTTTTTGATCACATTTTTAAATCCATTTTTTTGGAAGCCAGGGTGTAAGAAAATACACAGCAAATCCAGTTTACTTTATTTTTAAATTTCAGTTAATTTTGAATCAGGTTCATCACCTGTGCAGAAATACATTGATAAGTTAGTTTTACGCCACCTGGGTCCAATCATTGATTACAGACGATCTAACCTACCAAATTATAAAAGTTTTTACATTTTACGATGAAGTGCTTTTAAAAAAAAATTGTTATTTTAATTGTTCGTCAAAAAGACAATATTTTAAGCATGCTGTCCCTTTCTGATAGCCCATAAGACTAGTGTGTTTTATAGCAGATCTGGTGTAAGGGCCTTTTTATATTTTGACGGGAAATACGAAGAACACAGGGTTTATTTAATGGTTGGCCCTTTGAGCCCATTGTAAGCTATGAGTTTCTACATGCTTTCCTTCATCCATTTAATGGTGCTGTGGAAATGGATATAACAAAAATCGCAATTTTCTGTGATATGTTTTTCTTACTGGATTTTACCCATGCGGTTTAATTAACTTGACAGTATTTTTTTATATAGGGTCAGGTCAGTACACCCGCGGCAATACCCAAATATGATTTAACTTTATTGGTGTTCTTAATCCTTTTTTTTGGGCAATTAGCCGTTGTGTAACTGGAGAAATGGTGAAAAGGAGAAAAGTAATACGTTTGTTTAGTTTTATTTTATTTTTCCGTGTTTTTGTGTTTTAACTTATTTTTTCTTTTTTTTAACTTTTTCACCTTTTTTCCCATAGGGGATTTGTATCAGTGATCTGAGGATCACTTATACAATAGAGATCAGTAACGAGAGGCAGAACTTCTCTATACGGTCTCTTGGCGAACTGTGACAGTCAACCATGTCCGCAGTGGCCCACAAATGCAATTGCCCGGAGGCAATTTTATCTTCATCAAGGACAGCCCGGTGCTTTAAGGTATGTAAAGCATCCGGGCTGTCAGGTACTCACACAGCAGCCGCGCCGGCACCACTGCTTCACCGGTTACAGGCAGTAGGAGCTCACTCCTTCTGTCTGTGACTTAGCTGTGGTGATCGTGATCGATCGCAACAGCTAAGGGTTAATCACCCACGGCCGGAGCTCACTGTGGGGGACCTCGGTTGTGTGGTGCATGCGGCATGAGGCCACGTAATATACCCAGCAGTCTACCATGGTCCACAGATCTCATGCGGGGCTCGTGCTTGTGGAGTCCCGCACTCAACGATTATGAGCAGACAAACCACCGTTCTCCTTTTGTGTGAACACGAACGTATCGCCCAGCAGCTAATACGTACTCGCTGTGTCAAACTCCTATCTGTCGGGAAACGTTAAGTATTCACAGTGCACTATTTTTAATTCGATGATCAGGCATAGTTGGCCCACAGCCAGACAGACTGGTCTAAATCACACTCGTCCAGATGAAATCACACTGAGGGAAGAATGCTCGGCAGCATCCAAGTGTAAATTTTTTGCCTATAAGAGAACAATCTTGACACAAGCAATGAGGGATCATGGATTCGGCCCACGCAGCTTTCTACTGTGTAACTGCTATGGGTCACAAGTGTCCCCTTATTAAAGCTATTACAATTGGTTAAACTTCTTCATCGTTAAATTGGCGCTGCTGATGCCATTAGGAAAACTGATACTTAACTTCCCACTGGCATTGCAGTGCTGCTCTTTCCTGGTCAACTTTTGTCTTTTTGGTTCAGTCAGCTTTATGTGATTGTTGCCATCTGGCTAATTATGGTGAGGCGTTGGTAGTGCGGTCACCTGATCTTTCTCCTGGCATCACCATTTGGAGTGTTCAGGAAATAACACATGACTGCTACAGCCAATCAGCAGCTGCAGCGTGAAGTGAGAAGGAAACACAGCAGTGCTGGAAGGTAAGTTTCATTGTTTCATGTTCTAAAGTCTGCACCCATACCAATTTAAAAGGGCCACGATGAAAAGTCTAGTCTAAAACCCCTTTTTTTGCCATACAACCAACGGCCCCCCTTTCATTTCATATAGTGTCTAAAAAAATGAGGGGGGCGTTTGATTGGTTGCTAGGGGCCCAAAAAGGGGGAAAATTAGACCTAGACAGTTTTCAACATGGGGGGCCAAAAAATTTTTTACCTGGACAACACGTATTGGCCTTAGGCTATGTTCACACGGCAGTAATTGCGGGACGTATTTCGCAATTACGCCGTGTGAAAATGGGGGGGGGGGCGGGGCAAGGGGGCCGACAGCCCGCCAGCCCCATAGACATGCATTATTCTCGGCACGTATACGCCGTGAATAATTGACATGTAATCCATAGTTCTCTATGAGAACTGTGGATTGCTGTAATGACTGGGACTTTTTTGCCCCCCTAATTTTGCGCCATACGTTGTGAAATACGGGGCGAAATACGTCCCATTTTAAGCCGTGTGAACATAGTCTTAGGCTCAGTTCACATGTTGCATTTTTATTGTGTTTTTTCAACTGCATTAAAAACTAAGCATTAAAAAAGCATTGCTCTCAAAAATTCATGTGTTTTTCAAAAAAAACTTTTTTTAAAATAAAAAAGCAGCTGGTTTTGCAGTTAACACAGGAAAACAGGTGAAATTGTTGTTTTTTTTATTGCGTATGTTTTTGTTGCGTATTCTTTTTTTTTTCCATGGATAATGACCACACATACAGTATGATAGTGTGCTTACTTAGTGATTTATGACTTCCCAATGTCAGTTTTGTGACTTTGCACCTGTGCTAAGCAATTTTTTCTTTGATCACAAAGCTTCCATCGTGCGTACCTGGAGCTTGTTACCTTACTGATCACACAATGAATGCAGGGTTCATGAACCTTGTTTTCAAGGTGAGGTTGTTTGCAGGAAAAATAAAATTTGTTATGAAAATGGAAGGAAGCAACAGGAATTAAGAAGCCGTTTTGCTGAGTGTGTTTCCGGCGGAGAAGCATGTTTAACAGCTGCTGGTTTTGGCCACTCACAATGTCCTGCCTTCTCTCTTTAAAGTGGAAACTGAATTGTGTTTTTGTCAGAAAGAATGTGGCAGTCGGGAAGAGCTGAACTCTCACTACTATTTTGACAGTTGCAGTAAGAAATCTCTTCATGCCTTTTTTTTTCCTTCTTTCATTCGGGGAAAGCCCATACTTGAAATACCTCTAAAGAGGTGGAGAATAAAGCTTAGTCCCAGACACAGATCTGTGAAAGTTACCTTCAAACGACTCCCTCCCCAAAGGAGTGTTTAGTCTTATGCTGCAACTGACTGGCTGAGCAGAATCTGTGAGAGTAAACCAAAAACCGTCTAGGATGAGGAAAATCCTAGACACGTTATGAAAGTGTGTATATGTCTCATCACTAGGAAAACCCATGGCTGAGCCTTTGATTTGCCATAATCCAGCAGTGGAGATGGACTGATTGCAGACTATGGTAGAAGAAAGCTCTGCCAACTTGTTTTTATTTTGTCTGTAGAGTTAAAATATTCCTAAAAACTATGTCTGTGCTTGGCGTTTCCTCCAAGTTACGACAGCCAGCTGTAGGATCAAAGCCAATACACACAGCTCTACCTATACCACATGTTGGCATGACTATGTCACAGCAGTATCCATCAAGGTCCCTGGAGCTGATGAAGGCAGAGAAGTCATTGAATTCTTGTCAGCTCATGTTAAAGCCATCCTGTGATTTTGAGGAGAAGAAAACTTTTCAAGGCAGTGTCAGAGAAGCTGAAGATAGGAAGGTGAGTACATTTTTACATAAATCTTACCCTCTTACTGTGGTCTGCGGGGAATATTGATTTGCTGCTTTAATCTCGGCACTTCTTACTCATACATTCAGTTGTCCTCTTGAATGATGCTTCATAGTAAATGCTTTATAGTCTTCTTTATTAGGAAGAACCCATAGCTCATTGCATTTACTATGAGAATGGAGCTTGTGTTGTTTTGAGGGATTATTGACTGCAGCGGGATGTCCTGCAATATTGCTTTCTGGCACTTTCAATAAAATCAGCATTTATTGCAATACATCATATCGATTTATGATACAAAGGTTGGACAGGATTGTAAATAGAATTACAATGAATCAATATGTAGGGCTGCTGAAAATGATGATATTATTATGGATGCCAGCATTAGTTAGATTAAAATGTGGGTTGTGAATGTGGTAAAGATACTTAAAGTGGCCATTCTTACATTATAGCCCAAATTCTGTCCTTTAAGCGCTAAACAAATCTAAGGTTAAGTTCACACGGGTTAAATTATGGGGCATTTCACCGCGTATTTCACGGCATACTGTGCTCTAATACGAGCGAAATGCGCCCCAGTCATTACGGTAATCCACAGTTCTCATAGAGAACTATGGATTACGCCTCCTCTCCCCGGGCGTTTAATACGCTGCGCCGGGAGATAAGTGACATGTCATTTATTCACGGTGCTTAAGCGCCACGAGTAATGACAGTCTATGGGGCAGAGGTATGCGCCAATCGTCACGAGCTTCAGAATACCCACCGTAATTGAAGAGATTACTATACGCCCTGCAATTAGCCGTGTGAACTTAGCCTAAAGATTACCTGGTTAGTTATGTTCAATATAAACTCTAAATAAACTTGATCATTAATTAAGACATATTAAATTAGACGTTATCCAGATGTAACATGACATTTCTTAAATGTGACACCTGATCATCTAGAATAACTGATATTCTCAAATATGTAGCAAAGACTTGCATGGTCATTTTTAATTTAAAGGGGTTGTCTCACTAAAAGGATTGCTTTTTATGTTAAAGATTTTGCAAAAACAAATCACTTTGCAATATGTGTCCATTAACAGTATCCTACCTATTCCTAGTTATCCCCTCTTGTATGGCCTGTATCAGCTTCTCAGGTTGCTATAGCTACAGACCTGTTTGATCTATCCTGATAGGCTGCCAGCACTGGTTGCTATAGCTACAGACCTGGCTTCTACTGCAGTGTTGTAGAAACCAGTAAACACGCCCCTGAATTCAAAGTAAAACCACAAAAACAGGACTGAGGTAAGAGGAATAAATGTAGTGAGACAACCCCTTTAAGACCAAAACCAGATCCAAAATAAGGCTGTGTTCACACAACAGATTTTTCTGCATTTTGTGCCTCCATGGCAGAAATCAAAGTTGATACCTTTAGATCTCTGTTGTAGATTTTGACTTTAGTTGTGGTGTTTTTTTTCTGCAGTTTATAGACACTGAATGGAATAGTTTCCTCATTGGGTGAGGAAACCAGGAAACCAGTGAGTATTTACTGATGTTTTCCACATGGACTGGAATTCATATCCAGGAGCTAAAGGAGCCATACTGTAATTCATAGAATAAACTACAGCATGGATTCCTATTATCTTATATTGGGACATGGATTGGTGGTAGAATGCACATCAATTTCAGTGACCAATTTTATCTGGTCTTTTATCCTGAAGCTACACTTCCTTTACAAGTAGAATGTTTTTATGAACATTCAGAAATGCAGAATATGATAAAATGCCACCTATTCATACACTTCTAAATGGTACCATTAATCCAAAATTAAATGGATTTTACTGTATCTCTACATTAAGGTGGGTGATACATTTTGAAAGTTTAAACATAATACTGAAATATTTTTTCTGTTGTTCTTGTCACTTGGCTGGCGTCTAATTGTTATGTTTCTGGAAAATTACAGGGGTGTTTTCCAATTTATGGAATTGAATGGGGCTGTATCTGGCACACGTTAAATGGGTTTTCTCACCACAATAATATGTTTTTTAACATGTAGAGAAAAGTAAATGAAGACTATTACCAAATACATTGCTGTTTTGATTTTGCTTTGTTCAGGAAATAAAGAATATTTTATCTACTGCTTGTGTACATACATTTCTCTTGGTTACTGACCACTTCTATCTCTGCTCTTTGCTATTTCTCTTATCTAATTACTCCAAGCTGCCACCTGACCATGGTGAGTCAGTCCCTGCTGAGTCTTACCTCTAGCACACAAGCTTGCTAACCTAAGTTAATGACAAGTTTTAAACCTTAGAACTCTGTAGCCTTGTGTACTTCAGATTGAAAACCTCCTGTACCCATGTCACTGTAACAGGAATAGTTAGAAATAGCAAAGATGTTGTGCCAGTCACTGCTGTAGACCTATTCACAGTCTGACCAGGAAATGTGAGTCTGAAGCTGACTGTGGCTCTGTGAACTGCATGGTGAGAAAAACCCTTTAAAGGGGTTGTCTCACTACATCAATTCATCTTACCTTAGTCCTGTTTTCTGTTTTTTCCTGTTGTATTTTTGAATTAATGGGCGTGATTGCTGGCGTTACTGGCTTCTACTGGCCTTCTATGATGAGCTGCTGAGGACAACAGGTCTGTAGCTATAGCAACCAGTGCTGGCAGCCTATCAGGAGAGATCAAACAGGTCTGTAGCTAGAGAGACCTGAGGAGCTGATGTAGCCCATACAAGAGGGGATATCTCAGAATAGGTAGGAAACTGTTAATGGACACATATTTCAAAGTGATTTGTTTTTGCTAGATCTTTAACATAAAAGCAATCCTTGTAGTGAGACAACCCCTTTAAGGGTTTTTCAATTTGCTATGCGCTGGCCTTACAGAATAAGGAGATGACCATGCATGCACAGTTCTCCCCGTTTTTTATGGCTGTTAAGAAAATAGTCCAATATATATATATAATAAAAATATTTGCATTTAAAAATAAAATTTAAAAGATCTGGCATGTTGGGTTTTAAGTAAACTTGAACTACAGCTTTCAGTTTAAAAATGGATGAAGAAGAGTAAATAAAGAACTGTACTACTCATTACCTAAAATGTGTGTATTCCAAGGTTTATTGTCTTTATTGTCCAGTTTAATAACATTAATGTTAGGGTAAGTTCACACGGCTTATTTTGGGGCACATTTCACCACGTATTTGGAGCGTACTGCGCTCTAATATGAGCGAAATGCGCCCAAATCATTACGGTTCGCATAGAGCACTATGGATTACGCCTCCTCTCCCCGGCGTACAATACGATCGTATTGTATGCTCAGGGAGATAATTGGCATGTCATTTATTAGTAATGCATGTCTATGGAGCCGGCGGGCTGTAGACACAGCACGACTCCCGAACTCCTGGCTTAATTGCGGGGCATACTGTACATACTGTGGAAAGAAAATAAAATAAAACTGATACATACCTTCCAGTCCCCATCATTGCCACTCCAGAACTCCCTAGAATCTGCTCCTCTTCACTTCATAGGTTCCCTTCCTGACACACAGACAAGGTTGCGCTCTATAGTGAGTGAATGGAGTTCAAACCTTTTCTGTGTGGGATGTGAAGATTAGCGGATACTAGGGAGCTCCAGTGTGGCAACTGCTGGAGATGTTATCTCTTCAGTGAACTAAACGTACATATGCTGTGAAGAATAAAAACAGTTGCTTATCTGTAATCTTGTTAGAGATAGTTTGCTCTGGACTGAGCCATCCATCCATGCTGACATCACTTCCTGCTCTCTGCTCTCTCAGCTAATCAGATAACAGAGTTATGGTCAGGCAACCATAAAAATCTGTGTGCACTCAGATCACATAAAATGTCACTTATCTCATGACTAAAGTAAAATCTTTTGGCCAATGTGTTTAGAAAAATTCTTCAGTTACTTGTCCCTTTATGATGAAAGCTAATCTGTGTAATGAGAATACCCCTTTAAAGGGGTTATCAAGTCTTAAAATCCTACATGTGTGAGTGGAGAGCAGTTACAAAGAGTGATTCTCCTTCTGAAGGGTCTGCCATGTCCTGCATTACACAGACAACCTACTGATTTGAGTAAACACTGTGTAGAATAGAAAAAAGAACTCTGTACACAATATAGAGTCATATATGCTGATTTATATACATGAAGTTTTGGTCCCTTGGACCTTTTTCAAAAACTAAGGCTAATTCTACACAGCAAATGTCAAAATGCCGTCTAAAATCCGACAGCATTGTGACATTGCTGGACCGGGGCAGGATCATGGTTTTTGGCACGGTTTTGTGCAAAACCAATGGTCTGTTTTCTGGTACATTGAATGTACGGGAATCTGACGGCAATCCTGCACAATCCTGCGGAATTGCATTTTATGGCGGACGGTAAGAAATCTGTGCTATGTAGGCTACAGCATGGATTTTTTATTGCTGTCTATGCGCACAGGGTGCCGACGGAAAACCTGTGCTGTGTAGACCTACCTAATTGCTATAAAAAAAAAGAAAAAAAACCATGGAATCAATATTGAGCAATGGGACACAAGAATGCAATCTTAGCAGCCATGTTGTAGGTGCAAGTAGCATTATAGTATCACCAGGCCTATATATGAAAACATATATGAAAACTCACTTTGTTTCCCATAGCAATCAATCAGAGCGCCCCTCCCATTTTTCCAGAGCACTATATGAGATGAATGGGGAGCTCTGATTGGTTGTTATAGACAACAAAGTGATTTTTAGACCTAGACAGTTTTCATACATGTGGCCCTTAATGTGCGTGTGATATAACTACCAGTGATGGTATTAAAGTAGGGTCTAGGGCAAAGAAAAAATATTAATTTGTGCATATTTCAAGTAAGAATATAGGGTTGTTTTTTTGAGACAGATTATTGCAATGCAGAATAGCTGACCTGATCATATAATACATTGCATCTCACGGCGTCTGAGATATTGTTGTTCAAGCAAGATGGTCAGTGGCCAGCCTAAAATCTGGTGCAAAAGTGTGATTTGGCTGAACTTCTCCTATAATTCTGCACAGAATATTCTGGTGAAAGTTTGGCCAGACGTGAAATGAGTCACATTAAAATTTTTTCCACACCCTTATGGAGCTGATGTGACTTGGGATTCCCTTAGCTTGGCTTGCTTTTCTTTTTTCCCAGATGTCAATCCTTCTGGCTGCTGTAAAATATTAAGTTGTAACTGTAATACAGCATGCTTTTTCCCAAATATCATTTAAGCACAAAATACAGATGCAACAGAAAGCCATTACCCATATCATAGTACTGTGTAGTAGCTGGTTTCTCTAGGTCAGGACATGTTAACATATCACCATGATAATCTTAAAATATAGTAGGTTTTGTTGGGGGGAAGGGGTGGGGTTATGGACAAAGGGGAGAGACAGTGTCCTTTTAGAGTGGGATGGGTAGCATGCATTCTGCAAAGATGGGAGTCACTAGGAACAATAATATTAAAAAATCAGCAATAATTACAACCTAAGAGAAGCATCTACGAGGGTGCAGAGTAGTGTTTATCGAACCGTTCAAGAAAGTTACATTCGAATCAAATTTTTTTTAGAGCTTGAGCCAAACCGAACATTTTACTGTTCGTTCGAGTGAATGTTCGCGTTCTACATCGCGTTCAACGCGCTATTTTAATAGTTTTTAGGTACATTAAATCAATGTAAAGTGCGCCTGAAAGTATGATCCTCTCAAAAATCTGGCGTCAGAAATACCTTGCATAGTAAACATAATGCGCTTAATTTCACAAATCACGGCACATGGCATATCATTTGTAGTATATGTAATGTGCCTATCGAGGCGCATTGCACACAGAGGCGCATAACATATCATTACTAGTTTATGTAATGTGCCTATCGCCTATAAACTAGTAATGATATGTTATGCGCCTCTGTGCCTCGATAGGCGCATTACATGCACTACCAATTATATGCCATGTGTTATGGAGGCACACAGCATATCATTTTTAGACATATTTCAATGTGTCGTGCCCAGCATATAATGTGCCTAGTGTTGGTGTACTGTTGTGGATGGTAATTACAGCTTCTCCTCACCTGTATAGGTATAAAAATTAACCCGAATATCTTTTCTCATTGACTTTAATGGGTTTTGAAGTTCGAGTTCGACTTGAACTTCGAACCAAACTTCTCAAAGTTCGAAGTTCGACTAGAACTCGAACATCTTAGGGTCCGATCATCTCTACTGCAGACCAATTGGAGAAGAGAAAGAGAAAGAAAGCGCCGGACCGAGCGCAGCTGGGGGGAGGCGTGGCATGACCCCGCGCGCAGGGATGTGCGAGGCATGCTGGCGCCGGGAGGTGGAGTCGAGGGGAGGAGTCAAGCGGACGCAGGAAGCCCGCAAATTCAGTTGGCGCGGCGCAGCAAAGAGGTTAACTGCCCTCCCTCCCTTGGTAATTGTTTAAATGGATGGTGGAATGTATTATTTGGGTTTGATTTGCTTAAGTGTCATGGTGGCCTTTGGCGATAGGGGTCCTTGGAGTTGGTGGAAAAAATTGGTCTGAGGGGTCATTAGGAGGTTGATCCCTCGGTTTTATGGTGGATTAAGTTTGGTCTGGCGATGGTGGGTGGCTCCTGTAGGGGAAAGTCCCTGGGAATCAGTAATCAGTGGTGCCATTAATATGGCTTTGGTGCCCCCAAGCCAGTGAGTGCGGCTGGGGGTAATGATCAGAACTTAACTATTTTGGTCGCCAGATCTTTTAGCTTCAAGGACCCCTGCCCCATTACTGGAAAAAGTGTTCGGATTGTGGATGGTTTAAGTGAATGATGGGTTTTGGTTCAGGTATTCCGAATTAACGGTTTCGGAATATTGCACTGTTGGTATCAGTATTAGTTACTGTGATTATTACTTTGTTCTGTAATATTTACAGATGGTTATTTATGGTTGGTATATTGAATAAAAATTTACATTTGGTGTATATGGAATTTTATAAATATATACATTTATTTTTGAATGTTTTGTTTGTTAATAAAAGTGGCTGCTGTGGCCAATAAATCCAACCTGTTCCATGTCATTCTTTGAGATAATGAGATGGGGTGGGGGGTGAAAAAAGGTGTATTGCTTGGATAAGGTGTTAGTTGGGTCAGCAGCAGGTAGTTGGTGGGGTGGTTCGGAAATTAGGAGATGCACGGACTCTGCGTTGCGTCTGGGTCATGCGTTCAATCAGGCAATTATAAGTCATTGAATAAAATTGTGCCTTAAAAGACGATGCTTAATTCCACTTTATTGTCTGTATTGTTATCATGTCTTGTAAATAGAGGGGCTTTAAAAGAAAAAAAAAATCTCAGTAGTTATTAACACAACTGCTAATTTACATATGATAGTGTTCTAATAAATTCACAGGGATATGAAAATAAGAATTCTATGCGGTTTACCCTGCTCAGTTTCTGGTGAATAGGTCTCTGCTTCTTAGTAGTAGCCATCAATGTGTGATTTGTGGAGGTCCGATCCTCAGAACCCACATCAATCAGCAGAACTAAAGGGCAGTGTGCTGTCTGGAGTATATGTGCGTCTCTTCCTGGTACTAGAGCTCAGCTTTAGTTGAAATGAGTTGTAATGCCAAACACAGTTGCACATACTGATGAGCCTTACTGGCAGTTTCATTCTGATCTTAAAGAGGTTGTCTCATCATGCTGTTTTACAGAGCCACAGGCAGCTGTGGGTAGTTCTATATCATTGGCATATCAGTTCTGTTATTTCTAGCTGAGGCTGTTACAGTGAGATGAATGCTGGAGGTTTGCTAACTGTAGTACACAAGGCTTCAGAGCTCTAAAGGATTAAAGCTTGTCAGTAAGTAATGTAAACATGCTCCAGTCTTTCAAGGTAAGGAACACAGCAGAGACTAAGTAATCATCCCAACCACTGTTGGAGCCTGTTAGAGCAGAGCGAGGTGGCCGATAATTAGAAAAACTTGTGCGTAAAACCAGGAGATAAAAACTGCTCTAAAAATTTAAATGGCAATACCCTTTTAAATTTTCCGATGAACTGTTAGGCAAAAAAGGATTGCTGAGTTATTCAATAGAAAGGAGCCCATATAATGTTCTTGCACATTTTTTGCTCTCTTCGTCCACTACCAGTCCATGTATCTCTAACAGGTGATATGGACAGGGGTTGTCTTTGTGTGGGTAGAGTAGCAAGTAAAACCAGGGCTGTATTTCCCACTAGACATCCACATGGAGGTTCCCTAGTGAGGCAGCATAATATGTAATTAAAAAAAAAGCAATAAGAATGCTGTTAAAAATTTGGTTTCTGTTGCAAATGCAAACTTACCCCCACTACACAGAGTTCTTTGAAGATAAGGAATCACGCAAGGAGGGAGTCATGATACGACCACTGCTACGGCCTGTAAGAGCAGAGAAAGGTGTCTGCTAATGAGGGATGCCTGTGTGCAAAAGCAAGAGATAAGATCTCCTAACTCTAAGGCTAAATCCCCACTGCATCGGACAAAAAACGTCCCAAAGTCGACTGATTTTCCAATGCATGGCCACAGTTTTTGTCACGTTTTGATGGTCGGTTCTAATTTGTTGCCGTCGGCCCATACAATTGATTGTAAGGGAAAATGGTGAAAAAACTCAAAATGCCGACGTATTACACAACATGTTGTATAATACGCCAGCGCCAGTAGACTACAGGTCGTTTTTTCTATTATTGTCTATGGGCTGCCTGAACGATCATATTATTATTGTTCTAAAACCGCCAAAAATATGATCAGTTTGCTATGCCATGGAGACATAGCCTAAAAAGAAGCACATTTAGAACAGCACTATCTTTGGTTATAGTCTTTATTTACCTTTGCATACATGTTTAAAACTAATCAATGAAACAAGAATGCCCCTTAAAAAAGACATAAATGTATATTCCTCTTTATGTGACCCACTATGATGACACAGTTAAAGGAGTTTTTCAGGATTACAATATTAAAGGGATTGTCCAGTAGAGGTAAATTGTAACGACCAGGGGTAGTGGATCCACTGGACCATCGCAAGCGGTGGTGTAAGCCACTCCAGGGAACGGAGTCTAAGAAATTCACGGTATTCACCAGAGTCCGCTGCAAAGCGGGATGGACTTGCTGTGGCGGGAATCCTAACAGGTCGCTACTCCTGACGTGACTAGTTTGCGGAGGCGGCTGAGGTGTAGCGAGGTACAAAAATCATCAGGCAAACTTGTAGTCGGGGACAGGCAGCAAGGTCTGAACAGGCGGCAAATGTTCGTGGCCAAGAAACGGAAGCAAATGGTACGGTACACGGAAACACTAACACGGCACTGGGAACGCTTTCTCAATAGGCACAATGCACTAAAGAATGGACAGGGAACAAAGGGAGGTGTCCTGGATATATAAGGTCAGCGCCTGGCAATTAACCAATTACCGGCGCACTGGCCCTTTAAATTTGAAAGAGGCAGCACGCGCGCCCTAGAGAACGGGAGCACGCACACCGGCCGGCAGAGGAGTGTGGAAGAGCTGGAGCGCAGCTAGGTAACTTCCAGCCTGAGATACAAGCGTGCCTGCGCGAGTAGGGAGAGGGGACCGGAGTGCACCCATGATTTAACTCCTTTAGTCAGGGGTGCCGGGAGTCAAAACTCCAACATCTGTTATGATAGGCTATCAATGTAGTCCTAAAAATAGTAATATCCTGCCTACAGATTACCTCTGCAACCTTATTATACATTAATATATCTGATCTCCAAAGAGAATTTTGGGCAGCAATAAAATTGGGGCAAACTTTGCGGTATATTATACATAGCATTTGCACCACCTTACATGAAATGAATTGTACAGCAATATACTGTAAGGCTATGTTTACACGGCTTAAATTGGGATGTAATTCGCCGTGTATTTCGTAGCCTACTGTGCTCAATATGGGGCGAAATACGTCCCAGTCATTACGGAAATCCACAGTTCTCATAGAGAACTATGGATTACGCCTCCTCTCCCCGCTCGCACAATACGACGCGCGGGAAAATAAGTGACATGTCAATTATTCACAGCGTTTACGCGCCATGAACAATGAATGTCTATGGGGTCAGTGGGCTTCCGGCCCCTCCCCACCCCGCGCGAGCGCCAGGACACGTAATTACGCCCCGCAATTATGCTGTGTGAACTTAGCCTAACAAGTCAAAAAAGGTCATAGAGCTAACTATAGTATGTTCTTTTCATTTCTAGCAGCGGGACATAGCTTTACTGTTCTAGTTTTATCATAGTGTAAGATAGTTAGGTGCTGCCTGTGCAGATCACACGTAGTGATAGATTTCAATTAGGAGAAAAATCCCCTTAGGCTATTTAAGCAGGTAGCACAAGACACAGATTGTCACTAGAAACGGCAGCATTCCTTTCATGACAGGACTGTCAGGATGTGATGCATGAGGAAATATGACTGGAAACAATAGCCCATTGAAAAGGTGTAGGTTTCCACGTTTATTTTAATATGTTTATTTAACCGTTGACGGTTAAATAAAAACCTGCATGATATTATGAATATGTGAAAGATACTGATACTTAGCATGGTCTGTGTTTCTAGTAATAAAAATTAAATAAATAAAAAGTTTGAAAAGTGAAATGAAAAATCATATGATACATTTACATAAATTTATTTCTTTAAATGGTTGTGGTCTGATAATAAAACTGATTGTTGCCTGTCTGCTGCCAGTAAACTATAAAACAGCTGGTATTCTGCATGTGATAGTGGTGTACACAGTAGATGAGAGGCCATCAAACTTGGTCCACTACAATGGTGTAGGTTTTTTTCCAACCACAAGATTAAGGCCTAGTGTTTGTTTCCCTCTTGTTGCCTTTGCAATGACCTTTGGGCCAATTCCACTCTCCAACAGGAATTTGCTAAGACAGTTCCTTGGGTGAGGGAAGTTCTGCACAGCACGTGCTGTATGCGTAGGGGTCACTGTAGTTGTAGTCAAGTAGCTTTGCCACATCATATACTTCTGAGCCTGGCACGCAGTATATGGCGCCGTTTTGCATGGCAAGTGGCAAATACCGGTCGGTTATGCGACCGGTATTTGTTCTGTTTTGCGGCCGTCCCCACGGTCGCGAGGGGAACGGCTTTTCTCCGCAATGAGCGGAGAAAAGCCCTCGCCCTTCACATTGAGATGCACATATTCCGCCCGGAAACCGGACAGAAGATTGTGCTTCCACAATGTTTTGCGGGCGGACCGCCGGCGGCAAAACCCGTGCACTGGGGACTGCTGCACGGGTTTTCCATAGAGCCCCATTCTGCTTGTTTTCGGCCGGTTTTTCAGGCGGTCTGCAAAACCACAAACCGCGTGAAAAACCGTCCGAATACCCATGCAGTGGGGACATGCCCTATGATGAGCATGTTTATGGCTGTTCCTTGGATAAGTCACATATGTCAAAATTCCTGTGTACTGCTACATGTGAATGAATAAACTGCTAACTGACAGGTGAAGGAGCTCAAATAGGGGCAACAGCAAAGTCACTCCACATGTAATAGCACACTTGAGTACTTGGCAGGGGAGCTGTCACCTCCACACTCCCTGAACCCCAAATAAAAGTATGCTGCACCCCAATAGAAAAGTGTTTGTTGCTTTAGACTAAGGTATGCTGCATATAAAAATACTGCTTGCACACTATAAATATGGCAAGTGCTAATTTTTTGTTTGTTGGACACTAAGACAAGAGAAGCCAGACGCAGGGAGCAGTGAGTGAATACCTGTTTTTTTTTTCAATTTCATTATAATTTGATTATAGATCTGACCTAATATTGGATTCTAACTTAAGGGGTTAAGACCTGATTAATTCAGGGTCTGATCTTAGGTCTAAATAATTGAGTTTGACCTAGGATTTGATTTAGGGATCTTGGAATACATTTTGGAATAAGACACCTGATATCTCCTATATCCCATCCTGCATTTATGTGGCAGATCGTATGTATATGTGGTACCATTGTCCCAGCATGCTCTTATTTATTAGATTAGATTGAAAGTCTTTGCATATGTTGTGACCAACCAGTATTGTGCCTCTTCCTCCAAGAAGCCCAGAGTGGCTGTATGCTCTTTCTTTACAACATGTATACCCCTAGCATCAGACCTAGCAATCACAACCGGCCAAAAAACAACCTATATACTGATAGCTAATCCAGAATTCATGAATCAGAGCTATATCCTTTTCTCTTTTCTTCATGCTCATTCTTGCCATGGGAATATTTTGTCAGGTAAAACAAAATCTAATATACAGTGATATATATGCTAAGCCTCACTATTCTACATTGCTGTTCAATTATGTGTAAACATTGCATGCTTATAGAAAGGAAGGGTATAGGTAGAGATTTATGGGAGGTGATAATTCTCAGAGTGAAAGCCATACCTAAATAGGTAAGGGGTAGAAACGTGCATACTTTCTCTCCTCTTAGTACTGTGCCTATATAAACATGTTTTGTTATACAGCTATTGAAATCTAACTGGAATTTCAGCTATGTAGTAAGAAGAAATGAATGCTTGTCATTCATAGGATAGAAAAAGACTAAGTTGTCAGTTTTACTACACTGACATCTCCTAGAATAGACATCAATGGTGGGCAAGTCTTAGTACATGTGCAACATGTATAAACAGTTTGTAAAATTTTAGTCCCCTTCATGGTTCTCCTTTCCATATTTGGGACTGAGTGGAACTGCAGAATTAAGCATACATTTACTGGGATAACTGAATGACAACCTCCAACTAAGTAGTGATGGCACTCATTTCCATTGCTACCAAGTTTTAGCAACAGTACATGAATGTACCAAGTCAAAGAATGCCTGAGATGACAACTCAGCCTCTTCTTAATCCGGTTTATTTTGCTGTAATCACTGAAATGCAGTGCTGCTAATTGCAGATAATATATATGATCACGGTCCACCAGTTATTTCTGCCCTTCCCTTCTTTCAGTGGGCTGAAGTTTCACCCTGGCTGTGGTATGAATACATCTACACAGCGAATGTACCAATGTCTAAGGGGGCCTCCCAACTCTTCCCCAGTGGAGGTTGTTGGGTAGAAAGAATCGGGCGGTTGGGTTTAATATGCCGTTATTTTTTCTTGTCTGGCAGCAGCTTTCTCCACCTCTCCATACTGACAACAAACCATGCAGAAAATGTATTGGGAGGTCAGAAGATAGCTGCTTGGCTGAGCAAGCATTGTCTGAAGTGTATGTGTAGCTTTAGACCTGCATTTGTGACTTCCTAGCATTCTGCTTCGGGTCTGGCATGATCTTAATAAAACTTGGAAAAGTCATCATGAAACAGATTCTGATACACCTGCAAGCAAACAGAATAATTCAGCATCCACCATCTTGATTGTAGAAATCACTGTTTTAATATTTAGGGTTCTACCTGCGCACAATTAGTGGGCTACGGCAAAAAATTATAAAGTTCTGTAAACAACAAGTAACAATCACCAATACAGAACTGCCACATGATTCACACATTTTTTAGACCTTCAATAAATTCAGAATAACAGATGTAGCAAAGATACACTTGACAGACAATGACCTATGATATCACAGACCAGAAAGGTATCGTAATTTTTTTTAATGCTTTTAAAAGGCCTTTGTTGTACAGAAGGCTATGATATTACACTGAAGTTAAACTTTGCTACATCTAGATATACAACATACCAGATAACACGTAGTTGGCAACTTGGCAATAAACAACCCATGCAAAAATTACTGACTCCTGGAAACCCTGAAACAAGTAAGCAAGCAGAACATGCTTTGTTCGGCACTCAGGTCGGTATGTTCCATGGTTAACTGCTTCCTGTTTATTTCTCTACTACCCTAGAACAGTGCTCCCTCAACTTACAATGGCCTCAGGATGCAATATTTTCATCATACAATCGTTCTTCTTGGGACACTGTGTGTTAACCCTGATTTCAAAATACACTGTTCCAGCCCATTATCATGAAAATGTACATGTAAAAACTCTGTACTAATGAAGTGCATACACTGATTTTCGTAGCTCCATTCTATGGTACATTGAGGCACTATAGGCAACATGTATGAAAGTTTTTTTTTAACTGAGCAGTCTAATGCACCTAATTAATGTGTTAGGCGCATTGTTCGTAAGACTTAACACTTTCTAATGCACCTAACATGAAAGGGTGTTCTGGGGGCGTTATGGAGGTGTCCCACCACACTCATAATATTAGACGCATACATGAACGTGGTTCGGCAAAACTAGGCACATTACTGCTCCGACATGCAGACCTATCTCAATGTGGTCTGTCTGAGCCTGAGGAGTCGAAGTGGAGATAGATTTGCTGTAAGGGGCAAAAATGTCCAATATTTCTCAGCTTACACCAGTACAAAAAGTAATTTATTATAATTATCAAACTGTATAAAATGTAATTATTTACATTTATATAATATAAAACTAATATAAAAATATATAATATCCCCAAAATATAAAAAATATCTCCTATAAAATGTATTTAAAATTCATAGACTCAAACTAGTTTTATATTAAATAACCACTGATTGTTGTTCAGATTTTTATATTTTAAAGTTTTACTACATTAAATTTGAAATGTATTTTTGCTGCTCTGACTCTTTATTCTGCATACAGCAAGAGGCAGCACAGCACAGGTATTGCTGGGACCTGGGGTCCTCCAAGCAGGATCAGTGCCATAGTTTCTATTCACTGACATGCTATTCTAATGACTTTATCTTATTTCCAGCCTGTCTATAACCTTAATACATGTTAGGTGCATTACTTATGTACTAAGTTCCATAATATGCCTAACACATAGGCGAGACGAGTCGAACTTTACACACTATTTATAAACGCACAAAAACCACTTTCATATATTAGGTGAATTATACACTGAAAATGAGACTCGACTATTCACTTTGAGACGACTTCCTTCATACATGTCGCCCTGTGTGCCTTGTACCTCTCTTTACATGTGGCAAGATGAGCCTCTTCTTTGAGCACCGGATAAGGGCCCCATTTTCTTTTTTCTGGTATATTGTGTACATGGCTCAAAGCAGCTCCTATCCTCTAAATAGAAAGTAATGTACAGCTTTCAGCAGGTCTTTCTGATGTTATACAGTTGAAACCAGAAGTTTACATACACTATATAAAAAGACACATATGCATGTTTTTCTCACGATCTGACATGAAATCAGAATAAACCTTACGCGTTTTAGGTCAATTAGAAACCAAAATTATTTATATTTGCCAAATTCAAAATAATGAGAGAGAGAATTTTTGAAGGCATTTTTATTACTTTCTGCAAAGTCATATGTGTCTTTTTATATAGCGTATGTAAACTTCTTGTTTCAACTGTATATAAGGACTTGCTTTATCTGTATTAGTCATCTGCTTAATTCTTTTTATTCTTCATTTTGCATTATGTTGGGTGACAATTCCCAGTTTTCCATATGGTTATGGTCTAAACCTACAATGGTTTCAACAATGATCATCCAAGAACCAATTAATATTGTATGCTGAGGGATTACTGTATTTATTGACTGCCCCTCTTTTATGTTTTTACCCTGCTTTGTGGTTGGATATACAGTATGTACTTTATATGCACAGTGGTAGGGAAGAAAGATAAAGGGTGTATGGGAAGCTTTGGTGTGACTGATGTAATAATACACTTCTGATTGAATGTGGATGTGATGATCATACACAGGGTGCTTTTTGCATGGGTTGTCTACTGACATCTACTGTTTCTATGTTTTGTAAAGTTATAAAGGTAGCATATGGGGTATAGATGTACAGTGTTGCAATGTGGGCTAGGCTAGTGATGAATTATTGCATCTGCAACCAATTCTTTTTAAAGTCCTATTCCCACCATAAATGGTTATGCTAGGAATATCTCTTTTAGAATATATAATCTTATCTGTGGTGATAATCTTTATAAATAAGTCTATGTTTAGTACTGATGTATTTAGTAGGGCATTGACGAATGCATTTGTCTGTGTACAGGTTTTCCAGTTCCGCTGTGCCATAAATACATATTAGCAAACAGAGGTGACTGTCACAGGACTTCCACAGAGTACAGCAGGACAGGAAATCATCCCTTTGCTCATAGATGATTATTCAAAGGAATATGTGGCATTGCATATGTTTTTCTGTACTACAGACATAACAATAGGATTTCCTGACAAACAGTCATGACGTTTATATTTCATGACTGCATAGAGGAGATATTAATTGTGGAATATTGTGATGTAGTCCAGATAATCTAGTATATTATGTTCTATGTTAGCAATAGAATTGTTTATCCCATAATTTATCATAACGCATAAACAATGGGATCAGGAACTGATTGGTGGAATGTCGCTAACGGAGAGGACACTTTACTGAAGCCCTACCTGCACGCTATTTTTGGAAGGACTGCAACACTTACATTCAGCCCCTTCAAACCCAAAAGAACTTTGTGCTACCCCCTCATTAATGCCTTTACTTGAAATGCAACTGACTCATGACTAGTGTTGGGCTTCAGATTTGGGTGAAAGTCACATTTGACCTGAAACCAAGCACTTAAGTTTAGTTGGTTTTCCCAAATTGATTTTTGGCAACTATCACTAAACTTTAAGTTATTGTTGTTTAAAGAGATTAATTTACCAGTCTGGAAGTCCAATGCTCCCTTTGCAGCCTGACTTCCAGTCTGATATCGAGGCTCGGTCTGGCCCCAGGGGAATAGAGGAAATCCCCTGCCCTGCTACAAAACACCAGTGATTGTCTGTCTGCTGTCTCTGACATCATGTCCTCTCTCTATCTCCAACTAAACCTCACCAAAACTGAACTTCTAGTCATCCCACCATCTACTAACCGACCTCACCCTGCCATTTCTGGCTCAGTGTGTGGCACCACCATAACTCCTAGGCAGCAGGCCCGCTGTCTTGGGGTTATACTAGACTCTGATCTGACCTTCACCCCCTATATCCAATCCCTTGCCCGCTCCTGTCACCTGCACCTCAAGAACATCTCCAGAATCCGTCCATTTCTCACTGTGGAAACAACTCAAACTCTCATTGTTGCTCTTATTCATTCTCGTCTCGACTACTGTACTTCACTACTTGTTGGTCTTCCTCTCTGTAAACTCTCCCCTCTCCAATCTGTCCTGAATGCAGCAGCCAGGCTTGTCTTTCTTTCCAGCCGCTATACTGATGCCTCGACCTCAGTCTCTGCACTGGCTGCCTATTCAGTACAGAATACAACATAAACTCATCACTCTCACACATAAGGCTCTCCACAGTGCTGCACCCCCATACATCTCCTCCCTTATCTCTGTCTACCACCCTACCCGCTCTCTCCGCTCTGCTACTGATCTAAGACTACACACCTCACTCATCCGAACCTCCCATGCCCGTCTCCAAGATTTTGCACGTATTGCACCAGTTCTCTGGAACATGTTACCCCATGTGATCAGGCACACTCACAACCCTCACAGTTTTAAGTGCGCTCTGAAAACTCATCTTCTTAGACAAGCCTATCAAGATCCCTAATTGTCAACCCCCCAAATTCTGTCACAGATTCGTCACTTCCTGCACTTTGGCACCCACAGGCACTTATCTGTATATAGATGTATGGTTAGGATGGCAGATTCATCCACATTTTATGTATACTACCCCATATTTATGTAACATGGCTGGTCCATTGTAAACCAAGCACTTCTCACCCTTTTTCACCCATACACCCTAATAGATTGTAAGCTCTTGCGAGCAGGGCCCTCACACCGCGTGTCTCATTTGTCAGTAGCTTTTTTATGATGTAATGTCTGGTTTGTCTGTGCTTATTCCCTCTATATTGTAAAGTGCTGCGGAATATGTTGGCGCTATATAAATAAAGATTATTATTATTATTATCCCCTGTGGGCCCCTGACCATAGTAAACCTGGAGTTGTTTTTTAACTGCATATACATCCTCAGAATAGGCAAAAAAGCATAGAAGTCTCTACGGGCTCTGTATATCTCCATGCACAGTACCTGGTCATATTCTAAAGAGCTCATGGGAAATGAGCTAGGACTTTTGTAGCACCAGCTTTTGGATCTAGCATTCCTCAATTCACATCCAACTCACTGAGCCGTGCAATGAAAATGAGATTACAGATAATCATCTGCAGACAGCTGTTTCCGGCTGTTTGCCCCTCATCTGTACAGAATAGAATACTGGCTGGCTAGGTGAAAGGTCCTAAAGGGTAGGTATGTAACTCATCAAAGAAAGGCACCATGTAGGTGTGTGGAGACTTAAACACCATTTGTTGCTCCACTCAGATTTAAATATATTGTGAAGAGCTCATGGGAAATTAGCTAAAACTCTTGCAACACGAGCCAGTATTCTTCTTTGTACTCTGTATTGATGATGGGCAAACACACCAAAACAACTGTATGCAGAGGAATATATGGCTGGCTCTTATCCCATTTACATTGCAAGGTTCAGAGAGTCACATGCGAATTGAGGAATACTACATCCAATAGCTGACACTACAAGAGTTCTAGATCATTTCCTATAAGCTCTATAGAATATATTCAAGTTTCAGTGGAGTGTGTAATGGTGTATGAGTCTCCACACACCTACATGGTGCCTTTCCCTAATGGAGAACAGTATCTGATCTGCATGTGCAATGCTTCCTATTTTGGCACAATCTATTACCTGCAAATATAGTGAAAAAGATTTGTGGGGAAATCCCTTTGAAAACATACTTAAATAAAATTCTTCAGTTAATTTGCCTATCGATCAGTCTATAAAAATTCAAAACTTTATAACAGTCTTTGTATTAGCAAATGCTAGTTTATACAAAAAGCTGATAATATTTTATAAAACCTTTACTGCTGGGATCACAACTGGGAAACTATTGGAGAATCTGCATTATGTGGGCAGTAAATATGCATGGATCAACATGTGGACTTTACCTTGTATTTACCTTGGACTTTACCTTATTTATCCCAATAAAGTTGGTGTAATCTAAAATAAACCTGCAGCAGAATAGATCATGCCCTCAAATCCACACAGATTTTGTCTTTGGTTATAAATGGGTTTTTAAAATCTCAATTGGAATTTACTTTGTAGCAGACTGTATAATCACAACTACAACGTACTTCTAGACATAGAAATAAAACCTGACTGTACACAGTTATCTTAACAGATATCAGATATCTTAACAGCTAAAATATTAACCCATCTAGTTAAGGGTTTGACATTAAGGGGGGATGTCTTCTTGACCCAGGGAACTGATTTACATTTGTCTGAAATAGTTTTACTTGAATTGGAAAAGTAATTTTGGACTGAGTACTGTAAGCAGCAGTTTTTTAGCCCTACTTTTAATTCATAAAGGCCTTTAGAATAGCATATCCATACAGACCTTAGACTAGTCTCAGGGAAAGTGTTAAGTACACCCTAAGATGTTTTCCTAGTCTACTGTATCTATTCTTAGGCGCTCCCACTCCTTACATAAGGGGCTATAGCGCTCATTGGTTTCCTTTATTGTTTACCAGCTCTCTACATATTGTAGAGGCTGTTTCTGTTATTATAGCTCAGTGCAACTCAGTCCGATTCATGTTGATGGGACTCACCAAAAATTCCAGGCACAACCACTAATCAAAAAGTAAGGAGCTATACCTGGTCAACAAGAGGACAGACAACTCCAGGGAGTGCTCTGTCCCTCACAATCAGTTTATCGCTGGGGTTGTCTAGAGTCAGACACTCCACCAATCTGATATTGCTGGCCTATCTTAAGGACAGACTGTCAGTTGTGTAGCTCCAGAGATCCCGTTTAAAGTCTAATGAGCCACAGTTAATACATAGGAGTCAGAAATACAGGCTCTCATTTGTCAATGCATCTGTCCCTTTTTGACACATTTTACTTACTAAGGGTACGTCCATACGACAAGTAAAATTTACTTGTCTGATTCTATTTCATGTGGATTTTAGGTTCTTTTTTCCCCCCCGGGTATTTACAGTAAGCAAATGAGTCTCATTCATCTATATTTGGTTTTGGAAGCGGATCCGGCATAGAAATGTTTTGGACATGTTTATTAACCTGGAATATGATGGAAGAATGAACAAGTTCTAAGAGGGACAAATATGAAAGTGGTCTAGGTCTCATTATTTTCATTTTTGAAGTATACATTTTTAGGCAAACAGTCGAAAAGTATGCCTCAACTGTTTGGTAAAAATGTGTCAGCAGCCTAGCCTAACACAGCACAAATTGAAGGTCTCTTGGCTATTTAAAATGCCTTTCATTTTACTGTGCATTTCACTACACGTAAACTATGGGGGACATGTATGAAAACTGTCTTGGTCTAAGACTTTCTTTGTTGCCCATAGCAACCAATCAGAGCTCCCATTTTATTTTTTCTGAGCACTATATGGAATGGAAGGGGAGCTTTGATTGGTTGTTTTAGGCAACAAATAAAGTCTTAGACCTGGGCAGTTTTCATACATGAGGCCCTAAGTTTTTTTTTTCACTCTTAAAAACCGACTGAGAAAATATGTGCTGTATGGAATACAACGCATGCATATTTTCTATTGAGGTCAATGGGGATGATTTTGAATTTGGTTTTAGATGTATTGCTTGTCATGTGGACAGACTCTGATAGTGTTTTATTTACTTATTTTCTCCAGAATTTACAGCCATTTGTGTCATGTACCTTATAAAAAAATTAAAATGTGAGAAAAACTTTTACATCTACTGTATACTTTAGATAGACCTTGGCAAAAAGTGCAGTAATTTTAGTAAGTGTGAGAGTAAACTGGATTGATGTATGTTCTGACAGATTTATCAAATACAGCAAGTGCAGTCTTAAATCTGCCACGGCATAGGTAAATGGATTGAGCCTAGCTTTTGCTTACATATTGGCTAAAATGATGCCTCTTTTTAGAAACTGTTTGTCTTACCCTTTCTCCATTTTCTATGACATAATGTTATTAGCTGTACTAGTTCACATGGTGTCTCTTAGGATGCATTCACATGGCAAGGATTTTCTGACCGGTATTTTGTCTTTTTTTGGCATTTAGGGGTGTCTTTTGTCTGCGGTTAGCAGATTCAAGCCATCCCCCTTCTTGCCCACATGTTCATGTTCTGCCTGGAAACTGGGTGGAAGGATGAACATGTTGTAAGTTTTTCGTTACGCCAGCGGTGTCAAAACAGTCCGGGGGAAAATCCATACAGTGTGGACTGCTGCACAGATTTTCTATTTAAGTCAATGTTGTCAGTTTACAGACGGTTTTTAAATCCAAAAACTGTCTCTAAAACCAACTGAAAACCTTTGCCGTGGGGACAAGCCCTTACTCTGTCAACTGGTCAGCTAGAGATAATGGCTACTTTAAGCCTATGTAAAGTGAAAATCATCTGATATCAATGACTAGATCAGTTATTTATCCATCTTAAATGTGCCAGACAGATTAGAGTATCAACCATAATTTACAGGCTATAAATTTATATTATTTTTTTGTAACAAGTTATGACACTGAATGCTGGGAAGTCTATCTAAATGATAAAGTTAAAAGTAGCTAGCTTGTCCTCCCATTTGAAAACCAGAATAGGTAGCAGCTTGATCCTAACTGCTAGTAAAGATAACACAGCAAATTTAGCAGGGTAATTCAAGCGAAGATGCATAGCTCAAAAAGTTTTTCTTGAAATCTTAGGGAAAACACTTGAATACAAACTAAAACCAGATGAAAGTATCATTTTAACTTGCACAATGAAAAATATATAAAGCAGCCTTTGTTCTCTTGTGTTCCTTTTAAACTGGACAAACTGGATTTGTCACAGTACTGAGCCGTAACAATTTGTCAACTGTATAATATCTTTCAACAACCGCTGAAACCCATTTTTCGTCTTCTACATTTCTGCTATCATCTCTATTCACGCTTCAATCTATTTGGTCAGATATCCCATCTATTGTTTTTCAACACTTCCTCAAGCTCATACAGGTGTTTTGTACTGCAATCTGATGAAATACCTTAGGCTGCTTTCACACAGTGCAGTTTTTGGTGCGCTGTTTTTTTTTTTTTTTTTGCAGAAATTGTCAGATATCTTAACAGCTTAAATATGAACCCATCTTGTTAGGGGTTTAAGATTATTGGGGGATGTCTTCTTGACCCAGGGATCCGATTTATGTTTGTCTGATATAGTTTTACTTGAATTGGAAAAGTAATTTTGGACTGATTACTGTAAGCAGCAGTTTTTTAGCCCTACTCTTAATTCATAAAGGCCTTTAGAATAGCATATCCATACAGAACTTAGAATAGTCTCAGGAAAAGTGTTAAGTACACCCTAAGTTGTTTTCCTAGTCTACTGTATCTATTCTTAGACGCTCCCACTGGTCAGTTTACATAAGGGGCTGTAGCGCTCATTGGTTTCCTTCATTGTTTACCAGCTCTCTACATATTGTAGAGGCTGTTTCTGTTATTATAGCTCAGTGCAACTCAGTCCGATTCATGTTGATGGGACGCACTAATACTTCAAGGCACAACCACTAAAAAAAAAGTAAGGAGCTATACCTGGTAAACAAGAGGACAGACAACTCCAGGGAGTGCTCTGTCCCTCACAATCAGTTAATCGCTAGGGTTGTCTAGAGTCAGACACTCCACCAATCTGATATTGTTGGCCTATCTTAAGGACAGACTGTTAGTTGTGTAGCCCCAGAGATCCCTTTAAGGCCGTGTTAACACGGCTTATTCACGTCGGATTTGTGAGCCAGATTGCGCTCGCAAATCCGGCGTGAATAAGGGGCGGGGCCGGAGCGCCACTCCCTGGCCCCATAGACTGTCATTATCTATGGCGCGTACGCACCGTAAATAATCTGCACGTCACTTTCTCCCCCCGCGGCGGATTCGCCGAGCGGGTAGGAGCGACGAGATCCACTGTTCTCTATGAGAGCAGCGGATTCACGTAATTACACCGACGCATTGGCGCCGTACTGCAGTGCAAAAACCGGCGCGGAGTTACGGCGCCAATCCGGGACAAATAAGCCGTGTGAACGAGGCCTTAAAGCATACATGCCAACTCTCCCGTTTTTGGCGGGGGGGTCCCGCTATTTGGGGTCCCCTCCCGCGAGAGTTGGCATTCCTCCCGCCGCCTGCAGGCGGCGGGGGTCCTTTAAATTACCGCGGCGCAAGAGTAGCGCTGGTGCGCTACTCTTGCGCCCCGGGGAACCGCTCCTACAGGCGGGTGAAGCGGCCGCAGCGGCCGCTCACCCGCCCGCGGTCTCACTGTGCGGGGAGGAGGCCGGAGGGGTCGCTCCCTCCTCCCTCCGCCCCCTGTATGTTACGGCGCCGGTGTGTGCGCCGTACATACAGGTCAACGGCGCAGGGGAAGTGACGCGCGGCTGCAGGGGAGTGACGCGCGGCTGCTCTCACTTCCCCCTGCGCCGCTGAAGAGATCGGGCAGGAGCTGGCCGCGCTTTCAGGAGCCTGGTAAGGTAAGTGGATTTTATTATTTGATTTTTATTAGCTTTAGGGGGCTCTACCTGGCTAACAGAGGGGCAACTACCTGGCAACAGAGGGGGCACTACCTGGTAACAGAGGGGGCATCTACCTGGCAACAGAGGGGACATCTACCTGGCAACAGAGGGGGCAAATACATGGCAACAAAGGGGCCCCTACCTGGCTAACAGATGGGGGCCTACCTGGCAACAGAGGGGGCACATACCTGCCAACAGAGGGGTCACTACCGGCAACAGAGGGGGCACTTTCCTGGCTAACAGATGGGGGCACTACCTGGCTAACAGATGGGGGGACTACCTGGGAACAGAGGGGCACTACCTGGCAACAGAGGGGGAATCTACCTGGCAACAGAGGGGCATCTACCTGGCAAAACAGATGGGGGGACTACCTGGCTAACAGATGGGGGCACTACCTGGCAACAGAGGGGAAAAATACCTGGGAACAGGGGGACATCTCCCTGGCAAACAAGGGGGCCTACCTGGCAAACAGATGGGGCCTCCCTGGCAAAAGAGGGGGGCACCTCCCTGGCTGCAAGGGGGGGCCCCACCTGGCTAAAATGGGGGCACCCCCTGGAAAAAAGGGGGGCCCCCTACCTGGCTAAAAAGGGGGGCATCTACCGGGGTAAAAATTTGGCTTACCTGGCTCAGGGGGGGGCCTTTCTTGGCTAAAAGGGGGGGTTAGGGCCTGAAAGGGGCACTACCTGGTTAGGGGGGGTACTCCCTGGCTATGGGGCATCTCCCGGGGCTTTCTTCCAAAGCCGTTATGCGTTGGTGGAGTGGGTGGGGGCTTTTTAAAGGGGGGCATGGCATACCAACAAGATGGGCTTTGTCCATCAAATTTTTGCTGCGGCGGCTCGCGCGCCCCCCACTAATTCTCCTGCTTTTTCTTTTTCGAATTTGGAACTATCCCAAAAAGTCTAGACCCACTTTTGAAATACCCTCTTAGGGAGTTCTCAATTAAAAAAGGAGGATTTCTCATATTTGACCTTAGCTTAATTAGGCAAGTTGAACAGCAGCTACAAAGAGCATCTTTTTCGCTGCAGAATGCAAAATGTCTATGCAGTACATGGAGAGTTTTTCCAGTGTTATGCTTTAAGGGGTTGTCTATCATTGGTTCTTTTTGACCCGCCCTTTTTTTGGTTTCATTTGAATTCAGGGGTATTTACTGGCTTTACTGGGTTGAGTAGAACCCAGGTTTAGCTATGAAACCATGCTGGCAGCCTATATGAGAATCAAACAGGGCGTAGCAAAGGGGACCTGAGTAGCTGTGAGCCATAAAAGGGGATTTTGGGTAGGAGGGGAAATGTTAATGGACATAATTGCAAAGTGACTTGTTTTTGCAAGATCTTTAAAATAAAAAACAATCCTTGTGTGAGCAACCCTTTAAACTCTTTTGTGGACTTTAGAGAATCTGTATACTTGCTAACAGGTTCTGTTACTGAATACAGCTGAAAGTTGGGGGTCACAAAATTAGGACAACCCCCTTAAAAATGATTGTCCAAACTGATGTCTCTGGGTGTCTTTTGCCACTACCATTACAGACAGAGTGGGCTGTTGTGAAGCATAGTGGGATTAAAAATTTCATTAGCCCCTTCTACCCTATTATACTTATGTATGGTTATGCGACTTTTATAGCCAGGGTTTGCATTATACTTATGTCATGGCAAGTGTTTTCGAATATACAGGAAGTTTTCCAGGAGAACATTTTCAGAGACCCTGGCTCTTGTCCACTATGCTGGTGACAGACTGTGACATTTTTGATACTCATAGTGAAGACTTGGTGGTTTTCTCAGAAAACAAAGCATTTAAATATTGGATAATACACACAATTAGAAGTTAATTACTGATTATTGCAAAGTTTCCTCATAGTTTGTTCTGAAATATACGTTTTAAAGGCAGAAGGCTTAACATCAACATATCTGTCCCTAGAGTAGTGTTTCTCAACTCCAGTCCTTAAGACCCACCAACAGGTCATGGTTTCAGGATCTCCCACAGAATGCACTGACAATAATGATATCACATGTGCAATGCTGAGGAAAGCCAGAAAACTTGACCTGTTGATGGGTCTTGAGGACTGGAGTTGGGAAACACTGCTCTAGAGTGTGTTGTGATATCACAGCATTATAGAAAGGGTCATGGTGAGTATGTGGCTACAAGACAAATTACACTGTGATTGTAAATGTATGTTCCTAAGTGCATTCTGCCTCTTGAAAAGAACAATAACAATGAATTGTGGAGGCTATAACAATTGCTTGGACCATGATCATAGAAATATAAGGGTTATGAATAAAGTTATTTTGCCCCAGCTTGAGAAGTAATTAAAGTGAAACTTCTAATACTGTTCCATCTACACACAAGGAACAAAGCCGTGTAAAATGCTTTGTGTTATTATTACATTCATTTGTTGTTGCCTTCTATTCAGCATGCTTCTCTCTATTCTGAATGCCACCTTTGTGTTATTTAAAAAAGATGCATTTTATTCTAATTTAAGGGAAAGGCCAAACATAGTGATCACTGCTCAGCCAAAGTGCTGCCGCTACTGTGCACTTTTTTCAGTGCTTTTAAATACATGTAGAAAAAAAAACATATATTTTACTTCTCTAGTATGTACAGTGGTCTCTCAAGTTACAATGACATTATTTTCAACATCCAATAGCCTTTCCTGGGACATTGTATCTTGAAATCAGACTCTACATACAGTATCACAGACACTGCTGATTTGTGACTCTTATTCTGCTCTTTACTTGTGCTTGGATGAGGTGAGGACAGTTTCAATTTCTTTTGGAAATTAAACATGATTTCATGATACTTGTATTAACATTCAGTGATTGAATTGCATCCTGTTGAGAGTTTTGCTAGCATGTCATTATATTGTATTGACTTATTAATAATTGGAGTTCGTAACTAAATTTGTGGCAAAATGTGGGAGAACACATCTGTCGGTCAATTTTGGTAACTGAGGGGGAATCTTTAGTCCTGGTTGGCAGGTGGAGAGCTTCATGGCAATTAGTTACCCTGAAGACCAGTTAATGACCTGGGAAGTTAAGGTTGGCCTAGGTTGATGGGCTTGAGAAGTATGCCCAATTGGGAAATTCCAGTAAGCAATGGACTAGGCCTGGTAGACAGGGAGATGGGTAGTTAAGTGGAGTTTCCCGATAAATGCATGGGAAGAAGATATTGGGCCCAGGCTGGGGTTAGAGTATTAACAGTAAGCATGGACTTGTGGAGTCCAGGTGGGTTTAAGTAGTTTCTAGATATTCTACTGAGCACTGAACTTGCTGACAACTCTATTTGGGTCACTTTCCTTGAGATCAGGGTCTAATAAGGGGAAACAGTTGCCAAACAGAAGTTGTGAGGCACAAACAGATGTACCCTTGTGTTACATCATAGCAGAATGAAGCTCCTGTGAAAATTACAGGGTCCTGAGTCGGTTTTAAAGGGATGTTCTGACAGTAGAAAATGCTCATTAGTCAGTCAGAGTATAATGGAGAATAGAAGAGAAGCATTCTTACCTCTTAGATGCTGTTGTTCCATCGCCGCGGCCATCCTGGTGATTTTGGCAATAGTTTTGAACGTTCATCTTTCACCTGACAGGTGTAGCTAATCACAGGCGGCAAAGTTCACGTGCATTTGACCGCAGTGTTCACATACATTTGACCACTGTGGCCTTTGAACCTGTGAACGTTCAAAGCTACTGCCTGGATGACTAGAAATGCTGTGGTGATGGAACAACAGTGTGAAAGAGATAAATATGCTTCTCTTATATTTTCCATCATGGCCTGACAGACTAACGAGCATTTTCTACTGTCAGAACACCCTTTTAAGGGGTAGAGTATTGTTTTATCAAAGTTAATGTTGTATTATTTAGTAACCTTGTGTGAATGTAACCACTAAGCTTCCGTGCCTCCTGTGAGAACTCCAACCACCAAGATTGTTGTACCATTGCGTAAAGTTCAGTAAACTTGTTTGTCTATATCACATCATTCAGCACTTGTCTTCTTCTAAAAGGAAATTATACTGAGGAAAAGATCCAAACCCCATGGTACTTTAAGCTGGTAGAGAAATTCCAATTCAATATTTTCTCCATAAAGCGTATTGATAGTCTCAGATGGTATGTTGTTTAACATGAACTAATTTTATATAGGATCTATATGATCAAAAGTTTACACAGGGCTAAGAGATATTTAAATATTATACACATACTATATTGATGAAATTAACTTGTTGCCATTTACGATTTGATGTGATAACCCAAAACATCATAACTACACCAATGAAAGGTTACAGTTAAGTAAGAAAAAGATTCATAGTTTTCTTTAATATGTATGATCATATCTTTATTTGCTGAACTGTATTACACATTTAAACTGCAGTCGTATTCTTTACATCTACATTTACCCTGAATTAGTCTTTAATGCGTCCGTTTGTTAATACAGCCTTAGAGTGAGTAATTTAGCAACACTATTTGCTTGCAGTTCAGTGCGTGCATATTTTTTTGTAATTAGGCTTACAGTAACTTGGCCAGGTGTCGCTTTGGTCACTTGGAGTAAGCATTCGAGGGAGTTGTACAATGTTTAATTAATTTTTATATTTTTTGATGACATTAGACAGGAAATCCAGACTTCAAGGGCTAAAGATGCAGATCATTTAACATTAAAGGAGTTGTTCACTTTATATTGTTTTTACTTATTTTGGAGATCTTAGGAAATCTTATAATTTTCTAACACAGTTGTATTAAAAATTCTCTTATACCAATGCAGTAGGCTTCTATCTAGAAATAAAGGAAATTGTATAGCCGATATTCCTGTCCATAGTAATTGCTCCTATGGAATAACTGTATGGGCTAAACTTGGCATCAGCCATGTGACCTTCTGGCAGTCAGTTGGCAGCAGGGTTACATGATGTCTGTGAGGCGACTAAATAGGAATAGTGGTGGAATAATGATCATTCTTATGGTTATTCCAGCAGCTTCTTCCTGTGTGACGTTACTTGTATAACTGCTGTCTCTTTAGGGGATGACATGTTCTTAATAAAATGAACTAAATAAAAAAATACAGAAAGATAAGGCAAGATAATGATGTGTGATGTTTTTCACAGACAGTGACAGACATAAGGCTCTATTACTATGGACAGAAAAGTGGGCTGTACCTTTTTTTTCTCTAAATAGGGACCTATTGCACTAATATAATAATAGGCACAGGAAAAAAAATTAGTACATGTATATTAGAAAATTGTATGGTTTTCTATTATATGCATAATAAGTAAAGACATTAAAAGATATTATAAAGTGGACAACCTCTTTGACCTGGAAACAATTTGCCTCCATGATCCAATACACTATGTAACTATCTACTATTTGGGTTCTTGCCACTGTGAAAAGCAGTATTAAAAATACCATTATTTCTCATAAATCTGTCAAATGATAATGACCTTGTAAGTCAAGATCTTTGGTTTGAACATACATCAGTTAATACAGAGTACTAAGGAGCAGTGCCATTTGCAATGTTCTCGGTAGCAATTTCAATTCTACTGCAAGTAAACTGACCCTCAAGTCATCTCATCAGCAAACTACAGAGTAAAGTAGACAGCAGTTTATAGATTTATTTTTTTTATATAAACTTCTGGTTACAGAATGTTATGTAATAGTTTATAGCCTGACAATTTCATTTTACTGAAGGTTTTCTGCTCCAACTTTAGTTAATTGTAGAAGGTGTGAGCTTTTTTTTAGTATGAGGCATGACTGGGTTGGTGGAGTCAGCTAAGTATGGGTCAATCTAGTGAGTTAGGTTTAATGAGTGGGATGTGGTGGGTTGAGAATGGTAGGGTTAAGTTGGAATGTAGAGTGGTTCAGGCTGCCTCCTGTGGTCAAGCTTGGTTGCAGGTGTAATTGTTGAGAGTTTTGAGGAGTGTGCAGGATGACTCCTCTCATTCTTTTGCATCAAGACATGCTAGCAGGTCAATGTCACCTGACGCCTTGTCTCCAAAGCCACCCCCTAAGTCAGGACCCTGAGAACCCCTCCAGCTGGAGGATAGGCTAGATAGTTGTCTTTTGCTGTCTCCAGGTCAGTGAGGAATGTTGGCTTTGGGTGTGACCCACAGGGAGGTGGAGATGGATGGAGATTCCCCCTACTTCTTATCTGACCAATTCAGCTGTATCACCTGGTGATGATTTAGTCATTAAGGTGACTCAATGTGGAAAATCTCTTTGCGTAATTCCATCCCTGGGCTCCTGCGAGTCCCTTCCCCAAAGCCTGCCCTTCATTTACAGGTGCACAAAGTTACTAACTCTGCTGTCGCCTGAAAGCAATGCTAGTAAATGCTAGTAAAAAAGATTGGCTATGTGAAGATTCACACTTTTACAAAATATGGAGAAAAATAATTTCAAATGTAAAGTGAAATAATATTATGACTATAACTAACTATAAACATGTATTTAGCGAATTCATTCAGTTTGTTGAGTGTAGCTATTTACAATAATCAGTGTCTTTCCTGAAATCTACATTAAGAAGATTGCAGTTATCTGAAGCCTAGGCGTCTAGAATACACTGCAGGCTCAGCGCCAAGCTTGCTTGTGACTCTTCTGTTGAAGGGAAAGGTGCAAAGTTCAGGATAGTCCAAGCTATTCACTGCTGATGTTATCTTAAATGATCTGGAGCCTCTTCCTGAATAGACAATGTGATGTGAACTGTAGAAAGGGAATACTGGGAAAACGAGTATAGCCAGCTGTACGTGTCTTAAGGCCAAATGAAACTGTTGGCAAGTTGTCATTAAAAATATTGTATATTTTGTACTGCAGAGTGTAATGGAGCATAATAAAATGCTTTTTAAGAGCTCAGAGAGTATACATCTGTTAAAATCTATATACTGTATTATTTTTAAAGGGGGCTTTTATTTTTCTGTACTCAGTGTTTTTTCACATTAGAGGCTGGATGCTAATTATATATTCAGACAGTGTTAGGTGTAAGGTAATAAAAATATTTTGGTCCTGATGGAACTGATGTTTTTTTTTTCAGTACAACTTCCTGACTCCTCTAGGAATCAAAGTCATTCTTAACTAATCTCTAAATTATGTGGCAGCTCATGGCCTCGGCTTCCACTGATAAGGTGGACGTGGAAGAAAATTAGAATAGATTGGTGTTTCTAGTGTCTATACCATTTCATATTTTATTATAATAGTATACATACTCTAAACATTTCATTTATTTTTACAGCAAGTACAAAATTATTAGTTTATAACAGGTGTGTACAGGTTCAAAAATTATTAGCATTTTATAGCTAGTACATACAAAAACATGCAAAAAATATTAGTTTTGTAGTTGGAACCAGAATGCTTGGATATTTTAAGACTAAAGGTATATTTATATCACATTTCTGTTTCCCTAGTCAGTAGATTTTCATAACTAAAATATCTTTTAAATGTATCCAGCAGACTTGTAGATTTAAAGACTTTTTTTTTCTTGAGGATATAATAGCAAAGTTTCCCCCCCCAAAAAAAAAAAGAAAGAAATTCTGATATTGTAGCCTTCTCAAGTCCCAAAGGGATTGTATATAAAAGGGTAATAAAACAAAGGTAAAAAAAAAAAAAAAAGATGAAAACAACCCACTGCCACTTTTTTTTCCATGAGCTGTTTCTGGCATTGCAATTCTCTTGAATGGAGTTCAGCTAAAATACCAGACACAGCTATTAGTAAACTATGACATTGTTTATAGAAGAACCCTCTGAGAAAGTCTTAGGGCTTAATCCCATGGCAAGGGTTATTGGTCGGTTTTTCAGACTGTTTGCTGTTTTAGAAACCATCTGAAAACTGACAAGCAACGCTCCCCCATAGACTTTAATAGGAAATCCGTTCAGCAGTCCCAAATGAACAGATTTCCCGTCGGACATTTTTTTACACCGCCCGCGTAACGAAAAGCTTAGAACATGTTAATTCAATTGCCCAGTTTTCGGGCATAACATGAACATGTGGGTACAAAGTGGGAGGGCTAGAAACCGCAAACCGACAAAAGCCGCCCCACTGAGTGTCAAAAAAAGACTAAATACCGGTCGGAAAATCCGACCAGTATTTAGTCTTTGCCGTGTGAACACACCCTTATTGTTTCATGGAGTATTTTTTTCTCAGGTATTGAGAGGCTGAAAGTTCAGTCTTTTACCCTTCATCTCTAAACATGGACACCAGGATTTAGGGGCAGGCTAATGATTGTCATTTCTGGGCAGATATCTGTCAATCATATTCAGTTGAATTGGGTAGGTGCCGCAGTACATCGTGTCTTTCGGGAGCTGATATGAGTGTACTCCCACGGAGCGGGGGGGGGGGGGGATGGGGCGGCAGGTTGACAACCCCAATGACATTCATTAAACGCGGCACGTATCTCTTCTATGAGAGCTATGGATTACCGTAATTTCGGCGTGCATCTCGCCTGTATTAGAGCACAAATACGAGGCAAAATACACAACGAAATTACCCCGTGTAAACATACCCTGAATGTGAAAATTCATACCAAAATTTTGATGTCAAATAAAATGGGCAGTAGAAGGAAGAGAAAAGTGCCTAACATGTCTAGCAAAATGCATCAAAGCCATCACACAGCCAGTGCCCAATGTAAAATGTGGCACATTTTCTGTCTGTATGGTCTAGTTTTAAGCTATGTTTAAGACAGTAACAATGAATCAGCTCCACTATCTCTCAGTCTGGATATTGCTGAAATATTCTATTACTTGGCTAATATATAGTAGGTCGGTTTTGTGAAATTTTGTGAAGATCCATGAGAACAAAACATCTGGAGAATCCTCTAAAGAGTGATAACTAATCCTTAAAGATAATTGCATTCCTGTTACAAAATATCAGAGTCTGTTCAGCTTCCTGTTGTAAGGAGAGGGATATACAGTAATGAATGCTGTATACTTTTTTGCCCATGTGAAACTGTGAGAACTTATTTCCACTTGGCATTTTCTACCCTTCTTTGTGCTCAATGCATTTTATAGTTACTGTAGATGGGAAATTTAGTAGCCTGTTAATGTGACAAACATAATTTCTTAGTTTTTGTAGTTAGTTGTGGAAAGCTTTATTCTAATATGAAAATAAACCATGGTTCTTTAGTTTGGCTTTCTTTTTTCAGTACAGGAGAAAGATTTTGAAAGGCAATTTGAAATTCTTTTTAAAATATGGATTATACCAAGAACAGCAAGGACACAGCACAATCAAAGGAAGTATGTTTAAGCATGCAGACTTAATGTCTTGTTTCCTTTACTTATTTTTTTGGTTATATACTGTATCGGGTAAAAGAAAAACAAAAATCCAGTCTTCAAAATATTTACCTGTGCCACTTTATTTATGAGGAAATATTTTTTGCATTGTTATACAATTAATAGATTATGATGGAATCATCAATGGATCCTGTTTTTATGGCATTGTCATGCCTGTCACAAATTGATAAACATTTTTCAGCAGTTTTTCAATCCATTCAGATCATCTTTACTAAACAAATGAAATACTGCCAAAACATGAAGATTTACCCTAATTTATTAAGTTAGTACACAAGTGATTCAGTAACTCACGAATTGTTGATCTTAATGTCTGATGCATGCAGTCTATTAAAGCAGCTTTAACAGCAAATGGCCATTTTTGATGATGACAACAGCCCATGACATGAGGTCAGTAGGTGGAACTACATTGATTACATTAGAAGAAAATATTATTTTTTCATGCGCCTGGGACTAGAAGGGACTAGTAAAATAAACTGCATAAAGTTTCATAGGCAAATAATAATCACAATTTAGATACATGTTTCACTTTATTGCAGTAAAGATTTGTTGAATGGAAAAAAACATAAATCTTGACTCTAGTAAAAGATAAAGTCGCACAAAATGATTTCTTAAAGATATTGCTACTACAGGTGGTTCTACAAGCTATTAAATTATGGGGTGCACTTAGTTTATCACAGATTGTTGGGATCTGGATGAAAATAAATCAGGCATAGAGGTTTTGGCTCTTTTATGAACTTAAGCCTTGCTACTTATGTGAAAACAGGCAATGTTAGTTTTTACTTAGGCTGTGTTAATATCTAAATTTTAGCTCCATTGCCGGTCTCTACTGGAATTCAATGAAAAACAATCTTCTGATGCATAATGAATAGTAATAAATAATAAAATTATGTTTGCTTTATTGTTTTCTATGGTTCCACCATGGTATATGCCCGAGTATCCTTTTTCACAGTATCCCAATGGATACCTACAATAGGGCCAAGACAAAAAGTAAACCCAGCTTATGGCTCTTGTGTACTAGTTTAAGTCTTGTTCACATAGACATTAGCTTGTCCGGGACTTAAGTGACCCGGTTATATCCAGCACTACCTAGATATACAGTTTATACCACTCACTGCAGAAAAATTTAGATAACTAAAATATTAGGAAACCGTATTACTTTACAGTTGGATCATGTTGCCACTTCTATTGTAATAAAGAAAAACTATTTTTAGACAGGATAAAAAAGTGTTGCCTGCTAGACAGGTTTTTATTTTTTTTTTATTTTTGCAGTATACATTTTTAGGCAAACAGTTGAGAAGTATGCCTCAACTGTAAAAATGTGTCAACAGCCTAACATAAAACAGCACAAATTGAAGGTCTCTTGCCTATTTGACATGCCCTTTCATTTTACTGATTATTACACTACACATAAACTATGGGGGACATGTATGAAAACTGTCTTGGTCTAAGACTTTCTTTGTTGTCCATACCAACCAAACAGAGCCCCCCTTTCATTTTTTAGCGCCCTATATGAAATGAATGGGAAGCTCTGTTTGGTTGCTGGGGAAAAGAAACAACTTCTTTGGCCTGACAGTTTCATCCATGAGGCTCTACAGTATGTATTTTTATTTACTCACAGTTCATAGGTAATAATTATTTCCTAAAAATGTTGGCATGTCCTAGTAAAGTGCTTAGCTGAGCTATTTGCCCCTGTATTTCTGATCAGCTTTGCTAAGCTGTTCTTGGACATCAACATGAACGCAGTACGGGCTCCTAGAAATTCCACAGAGTCCGTACACTGCTGGCTCAGCTCTCCAAGGAAAGCCAAGCGAAGTTTATCAGAAATGAAGCGCTCAGCACCTCTGTCCTTTTGTGTTATCAAATGGTGGGGGTCTCAGCACTTGGATCATCACCAATCAAAATTTTTGGCACTTCATTATAAAATGTCAAAAGTTTTACAAATTGATAGTTAACCTTTAACTTCTAGATGCCCCAAGAAAGCATTGTTAATAAAAGCAAGTTGGCCCAGCCCCAGTTCCAATAAAGATAGTCCTGCATACAATTCTCTGATAAAATCAATGGATTGATATTTAATGGGTTATGTTATAAAATATATAAGGCATATGAAAATTCAACATCTGGAAATATATTTTTTTGTTTACAGATGTGGCTCAATGACCTTTGTCTGACTTTTTAACTTTCTCAGACTTATTACTGTGAACACTTGAATTTCTCAGACTGGGAACTATACAGTGGAATAGAAATTGGGTGTAAATATTTTATGTGCAGGCCAGTCATTTTGGCACAGTAAGTTCTCACTGAATACAGGCCGTTTGCACAGCATTTGTCTGGCAAAAGGACCAACAGTTTTCAGCTTTTCAACTCGGATGTCAGATGACCTTTATTCCCTATTGTTCATGTATTTTTCACATTGAGCAATCGACATTTTCGAATCTAGCATTTGCTGGCAAAAAGCAGGTAGAAAGAATCTAAAAAAATTAAAGTAAAATATTACTCCATCTTTGCTCATGATGAATAACAGATTTGTAAAATGTTATTTTATGCACTAATAGAGAAGAACCATTCTTGGGTTTATATTAACTACTAAAATATAACTTGTGTAAGACACTGGAGGTGTTAAAACCCCATTTAACTCATTACGTTAAGTAAACCACACAAAATAATTATATGATGTGTTTATCTGGTGATAAGTGAATATTTACCATATGTGTACCAGAAACCGTTGTCTCTAATAGTTTTAATATAATCCCACACAAGAAATCCTAGATTGCTTTCACATGTGGCAATTGTGGCAGGGTTCTTGCTATGTGCCTGGAAGGAATGCAGCAAAAAAGCACACAGTTTTACCACAAATTGCCTTTGGTTTAGGGAGCTTCACCTGTGCTTCCTGATAAGTTCACTAAATAACCATGCATGGTTTTTGTTGTTTGCTTCTTGGCCATTTGGTAAGAACCCTGATACAACTGCTTTATATGTAAATTCATTCTTTTTTAATTAATTGGAAAACATATGTTCACAAAAAGTCTTAAAGACTATCTATCACCTCCAGAGAAATCTCATGAAGTAACAGTAGACTAAAGTACAAACACTTTCTCAAATATGCTTCAAAGCATTTCACCTGTAATTCAGTTTAAAAAAAAAAAGCGCTGGCCCTTTAAGACAGCTCTGAAGTCAGGCCAAGTTGGAGCTTGACAGCTTCATGTATCACTTTATTGACAGTTGTGTGAAATCAACTGTTTCTGAGTTGGAAGAGTCCACTGTGCAGGGGGTAGGCTGTAAATCTACTTCATGTGCACACTAGCAGCAGTGTAATATGTATGCCTGTGTGCTATGGAAGAGTAGGCTGAAGCAACAGGTAAACTCTGTCACACTATGTCCTCAGTGTGCTGCGCCTGTTGAACTGTATGTAGTGAGAAAATCAGATCAACTTTTACAAGCTGCTATGCCCTCAGCTTCCCCTGCACAGTTGGTATCTCTCGCAGCCTTCTGTAGGATCTCCTGAGTTATAAAGTGAAAGTAAAATCTGTTCCCCTGTAAAAGTGAGCTAAACCCTCTGGATTGCTAATGACATGTATTGGAGAAAAGTCTTAGAATTCCATCTACTATCAATTTTTATGTGTTTTTGTGGAGATGACAGGTACTGTTTAAATCTAGTAACTGCAAGAATCTTAGGCTATAGTAGATAGGATAGTATAATAGAACGATCCTTGGCCTATGGAATAGGCTACTGAAGATTATTTTTTAAATCAAGAATTGGGTAGGTAGTATTGTATTATAAACTAGCAGTCATTGCTAGGCTTCCTTTCACTTTAGGTAAAGATTCAATTCATTATATAAGTCTTAAAGTAAAACATCACAGTCAACGTACATTGTATTTCTATGAGCCTCTGGTATCCAGCATCTTGCAAATCCAGCCAAACCTCCTCAAACTTCCCTCCTGCTACACCCTTGTTCAGTAGTAATAGTATCAAAAGCTTGGTTGAGTGTTTATGAATGGACCTCAAAGATGCTTCAAGTTATTCTCAAAATGATAGTATATAAAGAGAATTTAGGACACTAAGCTTCTGTGTTCTTTTGGCTGCTCCTCTGCTAACGGTACTGTCTGAATTGATTATATCATAAAAACTTAGTTCTCTAAGGGAATGATAAAATTTTAGTTCCGTTTGTTGAATAAAACCCTTGAAGATAAGTAAAACATACTATTAGTTGTTGGTCTCATTCAACTACAGTATCAATTTGTTACAATATTGATTCATAATTGTTTTGCCAGACTGCAGCATAAACTTTATGCTGGGACTACATGAGTTCATCAGTATATGATATTAAAGAGACTAGTCCGGCAAACCTTCCATTCATCTGTTTGTTTCTGTGCTTGTTTGTGCTTTTCCTGTGCTGTATGTAGCCTCCTCATGTACATATATATACCGAATTGAACACAAAAAAAGTAAATACTAGCTCTTAACAATACACATGTAGTGTGTGAAAAATACAACACAAGGGCTAGTAAACAAATATAAATATTATATAGAATTTTGTTAGTACATTAAAGGGGTGTTATCGTTTCATTAAATGGTCTTCAGAAAAGGGACAGTGAAAACAAGCAACTTTGCAATTGGATGTCAATAGCAAAGCTGCCATGTTCTCACAGTGACCCTTATCTTCTGTTTTTATTTTTCACTGATATCCAGTGTGGGTCTAATCCTCCTGATCCCTCCTCCTTGCAATTCACTAGCTGAGAGCTCATTTACATTCTGTACAGCCCCTGGGTCGATTCACAGGCTGTACAGAATGACTCAGAGTTAGGGGCCGTAGCATTTTTCTGTCTCCACACCTAGCAGAAACAGACTGCAGCAGATTGTACAATGAGAAAACATGACAGTTTTGACCCTGTGCCTAACTCTCCTGCATACACGCAGATCTGTGCCGTTCTTAGAAAGCTGCAATACATCTCCCGCTGTGAGAGGAGATCATGCTCAGATTAGATTGAATGCAGCCTGTGGTATGTATACAGCTCTTATAAAATAAGACTGATAGGAGAGACACAGTGATATGTGGACTCAGAGGGGAGGGGGGGGGGAGTCTCAGGCCAGCAGTGAAGGGGGGATGATGTCATCCAGCCGGGAGGGGAAGAAACGCCCCTGCATTCACAGAGCTGGGAAGCTAAGAGAAGTGTGACTCAGCCGAAGTAAGGAAGCGATACATCCCCTTTAAAGACCGTACAACATGTTTTAAAAAATAGCACAAATGGTTAATTCGGAACAGTGAGTAGATCATAATAAAGGGGAAGATGTAAATATGTATATATGCAAGTCTGACATAGGTATTATGATCAGTAATAAGTTTATTTCAAGTGAATATAAAACATTATAGAAATCAAGATCAAAAGGAATAAATAAAATACCATGCGAAAATAAATATATCACATATATAAATACAGATGGATTTGTAAATGTATATGCAGATATATGTGCAAATGTACAATACTAGATGTAAGAGAAATCTAACAGGTTACATAAACATGACCATGTAGGACAAAATATAGTAAAAATTACTCCAAGATTAAGGCCACCACTGGAAGGAGGAATGTCCTGATGTGCATTTCGCATTTGGGCGTTGTCCAGTGACCTCTTAATGTGCATAGCCAAGCAGCAGAATTTCCTACTTGAAAACTGTTTCTCTTTGCCTTGTAAAACAATAAGTCCTAGGATCCTTTGCAGTGTTTTGTCTATCTTTCTTCCTTCCAACCCGGTCACCGTTTTGTTCTCCCTCATATTGAACGCCTTGAGATGCAGTATCATGAAGTGTGCCTTCAAAAGCTGCCCAGAAACAACTGAACCTGATCTCTTGGCCTTGACACGGACCTTTTTTCTGTGTGTTGAGGCACATGGAACCTCTGAGATTCCTATCATTAAACAGATGGTGCAGAACTACACTGGGCTGACTGTAAAAAGGGGGCATATGTCTTTTGTGTTTCTATCATATGTATGGTAATGCAAACAGTGGCCATATATTGGATCTGTGTGTGGGAGTCTTAGGCCGTGTTCACACGGCTTATTCCCGACGGATTTGTGAGCCGTATTGAGCTCCCAAATCCACCGTGAATAAGGGGCGGGACGGGGGCGGGGCCGGAGTGGGGGGGGGGCACCGCTCCCGGCCCCATAGACAATGCATTGTTTACGGCGCGTCCGCGCCGTAAATAATGTGCATGTCACTTTCTCCCCCCGCGGCGGATTCGCCGAGCGGGGAGGAGCGACGGAATCCACTGTTCTCTATGAGAGCAATGGATTACCGTAATGACAGGGACGGATTGGCGCCGTACTGAAGCGCAAATCCGGCGCGGAGTACGGCGCCAATCCGTGCCCAAATAAACTGTGTGAACGAGGCCTTACTGTCTCCCTAGTTGCTTAAAGAAATATTGACAGGTGCATTTTTAACCTTACTACTTTAGTTTCTCTCTTATAATGACCTATAAGAGACTTTAGTTGTTAATATAGTCATGAGTTTTCCTTTAGATAAAAGAGGAAAAAGGTGGGCTTATCTGGCATTCAGTGCATGCCCTTTAAGCTGTATAGAGAGTGTAGATGCATTACATTCATTGAGTCTCCATAGATTAATTAAATAATTTAATTATGTTCTGTTTGACAAGTAAGGATATCTATAAAGGTCAGTTACTTCCATATGGTCTTATTTTTCTAGTTTATATGGTCTTTTTTTATCTAGTTTTCTGAAATACTAACCCATATGAATTGTTGTTCTTTTATCAGTTTGGGTTCTTAAAACTACAAACTACGGGGTAATATAAACCTGGAAAGACCAAAAAAGAAACTGCATGTACTTATGTAAATCATTGAGGAATTGAGGTTAAATACAATAATGTAAAGGGATTTTAAAACATGCTAACCAAAAATAGATTTTTGGTATACAAAGTAAGTCTATTTAAATTGAAATGGTTTCAGTATGGAAATAAAACACTCAATATATTACACCGCAATAAGAGTGTGTAAGTTAATTAGGAAGCAAAACAGAGAGTTCTACTAGTACCGTATACTTGTCAAAAAAGGGATCTGTTTTTCATTTTTGCAGAAACTGGATCACTCTTTTCCTGCAGTACCACAATCAACCCATGGGCAATGCTAGAACTATCATACAACACCCTTTAAATTGTATATTGCTCAAGTTTTGTCTTCTTATAGTACTTAAAAAAGACTTCTCACCTCCTGGGAAAGAAGGAGACTAAAAGCCTAGTTCTTGTACAGATAATTATATATAAAAAAATATTTTAATTTAGTACTACGTTTCTGGGGATACTAAAGTCGGGACCTTTACAGGCAGCAGTGATGGATCACTATTTTGACAGTCCTGCTTCGAAACGGAGATTGCATATTTTGAGCTGGGAGACTGAGTGTGTAGTATGTATGCTTCTATCTTAGTTCATGCCCTGTTACCCCAAAAATAAGACATCCCCCGAAATAAGACCTAGTTCAATTTTTTCAAGTTTAGAAATATAAGGCCTCCTCTGAAAATAAGACCAAACTACAGTCATTGCTACAGCTTCCCCCTATGCCATACCTTAGCATTAACAGATCATTTAGATGGGTCTTACCTTGTGTGGGAGGCTATCTGGACAAGAGGTGCTTATTTAAGGAAAGTGCTGTTGCTAGACATGATATATTGGGGCCAATGAAATTCACCATGAAATTCAGGATTTGGAGCGTTATGATGATGTTCCAGAATATGTGACATGACTGTCTTTGAATAAATGTTGCTTTTTGTTCATAAATATCGGGATCAGTAAATGTACTTTAGATTGTTGTACATGGAAATAGAGTCACAAGAAATTTTTGATGGAATTCAGAGTTTGGCTGGATATGTTGATGTTTGTGATGACTAATGTATATTAATAAATGTTGATTTTTTTTGTTCAACAATAAATGTGAATTCTTGTTCATGGAAAAAATAGAACATCCCAGAAAATAAGACCTAGCGCGTTTCTAGAAGCAACAATTAATATAAGACACTGTCTTATTTTCGGGGAAACAGGGTATTGAATGTTATAGTAGTAGCAATGTAATATAGATTCCTGGGTCTAAATCTGAAGGAGGCTAAAAGCAACAGCAACATGTAAATCCTGTAAATCCTGTCACAGTTTTCTGCTCAGTGTTTGGCTCATATTAGCTCTATGCAGTGAGTTAGTAAAGTTTGCCCTTTATTAGCAGACATGTACTTCTCTAGCATACAAATCCCTTTTAAGGAGTTTTGTCCCAATTCTCACTAATGCCCCCACAACAAACAACTATATTCTCCTCTTTCAGCTTTGCTGCATAATACATGGTTATTAAGCAACAATATTTTGTTTTCAGACTCCTAGAGTGAGTTGAGAAATATATTTATCTGATTTGGCCTTCAGTTTGTTGCCTATTGGGATGCATTGGTGGATTTGTTTACCAGGTTTGTGAATTGCTCCGGGTGTATTTTATAAGATAATTAGATGAATCGTTTCTCCCACTGTATTTTGACTTGACAAAACATGGAAGCAGGCAAATTGATTTGCTCAACTGAGTCATGGCTAGATCTGATTACTTTGCGTTTAAGATGTTGTATAGAATCAGTTCCTACCCTTGCAGTTGGTACTTCCTAGAAAAGTAAAAAAACTTACCAAATTTTAACCTCTTTCTGCTGATATAAAGGAAAAACTTGTAACACTATGGAATATCATCCTACTTGCTGTTAATACAGGTATGTGTTTGAGAAAAGTCTTACAATTTAATTTACTGTCACTGTTTATCTCAGAGCTGATATGTGTTCTTTAACAAGATAGCAAAGAGAAATTTAATATTAAAAATTGCTGTGGGTGCCATTAGAAAATATCTAGTCATGTTGTTAAGATAATGTTACATTTAATTCAATATTGCTCCTTTAGGGTGTGTTCACACTGCAAGGGACAAATACCGGTCAGTTTATCCGGCCGGTATTTTTCCAGTTTTGCGGCTGTCCCCACGGGGGGAGGGGGGGGTGTCTTTTCTCCGTTGTGAGTGAAGAACAGCCCTCCCCCTTCCCATTGAGGTGTTCATATTCTGTCTAAAAACGGAAGAATGAACATGCTCAATGCTTCTTGAGCGGGCCGCGGGGCGGAAAATCCGTGCAGTGGGGACTGCTGCACGGGTTTTCCATAGAGCACCATTGTACTCATTTTCAGCCGGTTTTTCAGGCGGTCCGCAAAACCGCAAACCGCCTGAAAAACCGTCCGAAAACCCGTGCAGTGGGGACATGCCCTTATAGTGATGGTCCAGTGGTAATGATCTATAGTAAATAATGACTCATTTCTGTATGAATCAGTTTCCTACAAATAAATGATGATTAAACTAGTACGAACATAGTTCAGAAAGTAGTTCTCAATATATGACATAGCACAGATTTCATAGATAACTTTGCGCGTGTATAGCATGTCTAGTACTTACAGGGGTCTTCTCACTACAAAGATTAACCTTCAACATAAAGGGACAGTTATGAAGACTTTTTCTAAATACATTGGTTCATAGACTTTACTTTATTCTGGAGATAACAGTGTTTTTAAGTGCTCTGAAGTGCACATAGGTTTCTATGGTTACCTGAATACTAGATGAACATCTGTTACCTGATTAGCTGAGATCAGGGAGTGATGTCACCTCACTGATGGTGTGAGATCAAAGCAAAATAATTATATCTAACAAGATTAGCTTCACTAAACAAAAGGTGCATGTGCTGTGGGGAGTGAAAAGCATGGCTTTCTCTGTAATCTTGTTAGAGATCACCATTCCCTGCACTGTCAAAGTAATGGCTTGCTAGAAGTTGATTATGCTAATCACTGCTGTAGAACCACCCACATCCTGAGTATGTAAACTTCTGGTATCACTTTTATAGTTCAATATAAACTGCATTGGTGTAAACCGGAAGTTATCTATTGTACATAGTCCACTCAAAATATCTGCAAACTAAAAGATCCTCCAAACTCCTCAACTTTACTATCCAAACCAGTTTAAACTGCATGCAGTTATCTCCTATAGTCAAGCAAATGGTAGCTGCAGGCAGTCATAATTCAATGTCTTAAAAGGGTTTTCCATGAGTTTTAAAACTACTGCTACACTGTTCTGAAATGAATCAAAATGGTAATGAGACTGGTGATAGTCTTACGGTCATGTGGGCCTTGTACAAGATGTAATTGGTGTTGGGACAAAATGGGAATACCAGATCGGGGTGGTTAAGTATCTTCTTTTTATTTTACCGAACAGTTGCTGAGACTTTAATAAATTTCTAGGAGGAATAACACAGGAATCACAAACATAAAGATTTGAGGAAAGATGCTCAGAATTGTTTTTTTTACAGGGAATACAAGTGTTTGCTAAAACATGTTTTAGGACCGGACATGGGCTTTCTTTAAGGGGCCATTTACACGGCACAGGACAAATACCAGTCGGTTTATCCGACTAGTATTTGCTCTGTTTTTGCGCCATGCTCACGGCCACAGGGGGACGGCTTTTCTCCGCGATTAGCGGAGAAAAGCCCTCCCCCTTCACATAGATATGTTCATATTCCGTCCGAAAACAGGACGGAAGAATGAACATGTTCTATGTTTTTCGGACCGCTGGCGGTCTGAAAATACGCCGGGCGGTAAAGTTTATCAGCCGGTTTGCAGAAGGTTTTCAAAACCGAGAACCGGCTGAAAAACCTGACCATGGGGACAAGGCCTAACTGTATGTCAATGCAAGGAATAAGAGCTCTATATTGCAAATATTCACATCTAACTGAAAATGAATTGCCAAAGACTGGTGTTAAGAAATCTTGTCCCTGAGTTTCATAACTTATGTAAAAGCACTTGGCCTGCAACCTTGTGTTTTTATATAGTCACAGAACTTTTTGATGACTATTATTATCTTAATTTACCGTAGTAGGTACATTGTCTCACACATAAGGATGAAATACAAGTCAAAATACAGCACAATTAAGGGGCCTGTCCGGGCATACTTTCCTATCTAATTTGATTTTGGGTGTGGAGAGACATAACTATATGCTGGGCTATAGTATCTCTTTTAATGCATAACTGGAAATCCCTACATGGAAGTGCAGCATCTGCGTACATGGCTCAGACAAAATGAAAATTGCTATAGGACAAAGACTTCTCTAATTGCGTTCACTGAACGAATCTGCTCTATTCTTCTAAAGCCAAGATTTCTTCTGCCTTACCATATTATTTCAGCAAATATTTATTTTAATTTGCATTACAGACAATGCACAATTGTTCTCATCATTTTGTGAAAACTGATCCTAACCACAATAACTGAATTAGTTTTTGTCATTGTGTGACAGTGAACACTTGCAATCTGGGAAAAGATTTAGAACAACTAGTTGTGGATTATTCTTTTGCTCTGCTTGGATAATATATAAGTTTTTTTTTTCTTTTCATGAACAATATATGGGGGCTTAGTTCTTTTCCCATAATTACCAGTTGTCCAAAACAAAAACCGTTGACCTGTTTATCCTTTCAGTTTATCATTTTGCCCCGGCATATATCTTAATAACAGTCATATCTTCTATCTTTGCCCTTCATTTTACAGAAGGCACAATTGGCAAAACCAGACAGAGCTTAAAGGGGCACCACCTTCAACCTCCAGTGCCGTATCTATCCCATGGACAGTTAAAGGGAACCTGTCAGGTGTTTTTTGCTTCCCTATCTGACAGCAGGATGTGATAGAGGGAGAGAAGCTTAGCTCTGTGATATACAGGTTTATATGATTTGGAGCAGGATTTCTGAGGGGAAAGCAGAGAAAACACTCCTTAAAGAGCACCTATCACCTCCACACAAACACCTAAAATTTATAGTAGATGAAATAAGACTTTTCTCAAATACATGTCATTAGCAATTCAGAGGGTTTCCCTCAGTTTTAGTTTTACTTTCACTTTGTAACTCAGGAGATCCTTATCAATCTGTTGGGAAATACCAACTGTGCAGGGGGAGCAGAGTCTCTCACTACATACGGTATAGCAGGCACAGCACACTAAGGGCATGTCCCCACGGCACGGGTTTTCGGCCGGTCTCTCAGGCGGTTTGCGGTCTTGCAGAAAATGAGCAGAACGGGGCGCTATGGAAAACCCGTGCAGCAATCCCCACTGCACGGTTTTTCCGTCAGCCGGTTTTTCCGCCCGTGGGCCGCCAGAAGAACATTGAGCATGCACATTCTTCCGTCCGGTTTCTGGACGGAATATGTGCATCTCAACATGGAGAAAAGTCGCAACCCCCCCCCCCTCCGACCCCCTTCTCCCGCGTGGGGCCGGCTGCAAAACAGTGCAAATACCGATCGCATAAACCGAACGGTATTTGTCACTTGCCATGTAAACGGCCCCTAAGGCTGTGTCTACACTGCAGTGGACAAAAAACGACCTGAAAGCCAAATACTAAAAACTGAGTTTTCTGTCCCCTGCCTGTCAAAAGCAGCTGAAAAAAACGGCCGTTTATTGCTGCGATTTGCGTGTTTTTTACCCGTATTTTTTTTCTTGTCTTCAAGTCTGTTTTTTAATGCATGCATAAATTAAGCCACTGGATGTAACTCCACCCTACAAAAGAGGATGGAAAGCACATTATTGCATTTATATGTAATCTTGTAGTCGTTTTATGGATTTTGGCGCTAGTAAAATTATCTCGCTTTTGTAGCCAAAAATACTTTTTTTTAACGGATTTTGACCCTAATTCCATTTTTTTACGGATTTTGGCACTAAAATACTTATTTTGGCACAAATAAAGTTATGTTGCTTTTGCTGCTAAAAATCTGTCTTCTTACGGATTTTGGGACGAATAAAGTTATGTTGCTTTTGCCACTAAAAATCTGTTTTCTTACAGATTTCGGCACTACAATATTTTTTTTTACGGATTTTGGCGCCAATAAAGTTCTCGGTTCTGTCACTAAAAATACATAGTTTTTTTTACGGATTTTGGCGCTAATAAATTTATCACCAAAATCTGTAAGAAAAAAGGATTTTTAGCGACAAAAGCGAGATAACTTCAATAGCGCCAAAATCCGTAAAAATACAAATTTTAGCACTAAAATACGTTAAAAAGGCGTATTTTTGCCAACAAAAGCAAGATAAATTTCTTAGCATCAAAATCCGTAAAAAAAAAGTATTTTAGTGCCAAAATCCGCAAAAAAATTTATTTTAGCGACAAAAGCAAGATAACTTTAATAGTGCCAAAATCCGTAAAAAAAAAATATTTTAGTGTTAACATCCGTAAAAAATAAAAGTATTTTAGCACCAAAAAATGTATTTTTAGCAACAAAGGGGAGAACTTCATTAGTGTCAAAATCTGTAAAAAAAATACATTTTGGCGCCAAAATCCGTAAAAAAGCGTATTTTTAGCATCACAAGCGAGAACTGTATTAGTGTCAAAATCTTCCAAGAAAAGGATTGTGGCGCCAAAATCCTTTAAAAAAAAGTATATCTAGCGTCATTAAAGCAAAAATCGTGAATTGCACAAAAACGTTAGCGGCAAAAACATGATCAATTTATTACAAATGATCCGAACGAGGACACTTGTGTGCAGAATTGAAAAAAAGTGTAAACTTTAACATCCACTATAGGAGGGACGAATCTCCTGGGTGGGTTTTCATTGAAAAATTGCGGCAAAAAGTGTGCAGCGTTTTCCATAGACTCCTGTAGTAAATTTTCTGCTCTGGCGTTTTTTAGAACATGTTGAAAAAGACGACCAGTGAAAAAAACGAGCAGAAAAAAGAAGCTCAGTGGAGACAGCAGGAGGGTTTTACAATACAAGTCTTTGGGAGATGTTTTCAGTAGTTTTTTCAGTGTTTTTGAAATGAAAAAACTGTAAAAATGAACTTTTTTCTGTGCAGTGTAGACATAGCCTAAGGAAACAGTGTGACATGACAGAGTTTACCTGTTGCTTCAGCCTCCTCTCCCACAGCACACAGACATCTGTATTAGGGCTTGTTCACACGGAGTTTACACTCATGTGAACGCCGCTGCGTGTTCGGAATAGACCGCAGTGAATCTCACTGTTAATTGTCTGGATCCATCTTGGGGACTGACAGTGTGGACCCCAAGATGGATCCTAAAAGCGCTTCTAACACGGAGTTTTGTGAACAAGCCCTTATACTGCTGCTGGTGAGCACATGATGTGGACAAGCTCCCCCCTGCACTGTGGACTCTCCCAGCTCAGGAGCTTACAACTGTCATCACAGTGATCCGTCAAGCTGTCATGTGCCGACTTGGCCCGACTTCAGAGCTGTCTTAAAGGGCCAGGGCTTTTTTAAAAACTGAATTACAGGTGAAATGCTTTGGTTTTCCAAATGAAGCTTATCTGAGAAAGTGTTTGTATTTTAGTCTTCTGTTACTTCATGAGGTTTCTCTGAAGGTGATAGGTCCTCTTTAAGAGAGTCCTGCTTACCCCGCCCAAACACAGCGATTGACAGCATTTCCTGCTTCAGTGTGTACAGGGCAAACTGTCAATCACTGTATGTGGGCGGGATCAGCAGTACTTTCACCTTCTGTTTTAGTTTGGTGTTGGCTTTGTACTATGAAATCCTGCTTCAAATTATATAAATTTATGTAGCACTCAGAGTCTTTCCCTCCATCATATCCTGCCCTCCGGTAAAAGGGCATAAACCACCTGACTGGCTCCCTTTAAGGACAAGTTTAGGTACGCACTTTGAGATTGTGTGTTAGTGTGACAGAAAATCATACATTAAGGGGCGCTATGTATGACAGTGGCCGTGGGGACGGCATTAAAACAGGTCATAAACCGACCGGTATTTGTCCTCTGCCATGGTGATGAGCCCTTATTGTCATAATTTCCTACAGATAACAGTATATTGTTAGGGGTTCTGGCTGGGGCCGATTTATGATTTGCTTAATTGTAAAGGGTCTTTTAAACAGAAAGGGATTGTCAAAAGCAGACAACCCCCTTTAGATTGATTCCAACCATTTTATTTTTACTTTAGAGGATTATAAAGTACAGAACATTTAAAACAATGTCCATTTACATCATCATCCATTGATCACATGGCTTTGCTTCTGCATCATGGACATTTTGTCATCACTCAGTGGTTTGCTTTTGAAGCATTCAGCTCTGAAACATGTAGTGGGGTGCCTGAGCAGAGAAGAGTGGCTGCATAAGTGTATCAGTCACTATGTAACAGAAGTGCTGACAGGAATGTAATCATTCAAATACAGAGGCGGAGTCTGCAAGCAGAAGGCTTGCATTGTTTGACTGTCTGAATGAGCATGAGGACCTCTGAGATTATCCAGCAAAATCTGCTATGGTCTCTTATAGTGTGGTGCAGGTATGAGACCTGCCCTGACATTCCGTTGTTTTGATGAAAATCCCCTACAGCAGGCACAAGTTTCCTGTCAGAAATGTTGCTAGGAGGTGTGCTCCCCCACTTTCTTGGAGGTGATAGTATCAGTGTACAGGAAAGCTGGATGATGTCACATTCCCCACAGCAATCAGTTACAATGATGGGATAGCTGTGTACATGCTGTGTGGGATGTACAGCGCATACATAGAAATATATAAACCAGATTAAATATATATATTATTACATCCGGCCACTTTATTGGGTACACTGTCCAACTGCTCTTTAACATTAATTTTAATCGCAATCACATGGCACAACTCAGGCATTTAGGCATGTAGACATGGTCAAGAATCTCTGCGTTCAAACGGCATCAGTTGGGAAAAAGGTTTTGGTGCCTTTAACGTGGCAGGGTTTTTGGGTGCCAAAGGGCTGGTCTGAGTATTTAAAAAACTGCGATTCCTGGGTTTTACGCACAACCTCTTGGGTTTACAGGAATGGTCCGAAAAGAAAAAACACCCAGTGAGCGGCAGTCCTGTGGCGGAACCCTTGTTGTGCCAGAGGTCAAGGAGAATGGGTTGGGATGGTCGAGCTTTGAAGGCAACAGTGACTTAAATAGCCACCCGTTACAACCAAGGTGGGCCCAGAAAGAGCATCTCTGAACGACAGTACGGCGAACTTTGGAGGGCAGATGGGCTACAGAGCAGAGACACAACGGGGTGCCACTCCTTTCAGCTAAGAACAGGAAATGAGGCTCAATTTGCCAAGCTCTTCGAAATTGGACAAAGTAGAAGATTGAAAAACGTTTTGCCTGGTTGATTGAGTCTCGATTTCTGCTGCGACATTCGGATGGTTGGGTCAGAATTTGCGTCAAAAAACATGAAAGCATGGTTCCTTCCTGCTTGTTCAACGGTTCAGGTGGGTGGTGGTGGGTTTTCATGGGTGGGGAAAATTTTTCTTGGCACTTTTTTGGGCCCCCTTGGTACTTGGCATCTTTTTGCAACACCTTGTTAAATTATGCACAAAAGAATTGAGGCAGTTCTGAAGGCAAAAGGGGGGGTCCAACCGTTACTAGCAGGGTGTCCCCTAATAAAGGGGCCCGGTGAGTGTGTTATATATATTAATAAAATATATATATATATATATATTTTATATTATTATATATATTTATTTTATATGTGTGTGTGTGTGTGTGTGTACATGTATTTCAGAAATTATGGGATAAGGAAAGAATGTCTTTTTACTATGTTACAAACTGGTGACTGTACTACGCACCACCTGCTACAGGCAGCCGGAGAGTGAACTGGAGCAGAGATGCAGGGGGCTTGAGGCTTGCATGTCTGAGAATGATAGTGAGCAGTGCTAGGAGGATTAGGGGGCGGGGGCAGAGAAGTCCTAAATTGTAATTGCAACAGATCCTCATTTTACAAGCCATCCTTGCATTACATGCCAATTATCTGCATGTTTAACATATCATCATACATTGTCCCTGCAGCAGGAGGTGCCTGGGTTGCTGGGAGTGGGACCTGGGATAATCAGCTGTCTGTTCTATCAGGAGATTATAAAGAGGTTGTCTCTGATAAGACAGATCTTTTAAGTTTAACAGCAGCATTAAAATATTTGTGAGCAAGCCCTTAGAAAAGGTTTAACTTACGGCTATGGACGCCCCAAGTGTTAATGAACCTGCAGGTTCTATACAGCTTCTGTATTCATGGCAGGTACATCTGTAAAATTGTCTCATGGAAAAAATGAAGCTCTGCATTAACCTGCAAAATGCATTTCATATAGAGGGGATTGTCAGAACCACATTTCAGATCAAGTTTTACAACCTAGTTATAAAATACATGCTGTGCTATTTTGCTGTAGTTTTATCTGATTCTATATAGAGTTGGGTCTGCTGCCATACTTCTGTTTTTATCATTAATATGGTTTCCACTCAGCTTTGAAATCCAAAACCTTTGGGTATAATTTGGTTTCTTATGGCACATCTAAAACATATGTTGTTGGCCCAAAGGTCTACCAAACCCCATAAAGAATATTGCAGTAATCCTTTATTATTAACTTCTAGGTATACAGTGTTGTAGTATAGCCATTAATATTTTTAATGCTACAGTACGTAAAGTCAAACCTATTGCATTATACATTTATACCTTGTAATAATCAGCAGGGCTTTTTCATGCGGTCTGTCAGATATATGGTAAATAACGCAGATTAGCATCTTAGTATGCAGACAGCTTTATGTATAAATAAATTTCTTGTACACGATTATATTTTAGAAACAGTCACCATATGTTTTTTAAAAATGCAGCTATTCTCTAATGTCATACGGTTTTCACCATCCCACTTCACACAGCCTGCTTTTCACATTCGGTTTCAGACTACCACTTCTTGTTCAGGCTTTACGCTATCCTACAGCAGTGACTGACATTTCAACTGTGCTATGCCTAGCTCTGCTGCTGATAAGACCCAGCAGAGAACTAAATCACCATTGGGTCAGGGTTGCTAGAGCAGAGAAATGTTTGGCAGGCTGGTTTTGCAGACAAACAGGAAATAAGATCTGCTCTAGATCTGCAAAATTGGAACAGCAATGTATTTTGCAGTAATCTTTATTCATCTTTGCCTAAATGTTTAAAGCTAATCAATGAGCTGGGAATAACCCTTCAATGTATGATAATATACTCATACCAATGGCACACATTTGAGTTATCAGAGATTTCAGCTAATGATTTAGGGGTGGATGGGTAAATATTTATCTTTGTTAAATACCAGGGGCATAACTTTGGTTCAAAAAGTGGGGGGGAACAATTTTCCCTCTCATCCCCTATCTTCCAATCCCTCCCTTCCTTTCCCTCCCCTCCACCTTTTCCCTTCCTTCCTTTCTCCCCTCCTCTCCCTGCAGTAAAGCGGCCTCTTCTAACCCAGCTAGGAGGTCTCCGGGAGTGCTGTGAGCTCCCTCAGCAGGTCCGGGCGGAGTCCTTGTAGCAAACTTTTTTGGTGCAATCCGTAAGGTTATGAGCGGCTCTCTAGAGCCGGACTGGAACTAAAAAGCAGCCCTGGTAATGAAGCCGAACCAGCCCACCTATAATATTACCCCTCTAGATGGAAATAAAAATTGTTGCGCAATACAGCTCATTTCGCTTAACCCCTCCCATCACCCGTCAGATCCATTAAATTTGTTATACACACAACAGGGAATGAGGAAAATAAAAGAACCCAATTTACCATTTCCTTAGGAATCAAATTATGTATATAATGCACCCCAAAATGTTTTTTATTGCATTCATTACACCAGAAATGACATCACACACTGCACCCAGAAATGAATTATATTACACATGGGAGCCACAGAAATTACATGACTAACTGTACCTTAGAAATGAATTGCACAAGAAATAATATAATTCACTGTACCCCAAAAATGTATTATATTACACATGAACCCTAGAAATGAATTTTTATTATCACTGTACTCCAGAGATTACATCACACCATATCCCAGAGATTACATTATACACTGTATCCCAGAGATTACACTGCTCACTATAGCCCAGAGATTACATTACTCACTGTACCCCAGAGATTACATAACACACTGTACCCCAGAGATTACATTACACACTGTACCAAAGAGATTACTACATTATACACCATACCCCAGAGATTACTACATTACCCACTGTACCCCAGAGATTACATTACACATCGTACCCCAGAGATTAGATTACACGCCGTACTCCAGAAATTAGATTACACACTGTACCCCAGAGATAACATTACACACTGTACCTCAGAGATTACATCACACAATACCCCAGAGATTACATTACACTGTACTCCAGAGATTACGTTACACATTGTACCCCAGAGATTACTACATTACACACCATACATGAGAGATTACACACTGTACCTCAGAGATTACTTCATTACACACCATACACCAGATATTACATTACTCACTGTACCCTAGAGATTACTACATTACCCACTGTACCCCAGAGATTAGTTTACACACTGTACCCCAGATATTACTGCATTATTCACCGTAGCCCAGAGATTACATTACACACTGTACAACAGAGATTATATTACACCACACCCCAGAGATTACATTACACATTGTACCCAATATTAGACAAGGTACCCCGGAAATTGTGTGTGTATATATACATATATTGAACACAGACACACTGCACACTTAGGGCTTGTCCCCATTGCAGTGTTTTTCAGCCGGTCTTGCAGACGGTTTTCCGTTTTGAAAACTGTCTGCAAACCGGTTGACAAACTTTTACATGGACCTTTTACACTGCATGGATTTTCCGCCGGATGGTTTCTTAGACCGCAAAACATTGAGCATGGTCCGAAAAACATTGAGCATGTTCATTCTTCCGCCCGGTTTTCAGGCGGAATATGAACATTTCAATATGAAAGGGGAGGGCTTTTCTCCTCAAACAGCAGAGAAAAGCCGTCCCCATGCGGCCCCAAAACAGAGCAAATACCTGTCGGGATTTCCAACCGGTATGTGCACTGTGCCGTGTGAACAGCCCCTTAGGGTGGGTTCACATGACGGTTTTTCGGCTCTGACAGTGTCGTTTGCTTGCTGGAAATTCTGCGCTTGCAAACGCAGAATTCCAACGAGCAAGCGACCCAGACTGCCCGAGGCAGATTTCTCCCTCCTATTCATTAGTGCTGTTAGTGCATAAAACACCTCGAAGAATTCTGTGTAGGCGCTGACAATACACGCTGAAAATACTCAAGTAAAATCAGTGTCAGCTAAACGACAAGCCTGATTTTACATAGGGTATAATGTAAATCAGTTTCCTGAGGCAGATCCAGCACTGAAACTGCCCCTGAATCAGCATTCATATCTTTTGCATGAATGTACTCTTAAAGTATGTTCACAGGGCATATAGCGAGGCGTACTGTGCGCTCTGCTATATGCTGGGTGTTTTAGAAGTATGCGCTGGCGAGTCTGTACTGCTAAAATTCTGCGGGGCCGGCCCCATTCACTTTCATTTTAACCAGCGCGTAAGTGCAGGGAAGACGTGACATGGTAGACATATGGCTGTACAGTATATACACATCTCACATATACAGTACATACCCTACTCACATGCACACACAACGCCTGGCACCCTTGTCCCCTCCTTACCTGTCTCCTGTAGTCTGGTGCAGTTGGCATTCGGCAAGAGCTTCTCTTCTTCTCTGATGAGGGCTGAGCATAGGGGAAGTGGTATACAATGGGAGGGAAAGATACAGCCCCAGATACAAAGTGTGCTGATCTGTGAGCAGCGTTCTGATTGGTGAAGCAGCCCCTGCTGACTCCTGCTCTACCAATCAGCGCTCCTCTCACTCTGCACTGATATTTGAGGCTTCTACCTATTCTGTCCCCCAGGGATGCACATAAATATAGGAGGCGAAGGTTTAACTTCCTCCTCCGTGCTCTGCTCTCCCTACTTACCATATCTTCATGCTTTTATATGGATTATTTTTTATTGCAGTGGCTAAAAAGTGGGGGGACCGTCCCCCACCCAGAAAAAAAGTGGGGGGGACCAGTCCCCTCCTTACCCCCCTAAAGTTACACCTATGTTAAACACTATTATTTTACAAGCCCAAAATCTGTAAAGTGGTTCTGTTAATATGTTAAGCCTTCTTCTATTTTATATAGCTTATCTATAACTTTACAGAACACCCATAACCTGGCAGCCTTCATACATGTCTGATGTACCTAGTGAGATAGGAAAGAAATACTGGACTTAAATCTGCAACTTATGAAGAGAATTATTACGCTTGATAGAAATGGTAAAATTCAGTCTTACAAATACACTGTTATGCAGTTACTTTCATTCCTTTACAGAGTACCTAAAATTTTAAGATGTAGATGTAGTGCAGGCAGAAATCGGGTCTTTTTCATCTCTCTTTATACTTCTTGAAAATGCATATTTTCTATCTGCGTGGGTGCGAGGATGCTTGTGCACAACATTCAGAGCCAATGAGAAGTCTCCCCTCCTCTCCTACAGCACAGACTACAGGGCAAGACTCCGCTGTTACACCTATTTCGTCCCAGGCTATCAGTCTTTGATTTTTATTCACTATGTACATCATTAGCAGTGCTCTTTACCTGGAAAGATGATATATAATGTGTTATTAGAAGAAAGTGTCGAATATATGGCCAGAAGTACTAATACCAATACTCACTATAATAAGTGAATGTGGCCCTCTCGTCCACAAAGGCTCATTGGTTACACAGCTACCATGCAGCACTCGGGTCTCGACTTTAAAACTTCCCATGCCCGTCTCCAAGATTTTGCACGTATTGCACCAGCTCTCTGGAATACGTTACCCCATGTGATCAGGCACACTCACAACCCTCACAGTTTTAAGTGCTCTCTGAAAACTCATCTTCTTAGACAAGCCTACCAAGATCCCTAATTGTTAACCCCCCAACTTCTGTCACACATTCATCGCTTCCTGCACTTTGGCACCCACAGGCACTTATCTGTATATAGATGTATGGTTGGGATGGCAGATTCATCCACTTTTTTATGTATATTATCCCATATTTATGTAACATGGCTGGACCATTGTAAACTGAGCACTTCTCATCCTTTGTTTCACCCATACACCTGAATAGATTGTAAGCTCTTGCGAGCAGGGCCCTCACAACTTGTGTCTGATTTATAAGTAGCTTTTTTATAATGTCTGGTTTGTCTGTAATTATACCCTCCTATATTGTAAAGTGCTGCGGAATATGTTGGTGCTATATAAAGATTATTATTATTATTATTAATATTATTGTTGCTTGTTTCAGAGATTATTCTGATGAAGTTGGGAAGGAATTTTTCCTCATGTATGAGACAATTCTCCTTATTGGCGTTTTTATCGTCCTCTGGATCAACACTATAGGGTTATAGGCTTGCCTGGATGGACTTTTGTCTTTTACCAACCTTATCTGCTGTGTTACTATGTTGTCCCATCTTAGACATTAATGTCATACCGATAGGTGTGAGTCCCTGACACTCCCTTTCAGAACTGAGAAGTGGTTATACTTGTCCAGTTACTCTCCATTCATTTCAATGGGGGTTCTGAGTACACAGGAGTTTTTGAGACCCATTATCTTATAGCTAAGGGACCCACCTCTGGGACTCATATCTATTTTGACATTTATGGCACATCTTATTGATATGCCATAAGTGTCAGAGAGGGGAGACCCACTTTAAAGTGGTGCTTCTATTACTTTACTACTGGATTGTAGCTGGATTGTTTTCAGCCTAAACAAATGGAAAGGCAGCTTTACTTGCACAGCTCTCTGTCTCTCTTCATTTCTATGGGAGTTCCGAATACAGCCAGCATAATCAGCCATCTCTTTGTTCACTGCAGCTGGCAATGAGCCGACTACAGCCAGGAAATTAAAGGGTTGTTCTGAGAGTTTAAAATGCTTGTTCGTCCGTAAATGCATAATTGAAAATAGAAGAAAAGGCTCATACTTACCTATAGACACTCCCGTACAGTTGCAGCGGCCGTTCAATTCATTCCTGCTGTCTCTGTGAATGTCCATGGTTCATGTGACAGGTCACAGCAGTCATGTGCACATCATGTTATGGCCTGTGAGTGGCTGCACGGATACTGCCTGAATTGATGGGACGGCCACCGGGACGTTACGGGAGCATCTGGGAGATACGTATGATTCACTTATATTTCTAATCATGTTACGACAGACAAACAAACTTTTTCAAATCTCGGAACACCCCTTTAAGTAATGGGAATGCTATCTTAAAATCTGACCAAAGACAATACCTGCAGAGAGTTTGTATATTCACCCTGTGTATGGGTTTAGTTTTTCCTGGGTTCTCCAATTTCCAACCATACTCTAAAAACATACTGATTGACTGGCTTCCAATGAATTTGACTCTTGTGTGATATTAAAGTTAGATTGCAAGCCCCATTGGGGACAAAGACTAATATGAGTGATGACAACCTTTATACTGCACTGTGGGATTGGCTGGCTGTATATAAGCAACAGTAAATAAATAAATGAGGTGCATAAAATATGAAATTGAGCCTGTGGCCATCTGTGTTCTTAATCATATATCTTTCCACTAACAATTCCATGTAGAAACAGCCTCACTCACTAAACATGTTGCTTTTTGCTGTGCCAGTACCATTATCAGTTACCTCTGCTGAGGTAGAGAGTGTCCAGAATCAAACGCCAGCAATAGTTACTCTACACCTCAGTTATAATCTGTAGTGAACACAATACTTTTCTAACTGTGTACAAGCCAGAAAGAAGGGCTCTGATCTTGGAACTACATAATGGGAGAATGTGTAAATTAGAAAAGGCTGTGAAATCCTTTCCAGCTAGCTATTTACTATAAATTTGGTGTATGTTGTTCTTTCCCTTTTAAGGCAATGATGGATTTATCAGTTTACTAGAGCTCAACTTGTGTTTGTGTTTTATAGGATTTGATTGTTATTTTGTAATATAACCCTAATCATTTAAATGTGCATAATAGCTTTGATATAAAATAAAATGAATTGGCTTGCACTTTGTATGCACACCTTTACGTTCTAATTAAGGTAGAATAGAAAAATTACATACAAAACTAAGACAGTTGAATAAACTCATTTTGATATCCAAAATTGCTCTATGGTCATTTTTTTAACCTGCCGTTAGTATTGCCTTCTAATACATTTTAAATTAAAAATATTTTCTTATAATCTGTATCGTGTTTATCAAAAATGTTAATAGAAAAAGCCTTACTCAATGACTTTCTAGTGCTTCTAAGCTTTAGTGTTAATTGATCTCTGTGTCCCCCTAGTGGAAGATATAGAAAAGTTCCAGTATAAGCCCTTTTTTCTGTGACACGAGTGTGTGACATGAATTCACATGTGTATGAGGGATAAATAAGTTTCATAAAAGGTTATTAAGTATGGCCAGTTTTGTTGTAATTCACCAAATTGTCATGACTGCAAATTATACAGGCATAGATTTAGTACAAAATAATTTCTGACAAGCTCTTCCTGTTATACCATGACTTTTATACAGGTTTTCAAGCATATTATGTTGAGCTAAGTAAAGTTGTGCCCAACAATGCAGAGTCCAACTGACTATATGATGCCCTAGCTTCAGGTGCCCTAGCTTCAGTCCTTCAGAATGCTGCAAACCATTTGCCTTCCTGAAGCCCAACAAAATATAGGGTTCTACTATTGGAGGTCCAAGTGTTTTGCCTAATAATTGAACTCTAAAATGTGCTCATATTACAGCACAATCCAATATCAACGGCACACTATCGACTACAAAAAAACTATCAAACGGCACATAGGAATTTTTGAAAAGCGTCTCTGCTACTTAGGATACATGTAAAATTTTTGAGGTTCTTAGTTCACATTCCTGATCAAAACTGCCGAAACCCACCTCCCAATCTTCAAGGGGACCTCAAATGCAGGTGGGAACCTACGCTGACGTTACCCCTCTTTAGGGTCTGTTCAGACCTCCATACTTCAGGGAGTGAAGGCACCAGCTACTAGGTACACTGCATTGATTTAAAAACCTGTGAAGGTGGGTGGAGTGCAGAAAACCAAAATGGAGGCAGACACTCTTCCATACACAAGCTAGAAAACAATATTTAGCTTTGCACATCCAAAAACTTTTTTGAAAAAAATGAGCATAGGTGCACACTGGTGTGGCAGCAATATACATACACATTCCAATATCAGTAGCACACTATCAACTGAAAAACTATCAAAAGGCACATAGGATTTTTTGGAAAAGCATCTCTGCTACTTAGCATACATTAAACATTTTTGAGGTTCTTAGTTCACATTCCTGATCAAAACTGCCCAAGCCCACCTCCCAATACTACAGCAGTGTTAAAGCTACTTTAGCATCTTGCTGTAAATAGTCATTTTACCTTTTGAAAAGACACATAGTAGCACTGTATTAGGCTAAAGACAGGCAAGCAAAGTAATAAGATAAGTAGATCGTAGTATACAAAAAGATTCTTAAAATTAAAAATGGTAAAAAAATTCCCTTGAATTAATTTATACCTCAATCTAACCTCAAGGATCTTTAGACTGCTCAATGCTAAATAATGATCCGACCCACAACCAAAAATGTATAGCGATCCAACAAGAAGCCCTTTAAAGAGAACCTGTCACATAGATTATGCCCCCCTTGCTGAGGACAGCACAAGCTAGTGACAGACCTGCTGTTTCCAGTGCTGTGTCCCTTATTCTGTAAGATGCTGGGGTTTTGGAGCATTTAATGCTCAAATCTTATTCATGAGCAGGTGTTAGCCCCGCCCACCAAAGGCTAGCCCCGCCCACCTGGCAGTTATTCACATGTTTCTACCTAACTGACTCTTTGAATGACTCTTCTGGCTGAAAACTGCAGATTTGAGCATTAAATACACAAAACTACAGCATCTTACAGAATAAGGGTCACAGCGCTGGAAACATCAGGTCTGACACTAGCTTGTGCTGTCCTCAGCAAAGGGGGCATAACCTATGTGACAGATTCTCTTTAAATTAAGTCAGCCCCAAGCCAATAATTCAGTCCAAACTGACCCCTAAAATGAATTCAGACCTCAAAGCAATAAAGTCAGAACCCAAACCAGACCCCATTGTTTACCTTCTTATGCTTGCTGTATGCTCTTGTGTTTAGGGCTTAATACATAAGGACTTACTGAAACAGAGGTGAAAAGGAGTTGGGAGTGGTAAGTGATGGTGGCTATTATGAATTGGATTTAAAGGGGTTCTCCCATTTGGCTGTTTCACAGAGCCTGCTCGTCACAGCCAGTTTCAGGCTCAAACTTCCTGTTCAATGTGGGTGATTCCACGGCATTGGCTGATATTTCATTTCTGCATTTCCGAGCCATTGCTGTTGGAAGGCATTGGTAATGGAGGTGTTTTAACAACAGGCACAAGGCTATGGAGCTCTAAAGAGTTAAAGTTTGTCAGAATCATAAACAAAGTCCTGTGCTGCTGATAAGACTGTAACGATCGGAGGTAGTCTATCCACTGGGCCACATCTGGCAATGGAATGAGCCGCACCAGCGAGCGGAGTCTAGGAGCCAGTGGTTTTCACCAGAGCCCGCCGCAGGGCGGGATGGTCTTGCTGTGGCAGGTGGCCCCCAGGTCACTGCCCCTGGCGCGATTTGCTTGTGGTGGTGGCCGAGGTGTATGTGGTACAAATTCACTAGACAGGCTCGATGTTGGGGACAGGCAGAAAAGTCAGTGCAGTACTTAGGCTTGGGGGGATATGTATGGAAGCCGGCAAGAACTCGATGGTTGTACTTCTCAGTCAGTTAGTGTAGTATCCGTCATTATGTATGACGAAACATGCTGACGAAACACGCACCAAAACATGTGCCAAAGTTGTTCTCGCCAGTTTGAAATTAACAGGGACTAGTACAACATTTGTACCACATTCTGTTAAGACACATTCTTAAATCTGTCTAATCTTATGAATGTGACACGACATGCCCTCTAAGACTTGGTGCATGAAAAACTGTCAAGGGTGTCGTACGTGCGGCAGTTTTTAACGAAAGTCCTTTAAAAAATATGTCGGACAGAGGCAATGACAGTTTTTTTTTTTCACGACAGAAAACTACTGCAGCCCCATTTATACATGTTGCCCTTAGTTATTATTTTGCATTTGTACAGAATTGTCTTTGTGATATTTCTTGGTTTTATCACTGATCATTGCTTGCAGAACTATAATTGAATATTGTGGGGATGCATGCTGGAAATATTTGTGGATTTACAGTTATAATTTCAATGGAAAATATTAAACTACTATATTCTATTCACAACTTAATTTGATAGATAATTTGGCAGATAATTTAGATAGTAAAATATTAGTATCAATAAAGCCCTGTTTCATTAAAGAGCTTTCTATGGATGAAGCACTAGTGGTGTAATCCCAAAAACAGTGCCCGGACTATACGATCTGAGGCAGCAGAGGTGGTGTTATCAGTTAGTACCATATTTGTGGACTTTGTCTTGAACATAAATGGACTGGTTTAAACAGTGTACAAGTCTTACATCATTTTATTTCTGCACTCTTTATTCGAACCGGTCTCATTCATGATCAAAAGGAGAAAAACTTGAGAATAGTCCTCTTTTGGCATACAGCAAATATTCTTTAGGGTATGCATATGAATGAAATAATACCCACATGCAGTGGGCCTTGGGATTCGTTTTATCCTGCTTAGTTAAAGGGGTGTTGCCATCTGGCACTTTGGTGGTATCTCGATAGGATATCCTGGAAGTGGGTCCCCAAAAGACTTAGCTCAAAATGGAAAACCATTTGCACTTGTGAACAACTCTTCATTCTGTTCTATGGGAATTCCGAGTACAGATAAATGTCATACTTTCGGGGGCCCATTCCCAAGATAGGTACGGATTCCAAAGGTGAAACCCGCACCTATTCTATTGAAATGCCATCAAAGTGGGAACACCCCTTTAATATTGTCCAGAAGGGACCAGACTGGATTAATTTCTGATCTGATGTTTATTAATGGTATTAAAGGGGTTGTCTCACTACATTGATTCATCAGTTTCATTGTTTTCTCAGTTTCATTTTTGAATTCATGGGGTTGTTTACCGGCTTTACTGACTTCTACTGGCCTGCAGTGATGAACTGCTGAGGACACCAGGTCTGTAGCAACAGTGACCAGCGCCTGCAGCCAATGAGGTGGGATAGAACAGGTCTGTAGCTACAGTGACCTGATGCAGCCCATACAAGACAAGAGGGGATATCTAGGAATAGGTAGGACACTGTTAATGGACACATATTGCAAAGTGACTTGTTTTTGCAAGATCTTTAACACAAACAACAATCATTGTAGTGTGACAACCCCTTTAAGTATTTTATACATTGAGTATTTTATACATTAAGCAGAACTACTTCAAGAAAAGGTTAGCATTTAATCACCCATGTCTATACAAGAGGCTACGTTATAGGCCTTCCAGAGTGCCATTTGGTAGGGCTGTAATGTAGCCTCTTGTATGGACATGGGTAATTAAATGTTATCCTTTTCTTGAAGTAGTTCTGCTTCCTCCTTCTTCTCTGTGCTTGGTATTTGTGGAGGTCAGAGTCTAGGAAGCTTTTGCACAATGCTTTTTAGCCTATTTTTGATATATGGTGCTGTCTCCAGATTTTCTATTTTGTTTATTTTTTTTTATTTGCATTTTTTTTTAAAGAGAAACATATAGCAAGCAAATGAGGAAGATCACAGATAAAAAAAACCCCATAAGGAACACATATTTCTTTTTCAGTTCTATAATACATCATCATGACCATTCCTGTTATATCCTCAAAATGTAAACCAACAGTCATCTTCAGCTGTTAAATAAATTTCTCCCTCACATAAATTAGCCACCACATGTGAGCATGGTTTCTTTCTTATGTGGTAGCTGCACATAAGAAAAAAGTTGCATATTTGAAGCTACATATTAAGAAAAATTCCAGTTGATTAAAATTCCAGATTTAATTAAAGTTATTCAATTTAAAATTGGGATCAAACTTTTTTTTCTTCATGTCTTGTGCATCATGATTTGTACATCTTCACTTTGTGTCCTTTGCACTTTTTTTCATATTACATGCAGTATATAATGGAGAGAGTGGAGGCACTCTTACAATTTTGCAGCCATTTTTTTACATAAGATGCAGCATTCAATGAAGACAGTGTTGGGCTATTTAGATTTATAAACATCAAAAATACAAGTTCTGGAAGCAATCTAAAGTGATGACACGGAAAACTCTTTTGCATTACCCGTTGCTACGGAATAATATATGGTCAATGTTTTTCAAGTTTTCATGTGTGGAGGAATAATTTTCCCTACATCATGAAAATAATCTTTCCAGCCTAAAACAAAATCTTATGTATTATTTAGCATACACAGAGAGCAAAGGGTTTTTCTATGCTGTATGCACCAAACTAAGGATCTATTTTATCTTCTGTATCCTTTAACTTTTTTTCTGGACCAAGAAATTCACAGTCATTAAGAAACTGAATTTTTTTATCTCAGAATTGTGAGGGCAAGCTGAACATTTTGAAGCTATCATCAAAAGCATCTAGCTTCCAAGTTATCTCCAGGGCTAGTCAGGAAAGGTTTTCTATTAATGCTTTTTGTTGTTGTGGGACAGTATGACACTTTTAAACCCCATAGTTGACTCAACATTGGGAAATTCATGTTCCTTTTATCAGTTTTGTTTTTCATTGTGAGTACTATGCCTATTAAATCCACTGCTAGATCAGCTCATTTCCCTGCTCGAGTAATTGTGTGATCTTGGTCTTGTAACTGTAGTGAAATGATAGACCGTTCTTAAAAAGCACTGTACATTAGAGCAAAATCTTTTAAAACGTCAGATAAATCAAGGAGGCATTCCTTAAAAGGCTTGTCCACTTTGGAAAATCACTACTGGTTCTGAGGGTCCTCTGAGGATAAGTTGATTACAAAGTGTCCCCTCCCTGGAACCCACAGTAGTAAGCTGTAATTTGTGGGGAAATCTGTTAGTAAGTTTTCAATTTCCCTGCAGCACCACCATAGGAGAAATTAGGCATTACACATTGCCAATTCAAATCAATGGGATGCCTCTGTAGTGTAGGACAGGAGAGGTCATGCAGAGAGAGAGAGATGTTTTTTTGTAATTGCTCTCCAATCTGCCCAAAAGATGTGGAGACCCAACATAGGATCTCTTCTTATGGAATTAGAATTTTGTAAAAAGATATTTAAAAATGGGTTTTCTAAATCGGAGAATCCTTTTAAAACCTGCATTTCATATGCTATGTTGTTATGCTCCCACATTTTTACTACTACACTGTGCCTCCTTGTGTCAGTTCCTGTGTCCAGTTCTATAACTGCCTTCTGTAGCATTTATCACCTGGTCCTCTATTGCAGCATCCTCTCTGTTGCCCTTCTCTAGTTTAAATACAAGCCAGGAACAGGGAGAAAATGTCAAGACGGCAGTCTTGTATCGTATTCTCCCTGCTGGCTAGGTCTGATTAACAAATCTCTACCTATTTGTGTAGAGAAGGAGACCTATGAGTCAACAAGGTTTCCATGAAGGTTGGGAGAAGCTGGCAGAAATATATTTACTATTTTGCCATAGGCAAACTTAAACTCTATCAGTTCTCTATCTATTAAACACTAAAACGTAACTTTTATTATATCTAACTCTTAACCTTTATACACACTATTTAAAAACCTGATCTCTATCCTCATCATTTAACACTTTTTGCTTCTGAAAGAGGGAATAACTCCCTTTCTATCATCAAGTCTGGTGGAACCCCACCTATTAACAGGAGAGCCTTATATCTATAGCAAAGTACTAGCTTCAGTAAGGGATCCCAAGCCAACTACTTGGGCAGTCGTCCCTAATCTCATAGACACAGAACAAATAAGGCCCCCTTGTGACACCGTCTGTAATGGGTCCTGTAATGATGACAGATATTCATCACGTGAGGCCACGGTTTCTATTTAACAAATTAGGGATGCATGTATATTGCTTTTGCAAGGGACTATTCATGTATGTACTCATGTATGTAGAGATTTATTGTTCCTGCTTGCGGCGCTGATCTGGTGCGAGGCGGATGCAACTAGATGCAATGGCATTTGAAGATACTGGAGTTCTTACATGCTCCCATTGTGATATGGTGGATTGAATGGCTAGCTGTGAGCCGTAGGAGAGAATCTTCAATGGGGAACTTGTGAGGTCAGACTGTTTTAGCCATAGAGCCTACAGTATTATTAAAATGAGTATGAATATTACATGTGAAAGAGAAGTAGTTTATGAATATAGTCTTGAGACAATACTATACAATGCAGTGGAACATGTATTTAATGGGGCCTGCAGCTCTATTGGAATGAATATGCATATTACATACATAGGAGAAGTGCTTTATGGGAAGAAAATATGACAGTGGTCTATTGTACAGTTTAGTTTATATTCCCAATGAATATGAATATTAGATATTGAAGAGAAGGGGCTTATGGGAATTGACAAAGATGGCAGTGTGCTGTGTAATGTGATACCTAGTCTGCTTAGTTCATTCTAGGTGAGGCACGCAGTTGCAATAATATGAGAGAAGTGAGATGGAAGCCCATCACAGTCAGGGCTGAGGTGTTTGTTGGTGCAGTGCATTGGCACGGGCAGTACGGTAAGATGGGGCGCAAGCCCGTTATGGAGATGGCGAATTTGACTGAAGGTTGTTGGCTCATGAGAGCATGGTGGCAGCTTCAGCAGGATATGTTATGAGTGTGGCTTTATGTGGATTCTCTGATTGCTAATTTGTGAGCACCTGAATGGGGTGAATACCTAACATGATATAAAAGGAAGTGAGCTCATACCACATGTGATAGCACCACAAAGCCTTGATAAATCCGGTTAGCTGGCGAAACATGTCGGCGAGGTCAGGCATGACGTTTTAAATTGTGATCTCTCACCTCTGTCTACAAGTGTCACCTGCTGCAGACGGTGTCACAAGGGGGCCTAATTTGTTCTGTGTCTATGAGATTAGGGACGACTGCCCAAGTAGTTGGCTTGGGATCCCTTACTGAAGCTAGTACTTTGCTATAGATATAAGGCTCTCCTGTTAATAGGTGGGGTTCCACCAGACTTGATGATAGAAAGGGAGTTATTCCCTCTTTCAGAAGCAAAAAGGGTTAAATGATGAGGATAGAGATCAGGTTTTTAAATAGTGTGTATAGAGGTTAAGAGTTAGATATAATAAAAGTTACGTTTTAGTGTTTAATAGATAGAGAACTGATAGAGTTTAAGTTTGCCTATGGCAAAATAGTAAATATAGTGATCAAAAGTCACTCTTTGTTCTCTTGCGAGATTCCCAATTTTTTGGAGATTATGTGACAAGCTGGCAGAAAGTCACCTTCTTGACTCTTTTCTCTGCTCTTGGCTCATATTTAGGCTCGTGTTGGCACTGTCAGATCTGACCCCCTGCCAGCACCTCTCCCCGCTCCTGCTTTGCTCCCGTCTTCTGCCTGTGACCAACATGAACCCCCCATCACCACCATGGTGCATATGCGCCGGCTCTCAGATTTAAAGTGCCAGGACCTAATTACCTGGCCAATGATCAACAACTACTGGGGACTTAAAGAACTTCCTGCTCGTGTTCAGCGTCAGTATGTTGATGTTTCTACATTGATCCTGATCTCTGTGTTGCTGTATATTTTGCTGTTGCCTGGTTCCAGTTACTTCTGCTGTTGCACCTGCTGTCACACCAGACTATTGCCATTTGCTTTACTTGCCGCCACACCAGTCTACTACCTGCCTGTAACTGCTTGTAACTACCTCACCTGATAGATTCAAGTTAATATTTTGAGTTGTTTAAATTAGAACTATCTGCAAATTCTTCATTTTCCCCAGTTTTTCCTAATCCTGACTTTTCACTCCACTATGAATTTGTTTGCCTCTCTAATCTGCCTCTAACAACAGATAGTCAGGTCAAGTAAAGCCAGGTGAAGCAATTCAACAAGGAGTCACCGAGCCTCGTTTTTACGTCTGGAGCTGTACACTGACAGCAGAAGAGAGCCGTGGCAATGTTTTAACAAGGGTTTACCACAGCTCTGGGCAAAACAACCCACATGTTATGGATATGTAGTTAAGAAACTGTGATGTATTCAGTCTAACTTGGGTCTTTGGAACATCTTCTGGAATCAATTTGTCAAGTAGACACTCAATTAGCCCCCCATTTAAATAATATCTGTGTTGAATGCAGACTTAATTTATATGCCATAAAGCTGCAAGTAATAACATTTGTAATTAAATAAACTTAATCTTATTATATAATAGAAAAAGTATTGAAAGATTAGCTATTTTCATAAAAATGTAATAAAATGTTATGTTAACTAAGTCATAACAAATGCTCTTAAATAATTTTTTTATAATAAACTGGTATGTGTTACTTTTAGTAGCTCACCCAAATATTACTTCAAAGCAGATGGCGGATTTCAAGCATAGTGACACTTCATGAAATGCTACCTATTCACATACAATTGATCCTAAATGTTGTTGACTCGGTTGTGGATTGTACACATGGTGGGGTGTTTGAATCAGAACAACTAGGTCCACCTTTAATTTTTTTAACGTAACTAAATTTGTCGTACCGTCACCCAGAGCCGTCTTAACAGCATTATGGGCCCCTGGGCAGAGCTGTGCACTGGGCCCCTCCAAAGCACTCACAAAAATATATACATTATCGACAAACTTACATTTATTGTGTGTTACAACAAACTATGTTCAAAAGCACAAGGGTATGTTACACAAAGTGTTGGGTCCATGTGAACATGCGCTTTTGGATGCGTGTTTGGGTCCGTATAGACGCATCTAACAATGAGCAAGGTGATTTTACACTGCTCGCAATGTAAAACACGCACCAGTGTTCACATGAATGATCGCAGATATATGTTTACTTGCGTCTTTCGGGTCTGTTCCAAAAATTGACATGTCAATTCTTGATCCGTTTGATGCAGCAGATGCCCTATTTAAAACAATAAGGTGCGCTCCTGCTGCAGTCAAAATGCATCCAAAACACACACGTGTTGGATGTGTTTAGAATCCGATGGACAGTATGTTTTGGATGCGATTTTTGGATCCAAAACGGATCCAAAAACGCCATGTGAACATATCCTTATAATCATAGAATTTTAACAGCGCTACCACTGTGTTTGTTCACACGGCGTGTTGGGTCCATGTGAACATACGTTCTTGGACAATGAGCGGTGTGATTTTACACTGCTCGCAATGTAAAACACACATCAGCGTTCACACAAGTGATCTCCGATTTGTGTTTACATTGAGTCTTTCGGATCCATTCCAAGAATTGTCATGTGAATTCTTTGTCCGAAAGACGCAGCAAGAGCCCTATAATAAACTATAGGGTGTGATCCTGCTACAGCCAACACGGATCCAAACACACAGCTGCATGATAGATCCGATCGATGCTACGTTTTTGGATGTGATTTTCGGTTCCAACATGGACTTGAAATCATATCCAAAAATGCCGTATGAACATACCCTTGCAGATGGTTTTCGGACTTGAAAACCATCTGTAAACTGACGGTAATATTTTACATTGATTTAAATACAAAATCTGTTCAGCAGTCCCTACTTTGTGGATTTTCCGCCGGAGGGTTTTTGACACCACCGGTGTTCCTAAAAACGTACATGTTCATTTTTCTGCTCGGTTTTTGGGCAGAACATGAACATGTGGGTAGGGGGACAGCTTGATTCCACAAATCCTGGACAAATCCGTCCCACTACGTGCCAAAAAGACAAATTACCGGTCGGAAAATCCGCCCTGTATTTTATCTTTGCCTTGTAACCACTCTCTAATGGTGTGTTCAACTGTTCCATGAAAAAAAGAGTCATAGCGCACGTAATGCACCTGTGTTATCTACAAAAGAATGCGAGTGAAAGAGAGGAAAAAGGGACCAAAGTAAAGAAGGTGGAAGAGAGGTAACAGAAAGGATGGAGAAAAGGAATGATAGAATCTAGATTAGGAAAGGAAGGAGGATTTATGAGGTCCATTTTGGTCTGCCCTCCCCCACACATGAAGACATTATCTTTTCTATCTGGACAGTCAGGAAATTAACTAAATTGTATGTATTTTTCTTCTTACTGTACGGTGCACACCTCACCGACCTGTTCAAAAAATAGTTTGCAGGAGTCAGTAATTTTCTTAAACTCTATTTATTTAAGCCTTAAAAACACGTAACTTTTTTGTGCAATATATATGCTACTTGCAGTTAGAAGTCCAACATCGATAGCAGCCGGTAATGAGTCCAAGTCCAAGTCACCTCACTGACCTGCACAGCAGTAGCCAGGAATAGTGAAGCTCTGCATGGCAGCCATTCTGCTGTGCCTGTGATTTATGGGGCCCTCTTTGCCTGTAACTTCACACAGAAGCTCAGCAGCAGACACAGACCTCCCCCACACTTGATAAGGAAGTTTGCTCATGTCGCAGGTCTGCAGGAGAGGCCGGCAGCAACTCCTCAGCGGAGTGCAGGCTGATGACTGGAGCAGCAGAGGAGGGCACTAGGACTGCTGCCCAGCGATCAGCACTGACAGTGCAAGGAAGAGAGTGGAGAGAAGCTCCGAGCTCCTGCTTCACTCGGCAGGGTAGGTGGCTGCCTGTGTGGGCCCCCTGCGCTCATGGGGCCCCCGGGCAGGTGCCTACCTGGCCCAATGGAAAAGACGGCCCTGCTGTCACCTACTAACTCAGGAGCGCACAACCTTTTCTGATCCAGAGGCCACATTATCATATTTCACCTCTTCTTATCATATTTCACCTTAAAGAGGTATTCCCCATCTTAAACCTTTATGACACATCAATTGTAAGGACCCAAAATGGTTAGGAGGTCTTGGTTCCACTTGAGGGACTCCAAAAGATCAGAATGGGGGTCCCCTATTTGGTATGAGTCTCCTATTCTCATTGTAGTTTTTGGTTTGTTACAAAAATGCCTTTTTAACAACTGCAGTGAAGAGACCAATATTCATGTATGGCCAACCTCTCATCTCCTCCTCTCTGGAGTTTTGAGCCTATCAGATATTTTCATGATATATCTTGTGGATATGCAATCACTATGTTATGTGGTAATACTGAAATAGTTTTGTCTAGATTGCTCATTTAAGTTGCTTACAATAGCAAATACTATTAACCATAACAATATCAGCCTTAGAGTACACACCATAAAAGTGCTAGCAACACAGAGCATGCCAAAACAGTGCTAGTCATACATTGACCACAATAACACTGCCATCCATATAGTGCCCACCAAAACAGTGCCACCAGTGGAGTTTATCTGTCAAAAAGATGAATATTATTTTCTAAAGTATCAGGACAGAGGCAAAGTAGGGTTGGGGCTGCACAGGGGGGCACTGTGGCCACTTGTTGTGCACCCCTGTTCTAACTAAATTTTATGGTTTACAATAATATGTAATATTGTTATAGTAACACTAATAAAGATGTTGTTCTATGATTACATACTACATTTATCTATTAGGTCACACAAAACATAACAATTTTCCAACTGAAATCATACAGTAAATACTATGTGGCATTTAAAAACCACAGTGTTGCTTTCCCTTATTACTGAGTTTTTCCATAAACCTTGCTAATTTATTTGGCTTTCCATGTACTTTCTCTTGTTGCATGAAATCCTTATAATGAACTTGTGTGTAAAATTAAACAGTATTTTCACACTTGTTTTAATAAGTGATAAGATAAGATTTTCTATTTAAAACATGGCAATATCCTGTTGGCCTTAGGCACAGCACATTGTGTGCTATAAATTAGATTTCAAATGACAACTAATCCATTTTAGACTCATTCGGTTTTTCCTTTCTTGAAAGGGTTGTCCGACAGAAACAAATTAATCAGAAATAGGGCCAGACTGGGTAAAAAACAAGAAAATGTCAGATGTACCTACTCGACCTCTGCCACTCTGGAGCTACCTGGTGATCCACTTCTCTCCACTTTCAGGTTTGAATCCTGACACCCAGAAGAGGCTTGCACTCCATAGTAAATTAATGGAGCGCAAGGCTATTTAGTGTGTTGGGACAAAAAACTGAAAGTGAAGAGGAGCGGATTGCTGAGGAGCTCCAGAGCGGCAGCAGTAGGGGACAGGTATGTAAATGTACCTTTTTCTTGTTTCTTTTTTATACAGCCTGGTGCCACTTCAGATTAATTCTTTTGTGCTGGACAACCCCTCTTAAGTCTGTATTTTGGCCCAAGATATTTCACATTACTTTTATTAACATGAACCTCATCTGCCACTTTCACGCACACTCGGCCCATGTATCCATGTTTCACTGTGCAGAATGTAGGCAAGACAACAACACAGAAAGTGCTTTAAACTACATATTCTAAGGGCCACATGTATCAAAACTGTTTAGGTCTAAAACTCACTTTTTTGCCCATAGTAATCTAAAAAGCTTTCATACATGTGGCCCTAAATGTTTAACATAAAAGCTTTGATCATGATAAACCATGAGATATTCTAACAAAGATCAATGATAGTATTTATTTATGTGTTTTTCACTATTTACATAGTGGTAACATATTCAAATGCTCTGTAAAAGTAGTGTTGTTTTAGGTCAAATCAGCCACAGCTGTGCTCCAAAGCCAGGGGGCCAATGGACCCTCTGACCACTCTAGCATTTAATGCTTAGCTGCTACGTTGCTGGTTTTCTTTTGTTGGTTGAAACACTGATGGCTCCCTGCTCCATTATGGTTTTTAACTGTTTGCACATCCTAAGAATACACAAACTGGTTAGTAATTAACACCGACCCAGAGACCCATGGTATGTGCTTTGGATTCTCGGGACTTACATTCGACCACCCGGGGCCCCTATGCTTGTGCGGTTCCCGGGAAACTATCTAGTGGGACATATGGATAAGATGGCCCAGTTGGTCAAATAGACATGTTGGAGTATTCATTCTCACACGTGGTATAAACTTAGCCTTCCATACATGCACAAAGTAGAGCTGATTTCATAGTAAGTGAAACAACCTATAAGATTTTAGGGTGTAACTGGAACACCCAAAGGAAACCTTTGTAAGTATAAACCAGCTTTAATGATTTATAATAACTATTATCACATACCAGAGATGTTGATTCTTCAAGCCATAATCTATTTGGTGCTGGCTAGGTTGAGGTGTGGAGTCTAAAGGATTCCCTGGTTTTCATCCTATGAACTTGCTGTAGGAAGACCCTTGGGTCACAGTCCCCAGAAAGACATGCAGTTACAGCAATGGCACTGAATCAGTAGTAACATGGTCAGGGACAGAGCCAAGGGTCATCACCAGGAGAATGGTCAGGTTGGGACAAGCCAGAGGATGAGACAAAAGCGTTGTGTCAGGATACGTTCGTCTGGGCAGTCTCTCACCTGTTTAGCACAACGACCTGCGAGGGTTAATAGGTCTTTGCCTGGGACCACACCCTGGGAGAGTTGCTTTCTCCTGAGCCAGGAGTGACGCTCTCAGGGGCCAATCGGTTCTGGGACCGGATGCCCGCACCATTCAGCTGCGGGGGCTGTTGTCCTAAGACAGACCTCTATAAAACCTCCTCCATTACCCTCCAGTGCATTGCTTGACAAGGGTCTTCCCCTAGTGTTCCCGGAAACTTCTTGTGATGATGGCGTTTTCCTGCATTTGACACCTCGGCAGTTGATTTGACTCCATTTCTGCCATCCGTTTATGTACCGCCTCACCCACAGTATTTATGACTCGGACCCAATGAACCTTTTACTTAACCTAGGTTTCTGATTGTGGCTATTAACGTCCTGACCGATACCGAACGACTGTTTGACATCTGAGCTTCCCTATCGTGCCCTGCAGCTTAGAGCGTAGGGGCTGTCGTCCAGTTGGGGTCTGCCGCCTAGGGCAGCACGCCAAGTAGGCAGGGACAGTGGGCTGGGTGGCAGTCAGGGCCCACTGCACCACCTCTGACGTGACAAAGGTCAGAGCCAGGGGTGTAACTAGAATTCATAGGGCCCCAAAGCAAAATGAGATGGTGCCCCACCACCTACAGACAATAAACTAAAACAGTATAAGTAGCAGTAAGGAAAGGTATAAATATTACTGTCATATGTCAGAGAACTCACATAGTAGCTGGAGAACAGAAAGCCACCAACTACTTGTTCCCTCCAAAAAGGAACAATGAGCCTTATGTATGAAAACTGTCTAGCAGTAAGACTGTCTTTGTTGCCCATAGCAACAATCAGAGCGCCCCTTTCATATTTCCAGAGCCCTATATGAAATGAAAGCTGAGATCTGATTGGTTGCTATGGACAATAAAGACAGTCTTACCACTAGACAGTTTTCATACATAAGGCTCTATGTTCTTATATCTGAGTGGGCTCTCTCAACCTTTGATCCCCATAGCAGTCGTTTTGGCAGCTATAGCTATAGTTACAGCCATGGTCAGAACCATAAGCAACACAACAGGTATCTGACAAAAATCCACGGCAGAGGCAGACTTACAAAACAAGGCTGAGGTCAGGACTTCTGTGCAGTTTGAACTGGAGAGAAGCAGCAGGGCATTGGCAGAAGACAGGCTGTCTCGTTATAGACATCTACTGGTCTCTTGGATGTATATCTTCAAACTTTTTAGACAAAGAGAGACATGAAAACTGACCTTTCATTTCATATAGAGCTCTGAAAAAATAAAAGGGGTGCTCTGATTGGTTGCCATGGGCAACACAGAAAGTCTTAGACTGAGACAATTTTCATAACATTGGGCTTTGGGATTTTTTGAAAGGACTTTAGCCTTAACAAATAATTTAAATTTTTTATTTGGGGCCCCGGTTCCAGCCTTTCATCAGGGGGTTGGGGTTCTTTTACCTTTCCCCTGGACCAAATACAGTTGATTGTGGGGCCACATTTAGGCAGTGGTTTTGAAAAGTCAATTTTAATTTATTGGGAGTGAAAAGTATATTCTATGTGCGACATGTGCGAACGGGGCTGCGCCAGAAGTCTGGCGTCTTTTTAGCACTGCAGTATTAGGCGCATTACACAGCGCCCGTGGCACTTTTGTAATGCGCCTGAGATCGGGTGGCATACTGGAGGCAGGGCGCACTAGAACCATATGAAGCTACACATTTATGTCTTTTTAATGGCAAATCCAGGCGCATTACTGCTGGAACAGGTAGAGCATTTAAAAGTGGTTTACCTGAGCCTGAATTGTCGTTTTGTGTAGAAATCGCTAAATCTATGACTCGCATTAGAACACGTTCATAGATTCAGGCACATTCTATGCTACAAATGCATGCAAACAAAAATGCCTCCTGGGCGCCAAAAATCATACATGTTGCCCTATGTGTCCTTGTGTGGCCAGCCTGTGCTTGGCAGGTAAGTTTCAGCCTGTTAAAGGTTTTACTATCATATCGTGATGTCGAATTAAATTTATATTGTGATAAATTGGAATCCTGAACTAAATTTATGGAGATGTTAGTAGACACATCTGTATGAAATATGCAAATGCAACAAAAAAGGAGAGTCAATCCAGATAAATGTTTTCCTCTTGAAGATGAAAGTGAATGCAGAAAGTGTAAAACAGTAATTATTCCTGTCATGGGTAGTGCTACAAAGTCTGCTATCAGGTTGGTAGTGCTTTTGCTGAAAGATGTATTTTAAGATTAGTGCTTGCAGCTGCTATAAACCGTCATATGTGAAGTATTTGGAGCCGGACTTGATCAGGTTTGCAGATAAAATGTCAGTAGAGGAATATACCTTTTTAATATGACGCACTTCTTGGTATATAGAATCATTACGTATATGGTGAGGATTTTATTTTCTTGCGTCAATATGAGCCAAGGCAGCTGAGGAATAAAGCATTATTAACTGAATTAATTAAACTGCAAAAGAGGAAAACGGGAGTAAGGGACCGAATCTTTACATACAGGTCTTTAGTAAAATCCTATTGCTCATTATGGAAGTTTTATGTAAATATTATAAAAGCAAAGGATCCAGTTTGTTATATACATCTACTCTGGACCCGTCCTGCGCTGATAACTACCGAAACCCGTCTCTAACCTGCCTTCATCTCCAAAACTCTGGAAAAGCTTGGTTTTACTCTCGCCTAATCGCTATCTCTCCGTAATTTTGCAATCAGGTTTCCGCACCCTACACTCCACGAAACGGCTCTAACTAAAGTCTCCAATGATCTCCTAACAGTAAATCTCAGGGCAACTTCATTGTTGCTTCTTCTGGATCTCTCTGCAGCGTTTTGACACTGTTGATCACCAAACTTCTCCCCAGCATGTCAGCACCCTTGGCCTCCAGGACCACTGCTCTCTCTTGGTTCTCATCTTACCTTTCTAAAACCAAATCCTTCGTGTCTCATTTGCAGGTTCTACCTCCTCTCCTCTTCCTCTTGCTGTCGGGGTTCCTCAGGGATCCGTTCTTGGTCCTCTCCTCTTCTCAAAACTATACAGCCCCATTGGACAAACCATCAGCAGATTTGGCTTCCAGTACCATCTCTACGCTGATGACACCCAATTAAAACCCCTCCTCCCGAGACATCACTCTGCTCTGTACAAAAAACCGGGACCGCCTGTTGCTGTCTCTGAATATGTCCTCCCTGTATTTTAAAAAACCCCTCAAAAAAATGAATTTTAAATCATCCCACATTCAAAAAGACCTTACCCTGCCTTTCTGTTCGGTGTGGCCCCCCCTTTACTCCTAGGCGCGGCCCGTGTCTTGGGGTTATACTAGATTCGACTGTTTTCATCTCCTATTCCAACCCCTTTTGCCCGCTCCTGTCACCTGCACTCAAAAAAACATTCAAAAATCCTCCTTTTCTCACTGGGGAAAAAACAACTAAAACTCTATTGTTGCCTTTTTCATTCTCGTCTGGGGACTCTGTAACTCCTTGCTTATTGGTCTCCCTCTGTGCAAACTTCCCCTCTCCCAATCTGTTAAAATGCAGCAGCCAGGCTTGTCTGTTTTTCCAGAGCTAAAAATGATGCCTTCCCCCTGTGTCATCACTGATGGTTGCCTATCCAGTACAGGTACAACATAAAACTCATCCCTCTCATCATAAAGGTCTCCAAAGCTGTTTCCCCCCTACATTCCCCCCCTCATCTCTGTCTCCCACCCCTACCGCTCCCCCGCTTGTGATGAATCGGTTACACCTTTCAATTCCGAACCCCCCAAATGCCCGTCCCCAAGTTTAAAACCCGTGCGGACCAGTTCTTGGAACATGCACGCAGGCGATCAGGCACATCAGAACTCTATAGCTTTAAAAGGGCCCTGAGAATAATCTTCTCACTCTGGTTCCAAATCCCTAATGCTAACCCCCCCCCCCTCCCCCCTCCTTGCCCCCACTCATCCTTTTCGGCACTTAAAATGTATTTTGTTGACTGTTTGGGTGGCAGGGTTTATCCGAATTTACATAAAACAACCCCATATTTATGTCATTTGGGGCCCATGTAAATCTGACTTTTTACCCCCCGTCTCTTTCCGTACACCCCAATGATTTAAGCTCTTGCGAGCAGGGCCCCTTCCTTGTGTTATCTGTAAGTAGTTTTTTTTGTGCTGTATTTTTTTTTGTCTTACCTAACCCCCCCAAAATTTTAAAAATGCTGCGGAAAATGTTGGCGTATATAAAAAAGATTTTTTATTTTTAAAAAATATATATATATATATATTTTTTTTAATATAATTTTTTATTTATATATTTATATTATATAATTTAATAATGTTGTTATATTTTTATTTAAAAAAATTTTTTATAATTTATTTTTATTTTTATATATATCTGTATTTTTTTAAAATTATTCTTTACCCTCTGTAGCTGTGCTCCGACACACGCCTCCTAAGATCCACAGCCCCTTCCATTTCAGTTTTAACTAGATATAAATTACAAGCTGTTAGCGCTATCAGTGCTAGAACAAATGGTAACTATTTTGTAATCCCGGACAATCCCCTCTGAATAAATCATGGATTTTGTCATAGTATTAGAAAACCCTTTCCGGTGTTTTAAGCTATGACTGAGGCTGTTTGTAAAAATGAGTGTCTACCTATTGGTTCTTATTAGAAAAAAATTTTTGGTTCCCACATTAGAAGTTATTTTTTTCCCAGGGGGCCAAATATCACTGATCACGGATAAAAGCATTAGGCCTGTGAATCTTAGAAAACTCAAAGCAAAAGGGGATTTTGGCTTTGGGGAAAAAATCCATGCTACGGCCAGCTGGCAACTGGCTCAATGGGGAGATGGCGGCGCTTGTGTAGTTCTCCCCCATAATGGCTAGAACTGTGCAAGTGCAAACATCTCCCTGTTCTCTGAGGCTGGTTCATAGCAAGCTATAAGTTGGTCTCCGAAGGGATTTTGCCAATATAAACAATATATTGTTTATCATTGATCTTAATAAATTTTAATGCCATAAAAATCCAAGCTATCAAATTTATGATCTAAAAATGTGACTGTCACTTGTATCAAAGTTAACATTTACAATAATTGCTGCTGCTATACAATGATGATGCTGTTCATCAGTATGGTAGGAAATAAGGATCATAGTGATGAAAATGTCTATCATCGGCTTCCAAACAATTTTTAAAACCACCAATTGTTTATTGATACTTTGAAACAGTGCTATGCTTGAAGGGGATAAAAATTCATATTAACTTATATGTTATAGGGTACGGGACCATGAGCAGATCTATGGCCATAGCAGTTGCAATGGAGCCCAGAGGTTGGGAGTTCCCACTCAAATTCAAGAACATTGATTCCTTTTTTAGGGGTTTTTAACTTTTTGGGGGTTTTGTTATAAAACCTCACTATGTCGTTCTTGCAATGGGGCTTTTTCAAATCCTTAAATTTTGCGCTTATATACTGTTCAAATTTTCCCCTTTTTTAACGTAGGTACAAAATTTTATTCACTGGGTGCTCAATGGGGCCTTGTAACGTCCGTATAACATAAAGAGGTTTAATCCTGATTACTTTTATGGTGTTTTATCTGTGGACTTCTACTATTTTTATTTTTCAGTTTTCATATAATTTTATCATGTTTAGCTTTGGTTGAAAGAGATTTTTTGGGAATAGTTTTCCTGGGTATGTTAAAAAGGCTAATTGCTGTGGTACAATACGGGTGCAAATTCGCCAGGTGCTTTTTGGGGTTGTGCTAATATGACGTCTCCCCGCGGCGCGGTGAGGGGGGGGGGCAGCCCCCTGGCCCATTTACATGCATTTAAAATGCGGGGGGTATTGCCGTAAATTTACATTCTTTACGAGCGGGGGAGGGGGGTAATCCATAGCCTCTATGAGAACTATGGATTACCAAAATTATTGGGCGATTTCCCCCGTATTAAGGCGTAGCCATGAGAACGGGCGAAATGCGCCTCAAAATAAGCCCTGTGAACATAGCCTAATAATTAAGAAACATGAAATGAGTGTTCTGGGATTCTGCTTTTTCTAGCTGCAATATCACACACAACATATATAGACAAGTGTGATAGTAACATAGTAGATATGTTTGGAAAAAGACCTAAAGCAAAAACCTCTATGAAGTAGATGCTAAATGCTCCATACAAGAGGAAAAATTCCTTCATGACTCCAAATAGGGCAATCAGAATAATCCTTGGTTCAGTGTCACATATACAGGATCTAGTAACGTTAACACATTGTCATCGGAAGTCAGCAGGTAGGGCAGCAACCACAGGGTGGTGTAGCAGCATGGCCTGACGGACAGGAAAACACACGACAAACATTGCCCGCCGACCGTGTGAGTAGCGTGCGTGACACCTGTAATATTATATCTTTTGCCATCACAACCTATTGTGGCAGTAAGAACCATACTTTCACCTCTACAGTAAAGAATCTCTGTTTATTAAGATGGTCAAACAGTCTTTGCTCTAGATGTAGACTGTATCCCATTGTCATGGTTACAGGCCTAATTGTAAAGAAATCATGGGAAAGATCTCTGTTCTGTACATTAAAACATTTGTATGTGGTAATAAACCCCTTAAAGGTTCATGATGCCTATACCCATCATGGAGGCGCAAAGAGGGTATAGGGGGGGGCCATTTCCCGAGCCTATCCCTAGGCAATGACGCCCAAAAATTTTTTTTTAAGCTGGCATCCCCCCGGTCCGAGATTGGAGACAACTCTGACTCTGGCAATTTAACTGTTTAGACACTGTAGTAAATCATCTCTAAGCCATCTTTTTTTTCAAGCTGAAGAAACCATACTGCAACCCTTCCGTTCCTCTAACCAATTTGATCACCCTCCACTGCACCTTCTCGAGCTCAACTATATCCTCCTCATACATGAGTGACCAGTGATTGCTATGAGGGGGGAAAAATGCGTGAAGCGAATTCAAGTAAATGGGAAAAATTTTACAAAACAGCCCAAGTAAAGATTTCTTTTTTTTGGAAAAAAAGCATGAAAGTTTTACTTGGTTTGATAAATCCTTTGAAGCTAAAAAGATCTTTTATATGAATGTTTTGTTGAATAGAGCAACAAAGAGTGTTCCATTATTAGCTTTTAATTCCAAGAATGTTGTGTATAAGAATGGCTGTCATGCTTTTATTTCCTCTTACAACCAAATGTGAAAGATTGCTTACATGTTAAGCATTCTTGAAAGTGTTTCCCCCACCATATCAAACATTCCATTCACGTGCAATACATCATTTTACTGTAGAATCATTTTTTGGGAATGACATTTTTAGAGAATCTCTGAAGAAGAAAATAACAAAACTTTTTTCTCACCTCCATTGGGGTTCTCCCAGTCTCAACATACATCTTATTTACTTTTAGAATTTGGGAGAGTCTTTTGATGGAGACATAAACTATTTTGGATGTGATGATTGGGGGGTTAATGACTAACCCAAAAAAAAGTTTTTTCAGTTGTAACTTGAAACTACAGCATGAGGTTCCGGGTTTTAATGTCCTGTTAAGTAGAAGAAGCTTCGTTTCGTAACCACAAACTGATTGAAAAAGTGAAATAAGAGTTTAGAGAAAGCTAGCCGGCCCTGTACCAGGGGCACTGGTCTTTGAAGAGTCTACAGCTAATGCTCTTCTTATACATGTTTCATGGGTGTATGAGTCAGTAGATAAAGTGAAAGCATTTCAAGGAAATGAGTAAGTGTAAGTCACAGTCATTCTGGTTACAATGAGGGGGACCTAATAAAATCAACTTATGATTAAAAGCAGCTCTAACCCTAAATGTTAGGATAATGACAGTGCTGTACATCATAGTAAAAGGACTAGATGCCTTTTATACATATAAAGTATTAGGCATTGCCTCTTGCTATCTTCATGAATCATGGTGAGCACTTTTATTGGGACATAAGGTAGAAAACCAACGGGTTTGCATTTAGAAAAAAATTCCAGTGAATATGATCTCTAGTATAAAAATTTAAAAAAAGATTTTTTAAAATTTTTATATATATATATATTTATTATATAAATATATTAAAAAAGTGCTGGATTCATATTAAGAGGGGTCGTTAAATAAAAGATAAAATTAAGTTGGAATGATTACAGTTAAGGTTTTGTAGCAGTGTTTATTATACCATTAGCTCACTTATAGTTCAAAAATAACTTGGAAATAGAGGTCACTTCTGCTTGTTGATGAAAAAAGGGAACAAAGAGGGAGCTGCATAATTTCAAGCCTTTTAACCTGTTCATGACCAATCCAATTTGAGCCTTAATAATCCAACAATGTTTTCAGATTGACATTCTTGCATTTCGTTTTCTTTCAGTATAGCTGTATGAGTTTTTATTTTTGTGGGTACTTATAATCTATTAATTAGCTTTTATTAATATTTTTTTTGAGGGGGATACAACAATCTGCCATTGTTTTTTTCCCTTTTTTCATGCAGGAAACATGTTGTTTTTATTCTATAGTTTAGTAGAAATGCAACAATACCCAAGAGAAAATAGTGAAATTGCGAATCGGCCCAGTTTTATATTTTTACTGTTAGGCCGTGTTAAAAAGGGCTTATTCCCACGGTTTTTTGTGCCCGTTTTGAGCCCCACAAACCCGCCGGAATAAGGGGGGGGGACGGGGGCGGGTCCGGGGCCGGCGGGGGCCCGTCCCTGCCCCAAGACAATCTTGTTCACGGCGCGTCCGCGCCGTAAAAATGTGCATGTCACTTTCTCCCCCCGCGGGGGTTTTCGCCAGGGGGGGGGAGTGACGGATTCCACTTTTCCAATGAGAAGGATTACCAAAAATTGCTCCCCGGGGTTTGGCGCCGTACGAACGCAAACCGGGCCCCCAGACGGCCCCAATACCGGCAAATAAGCCTGGAACAGGCCTTATAGTTTTATTTTTAACAACCATCAGCACCCCACAGATCCATCAAAGGATGTCGATGGCCAAACAAGTGTGTTTGCTGTTGCATCAAGAGCCCAGCTGAGTATTATTGTCGTGCCATGATCTGTGGATACACTGAGCAATACCCACAATATAGTTATACTGAACAATGCTTGGTGTGGTCCAGTGGTTTATTAATTTATTTCTGTTGCTTATATTGTGCCATTATATTTTTGCAATGCAATATTTACATTGTCAACACTCTCATTTTCCTGCAGAGATTACAATCTAAATTATTTATGTTATTTTCATTGTATAGGAGGAAACCCACAAAAACTACATGAATATTTTGCCCTTGGTCAGATTTTAGTCCTGGACACTTCTGTTACACACAACAGTGGTAACCACTGAGCCACCCTGCCGCTCAAACTTTATATCCATTTTCAAAGTGTCAATGCGCACGCATCCGTTTTGCAGTTTTCAGAAGAATCCTTTTTCACTGTTCAGATAAAGTCTTGAGGCTGCGGATCCATACATTTAAATCAAAGAGAACTAATACTTATATTCATCTGCCAATCAACAGATGTCAGAACTTGTCTGTTTCTATCCAGTACATTGGTGCCTCATCTGCTCTGCTGGCTTCATTCAGCTGTTACTTAACCTCTGGACCAGACACTTAATATCCAGAAAAGTTTTGATAAGTATCTCTATGGACTGTTGCTTTTAAGCAAAGTTGACTTATCTATCAGATTAAATATAAAGGATTTCTGCAAACTTATGTAAGACTGACCATGTAATACAGATGAGAGAAGCTGGAATAAGGTCTGGTTGGTCAGATGTCTTCATATGATCCTTATACACAGTGATCTGCATGTATGTACAAGTGTACCCCTAGTATAATGCAAAAAAGACAAAGTTAGTCAAAACATCCAAACACTAATGAAACAAACACCAAGTACAAACCGCTATGACAAACACAACAAGGCACAGCAACACTCAGAAGGTGCCGAAACAAATGTAAACATTACAATTATGTTTATAAAGTTGAGGTTCTTAGTGTACATTTTGAACAAATTGTGCATGCCCATCTTCCATATCAAGGTCCCCTCATCAGACAGGACCTATCTATTACATTCACCTCACCTGGGGCCAAAGTCTAGAATGCATTCTGATAAACAGGAACAAGCTATGCTGAAAAGCACCTAAGGCAAGTTCCCAAACATATACACTTTCTAGGCCGTGAAAAAATAGTGCTGTTTGATCATATTGCTTTATCTGGCATAGAAAGCAAATACATTCATGAAATAGAGCAAACGTATTCCAAATAAGACTACATCGGCCCTATTGTTCCCTATGGATCTGTCACAGGGTCGGTCAGAATGATTTTTTCAGGTATCCAGATGGCTACCTGTGATGGAGACCCAACGAATGGGACCCAAACAAGGTGTGAACTCGACCTCAATTGTATATGGAACAATTGTGATTACAGATTTATCATGGTGAGTTTACCAAAGGTGTCATGCACTTTAAACATAGGTGCCTACAGTCCTGGGAAAACAGCTGCCAAGGGTGGGAGGCGAGTGTATAATGTGTCTAGTTTTGGTGTACGACAGTTCATTTATATAGAGAACAGGGCATCAACAGGTTTTTGGCACAAAATACAGCAAAAAAATGGCGCAGTCCTAATGGGACATGTCGCCCCATGAGTCTATATAAATTTCCACTCCTTTCTTTGCATTTTAGCTATGCAGTTTACGGTATATAAATTACTTTACATTCCCCATCATCTAGAGAGTTTCTTTGACAAAGAAGGATTGAATTCATAGTACTGAGTCAGATTTTCCAGACTGAATGGAACACAAAGGTTTTGATGTGGTTATTCACTTTGACTTCACCTTTTGTTTTCCTTTCTGTCTCACTGAATAGAAATATGGAAGCAATCTGTTATACACAAACTGAACTTTGCTATGGTCTTCTAAGGCCAAACAGTGCTCACAGGATATTTAAATGTCTACATTTGGGGGTTTTTCACACATGACTTTTCTTTTAAAACAAAGTCACTGCAGTTTTTTGAGCCAAAGCCAAGAGCAGATTGAAACGGAATAAAAAATCTAAAGGAAGGACTAATACTTCTTCTATTTCTGGATTTACTTCTGCTGTTGACTCAAATAACTGCATTGACATTTTTTTCTAAGAAAATAAAACACTGTACTTGAAACTACCCTGGGTCTATATTCACACAGTGGATATTTCCTATGAATAAATCTGCCATCTATTCATTGCACAAATTTGTCCAGATTTCTGTTGCATATATTCAATTATGTGCAGTGGATTTTGGCATCGCTCTGGATACAGATTAGCACCGATGAGGAGGGCTAATCTATGTCCTATCTGTTGATGCAGTTTCTAAATGAAAACCGCATGGAAAAAGTGATATGTGGATTGAAAAACCTACACTGAAAAAATCCTGTTGAAGGGGTCTCCAGCAGAGAAACATATACCACACAATTGACTTTATTTTTAACATGGGACCCTATATGTGACTGAAAAGACTTATTAGCATCCATGATAGGTATCTTTTGGAGTTGGGGAACCCTCTCACAGTATACCTCTGATGGATTCTGCTTTGTACCATTAAAACCACTTAAATATTACAAGTTAGAATCTCTTTTTCACTTGTCCCTTGACATTTTTTCTGTCTAAAGACAATTGTACTTTTTAACCAAAGGTGATATTATGAGTTAAAAGAATATTTCCAGTTAATTATTTTATAATCAGCATCAGTAACTTACAGCTGAAATTTTGATTTCTGCTGCGGATTGGCCAGCAGATCCTCACAGACGCACCACATTATAATTCATTGGAGTTGATCTGTGCTTTTACAGTAATCTTTAGTAATGGTGAACATTCTGTGGATTTAAAAATCCACAGTGGCTTCAGTTATAGCGCATAGATATGCTCATGGGGTTCATTTCTAGCATACAGAGTGTGTGAATGGGCTATAAAACTCACATGCATTGCTAGCAGAAGACTAGCAGACTTCATCAGAATTTAGGGACAGAATTCACACCTAAATCCTGACTGAATTCTCCATGTGTGAACATGGCCTTGTCTTCTTACCCCTGAATCGGTCTATTTTGCAACAATATTTGGCATCAGCATCATTGAGGAATTACCAGATGGATAAAAGAGGTAAAGTTAAAGGGGTCGTCGAAGTTAAAAAAAAAACAACAACATTTTAGCGTTGATGGGAAGGGGCTGAAATATAAAATAATAAAAGACTCACCTTTCCAACCAACTCTGTTCCAGTGCTCAGCTCCGCTCCCTCTGCTCCCGGCTGAAGATGTCATACTTGCTGTTCACGTGACTCTAGAGCTTTCACAGGCCTCAGCGACCTCTTTCTGTTTAAACGGCATGCAAACACTTAGGCCTGTGATTTTCTGCAGGGTCACAAGCCCATGATCATAATGTCATTGGCAGTAGCTCAGGGACCAGCGCACAGCACTGAAATGGAGACACTTGGAATGGTATTTTTATTTTATTTTTTTATCCCTTTTCTGGCAAACTATTTATATATTTTTTTTTACTTTTTTACAACTGGACAACCCCTTTAAAGGCTCTTGTATAATGTGACCAGAGGAATTTAGAGTAAAATAATATTACCATTAAATTTAAATGGATTTTTCTACACTGAACATAAAAACGTCCTTTTTTTTCAGCGTTTTTCGTTTTCTAAAAACGCTGGAAAAACGACTGTAATCATCTCCCATAGACTCTAATGTAAAAACGTCCTGCTGTCTACACGGAGCCTCTTTTTTCTGCGCGTTTTTTTCACTGGTCGTATTTTGCAACATGCTCTAAAAAACGCCAGAGCCGGGCAGAAAATTTACTACAGGAGTCTATGTAAAGCGCCGGACGTCTTTTGGCGCGTTTTCGCGGCGTTTTTTGCCGCGATTTTTCAATGAAAACCCTCCCAGGAGACCCAAGTCCCACCTATAGTGGGTGTAACAAAGGTTAATTCTTTATCAAATTTGCATACACGTGTCTGATGTGTCCTTGTCTGTACCATTTGTAATCAAATGATCATGCTTTGGTCGCTAACGATTTTTGCGCAAATTCATATTTTTTTCGCTACAAAATAACGTTATTTACAGATTTTGGCGTCAGAATCTGTTTTTTTTTATAGATTTTGATGCTAAACTCCTTTTCTAAACATATTTTGGTGCTAATAAAGTTACCTTGCTACTGATGATGAAAATACGTTTTTTTACGGATTTTGGCACAGAATACGTTTTTTTTTTTACGGATTTTGGCGCCAGAATCCATTTTTTACGTTTTTTGGCACTAAAGTAATTTTTTTTACAGATTTTGGCGCTAATAACGCTATCTCGCCGCTGATGCCAAAAATACGTTTTTTTACGGATTTTGCCGCAAGAATCGGTTTTTTTTAGATTTTTGGGCACTAAAATGATTTTTTTTTACAGATTTTAGCGCCAATAACGTTATCTCGCTAAAAATACGTTTTTTTTTTTACAGATTTTGGCGCAAAAATAAGTTTTTTTACGTTTTTTGACACTAAAATAATTTTTTTTACTGATTTTGGCGCTAATAACGTTATCTCGCTTCTAACGCCAAAATAAGTTTTTTACGCATTTTGGCGCAAAAAATCCGTTTTTTTTACGGTTTTTTGACACTAAAATAATTTTTTTTTACTGATTTTGCCGCTAATAACGTTATCTCGCTTCTGACGCCAAAAATACGTTTTTTACGGATTTTGGCACAAGAATCCATTTTTTATGGATTTTGGCGCAAACATCCGTATCTTTACAGATTTTGGTGCTAATAAAGTGATCTAGCTTTTGACGCAAATAAATACATTTTTTACGGATTTTGGCGCCAGAATCCGATTTTTGACGGGTTTGGGGGCTTAGTTCAATATCTTTAAAAATTTTGGCGCTAATAAAACTGATCTCGCTTTCTGACACTAAAAATATTTTTTTTTCGGAATTTGGCGCAATAATGCGTTTTTTGGGAGTTTGGCGCTAAATCCTTTTCTTTACAGATTTTGACGCTAATACAGTTATCTTGCTGTATGGAGAGATAATGTGGTATTTTGTGGATTTTGGTGCAAGAATCTGGTGCAAAATGTAATAAAGTAGTAGCACGCAGCAGCAGCACACAAAGGACAATGTGCTCAAAATGGCTACAGTGATCTAAAGGAAGTGACTACTTAACATGTTAACTCCACCTGTAGGGTGTAGCTTACATCTAATGGCTTAATTTGTGCATACATTAAAAAGCAGAGCAAAGACGCTTCAAAAAAACGCTTCAAAAAAACGCTTCAAAAAACGAAAAACGCACCAAAAAACGGCCGTTTTTTCAGCTGCTTTTGACAGGCAGTGGACAGAAAACTCAGTTTCATGAACGTTTTTTAGTAATTCGTTTTCAGGTCGTTTTTTGTCCACTGTAGTGTAGACATAGCCTAACATTTTACTCACTCCTTTATGCATTTATTATATCCTCTGTATCACTTCCATCATGTGGAGTGAGCACTTAGTCTAAAAACAGGAATCCTGTGAGATGATGACAAGCCAGACCTTACTATCATCATTGTCACCTGTCCAGCTTGTCATTGAGTATGTTTAGTCTTATGCTCCTGGCAGTAGATGACTGTGTGTTCCTTGTGCTATGATGACAGCTAAATGTGCAACTCCCGCTCTATAATAGCAGTCCAACAGAAGTTTAATAATAATAATCTTCAGTAAAGTATATGCAAGCATTTAGTCATGTAATGATGACATGTTTTTCTTTGTGGTGTTTTTCTGGTGTTTCGTTGGGTTTGTGGCTTTTTTTGAAAATGCAGCATAGTGGGTTTTTTTCTGATGGTTTTCACATAGGATCTACTATAGGGATTGAAAAATACTGGACAAAACTGCATGAAAAAAAATGAATAAGAAAAATGTTACCAAAACGGCAAGTTGGAATATGGGCACAGTCGCATTTGGAAACTTTTTGAGTGGCTTTTGAAAAAAGCAAAACTGATATCAGTGATATTTCCCATCAGATTTTGAAAGACTTTCATTTCTGTTACAAACATTTTGTAAGACTAAAGGAATTATTCCGCCTTTTGAAATTGATGGCCTATTCTTAGATCAGAGGGCTTCCACAGTGTTTCCCCCTCGCTGGTCAGCTATTTGAAGGTACTGAGTGGTACAGTCTGGTTTAGAAGTGTAATACACTTGCTCCCTTTCATGCCACTATAGGCAACAATCAGCTTTGTGCTTAAAGGAGTGTTCTCACTATGCTATTTCACAGAGCCTGCTTTTAACAGCCAGCTTTAGGCTCATACTTCCTGCTCGGCCTCTAGGTGGTTCTACAACTGTAACTTGCATTTCAGCTCTACTATTCCTAGCAGAGCCTGTTATAGGGACATTGCTAATAGAGGGACAGAAGGCTACAGAGCTCTAAAGGGTTAAAGTTTGTCAAAAAGATAAACAAGCTCCTGTACTGCTGATAACACATGGCAAGATGGTGGGTAACCTAGAAATGCCTGTGTACACAAAGAGGATATAAGAACTGCAAAAAAAAAAGCAAAATCGGAACATCAGTGTATTTGGTAATAGTTTTTATTTACCTTTGCCTACATGTTTAAAGCTAATCATCATGGCAAGAATAACCCTTTAAAGCAGGGGTCTCAAACTGCGGCCCTCCAGCTGTTGGGAAACTACAACTCCCATCATGCCCACTGTTACAGATTATATAAATGCATGATGGGAGTTCTAGTTTCCCAACAGCTGGAGGGCCGCAGTTTGAGACCGCTGCTTTAAAGAATATGCAAGTCTACAAAATTCTGCATGTTCATTAAAGAGTTAACAGGGTCCAGCAGACGAGTCAGGTTAATGAATATTGCGCATCTGATCTGAAAGTCAGTAATTTTTGTTTTTCTCAAAATTGACAACACAGGTCTAAACTTAGGTTTAGGGATCATTTACACTTCTGTTCATAGGATCCACAGAAGAAACGGTCAAAAGAACAACCCCCTAAACCAATGAAATAATAAATCTAAATACATGTAAACCAGGTAAGTATACACTTAGGCACCTAACATATACAGACAGTCCCCAGGTTACAAATGGGATAGGGACTGTAGGTTTGTTCTCAATTTGAATTTGTATGTAAGGTGGAACAGGTAGATTTATTAAATGTAACTCCAGCACATAAGGTTTTTTTTGTTTTTTTTTTGGGATAGTGCAGGGTAGGTTTTTAAATTTGTTTTGCGGTCTGTGCCCTTGTTAAGAAGATTTTCACCTCGTTTTCACCTCATGTGCTGCTGTGGCATGCTGGAACTTGTCGTTCCACAGCTACTATCTGCTATGGAACTTGGAACTACAAGTGCCAGCATGCCCCATAAGTCTCTGTTTGTAACTAGGGGACAGGTGTATGTCGGAACAGTGTAAGTCGGGGACTGCCTGTACTTGAAATAATTAATACATAAGAAAAGAAATACCTAAACTGGATGAGTAAAAGAGTGATCCAAAGTCCCCAAAACATGAGATGGAGGAAAGGAGCGGAAGCCTTGACTACAACGCACATTTCGCCTGCTTGAGCAATGGTTTTTTTAGATTTACAGATATTACAGTCTCCCTATTTCTCCCTAATTTCTAGTTCCTGCTGTCTTACCTATTCAGATAGAACTAGATAATGAAATCATTTGGTTGTTGTTTGCCTCCCACAGTGTTTTGTGAGTTCTTCGAGATAGATCACGATATTTTAAATTATATTTAATAAAAGTTATTTTTTAGGACCGATTTTTCCTCTTTAAATTGTCTTCTATATATGCTGGTCAAGAGGTTTTGGTACTATTGGTAGGGATCTACTAGGTACATTTGTTCTTTAGATAATGAAATCAGCAACATTCTGATGCCAGTGCTGAATTCCAAAATGTAAAGATGAATATTTTAGATAATAATTGTATTTTATAGCAATTAAACGGATAGCTTTTAGAGAACAATCCCTGATCGGTGGAGGCCTGACTCCTAGCATCCCTGCCAATCAGTCGAACGAATGGGCTATGTTGATTGTAAAGTACAGTTTCTAAAATTATGGTGACTACAAGTACGAGGACTTGTAAATACTAAAGAGACTGCAATGCTTGCACAAACGCCTTGGCCCTTTCATTCAGCTGGCGCACAGAGGTGACTAACCTCTTTAAATTTAGATATGGTAAAACAACAAGCTTGAGGCATAACTAGAATTCAGAGACCCTGCAGTAAAATAAGATGAGTCCCTACAACTTTATGACAAGAAACTGACATAGCAGTGTTAGTAGCAAAAATTAAGCTTTGAGTGACAAGGCTATTTTAGGCTTAAAAGGAGTATTCTCATCTCATTGATGAGCTATTGTGGCAGAGCGACCTTGGGCAGTTGCAGGTTTGTGCCACTAGGTGGAGTTCAGCAGGTTACCTGCTACAGATGTGCCACCGAAATCCTGGGCTCAGTGGGGGAAGGAAACTGTTTGGTGTCCGTAACAATAGGTTACTGACACAGTTAGTATGGATGCCTTGCAGCCAGGTATGGGTTTTCTGTCCCGGGACGGTCATAGTGGGTGGGAGGCTGTCCCCACGTTCCAGTGCCAGGTCTTACTAGGCCTATTAAAGGGCTGGTACTCCAGGTGATTGGGGGTATGGTTGTTACCTGGATGTTTGGAGTAGCACAGCTAGGAAGAGGGAAGCCTGGTACAACAGTGAAGACACTGTAGTTTTGAGGTGCTGTGCGATAGGCACAGACCTATAAACAGAGCGGGACTCTGTATGTGAGTTAGTGGCCAGACGGCCGAGGATTTCTGTTTATGCGGTTTTTTTTGCTATAAACTGTTGTACATGTGCCTCAATAAAGCTGGCTGAGGCCAGTCTAAAATATTCCACAGTGTTGGAATATTTATGTGCCAAAATCGTTCTGCCAAGGACGGTGATCCAAAAGTCAAGTGAGAATCCCCAAGACGGACCAAGATGGCATCTCAGAGCTAAGCGGCAGATTACACTATACATATGTAGGTAAAGGTAAATACACCTTCTTACTAACTACATTTCTGTTCTGATATTGCTTCAAATACAGTTTATTTGTTTACGGATGGTTTCCTAGACCTCTGTGCTCTAGCAGTGGTGGCTGAGCTTTATTCCCTACTATGTCTTATCAGTAGAAGGGGGCAGGTGGATAGAGCACAGTGATGATTGGAAACATAGGTAATCATCAAAGAACAAGCAGGATAGATAACCTACCGTTTCACTCAACTAAAGCAAAATCAGAACATAAATGTATTTGGTAAAAATGCATCTCTTCCTGTGAAACCACCTAGATAGCACAGTCACTACTGCCTGCGGTTAAAAGACCGAGATCAGAGGTAATTCCTGATCCCAGCCATTAGAATAAGAGCCTTGCAATCTACGGACAGCTGAGCCCGTGCTTCACTGGGCATGCAATGCCTGTGCTACCCTATTCCGATCACGCCATAAGAAGGTGTATTGATCAGAATGAGGAGCCTTAGTGACTGCCCATACGCCTTTCTACAGCGGTCACTAACAAATTAATAACGCTATGGATAATAATGCCATGCATCAAAGAATCCACATAGTAGTGCTTGCTATTAGAGTGCAACCAACATGTTATTCACTATATAAAGGTACATTGGGCAACATGTATGAAAACTGTCTAGGTCTAAAATTCACTTTGTTGCTCATAACAACCAATCAGAGCGCCCCTCTCATTTTCATTTGCTCTGGAAAATGAAAGGGGCGCTGTGATTGGTTGCTATGGGCAACAAGGTGGATTTTAGACCTAGACAGTTTTCATACATGTGGCCCATTGTTCTTACATAACAGTAACTATGGCTGCTACAGCTATATTTACACCAATGGTCCTGTTCAAAACCACTGTTAACAGAAATTAAGATAAAGGGCCACATGTATGAACCTGTTTAGGTCTAAAACTCACTTTTTTGCCCATAGGTTACTTAACACAATTGGGCCACAATTAACACAAGCTTACTTAACACAATTGTGTTAAGTAAAATAAGAGCCTCAATTTATATTTCTTCCATTCTGCCAGAAATGGGCCTAGTTAAAGGAATCTATATTTTTTGTACTGATTTATGGTTTTCCAAAATCAAGATTACCAAGTTGTGAGAGGAAGAATCTTTGTATGTTAATCAGACATCAAACCTTAAATTTGATCCCTGTTGTTGTCTCTCCATCTGCTGTGTGTTTTGTCTATGGGAACTAAACCTTAGGAAGCTGTAAAGACTAGGAAATGGTGATAAACATTACCCATAAGAATTGTAACATTATACACAATATTCCAGGCAAACACCTGCATTGCTAGCACTTCATTAGTGGGGACTGAGTCATGGATCCCAGGATATTGCATCTGCTAACCATATACCTTGGGCAATAGTGACTATTTATTAACTATATTATTCATGTATATACTGTTAACAGATCATGACTAAATTTAACAGAAAAATAAAAAAAGGCTCAGGCTTACTTTAATCATAAGAAAAGAAGAACCTTCTGAGCGTCACAATCCGATCCAGATTTCAACACAGTTAAATGCTCTTATGATGTCTGTTATCCAGGAAGATCAGAAATGTGAAAGGTAAATAAGAAACAGTCTGCTGCAATATGTTTGCCAAAGCACAGCTAGATACCCAAAACTCGTATCATTTTAGATTTCACTCCAAAATTCCCATCTTACTACCATGACCCAGCAGCAACATCCTGCCAATGGTTAACTGTATTTATTATGAATTACAGACTGTGCTATCTGGAGGGACATAACACACTTACCTCCACCTGAACACTCATCTGGACACCATGTGTATTAAGCTTTTCGTGACTTGCTGATCAGAAGCTGTATATATACTCTAGAGGGATAGTGTTGTCTGGGTTAAATTGAGGTAGGTGAGTTTATACATATGAGAGTTTGAAAGTTGTGTTAATCTATAAATGTTAAATTATTCAAAACAGATTGAAGAAGTAGCTAGTATATAAAATATCATTACACATGGAGCAAGATAAGTATTTTTAGTTTGCAGTAAATATTTATCATAAGGTAAAAATCCCTGCACTGGTTGCCCTTAGCTAGCTGCGAGCCTACTGTGCATGTGAATGAGGATGGCTATATTCAGGAACTCCCACAGAAGTAAACGATGAGGATGGCTGCAAGCATCGTCCTCCTCATTGACATGCATGGTCGGCTCACAATTAGCTGCAAGCGACCAGTGCAGGCGATTTTACCACATGATAAATTCTCCTTTAAGTGAGGGTTGCTCCAAAATCACTCCTATTTATTTACATGGAAAATACAACAGATACAAAGAGCATAATACAGTGTTTGATAAAGCACATTCTCAGCTACAAAGTCCCTATTTTTCAATATAGTTACCACCCTTTGCTATGCATATATGTCAATGATGAACAAGAGCTTGCTGAGCTTGATAAAATCTGCACAAGCAAAGGTGACCCACTGTTCCACAGCTGACATGACAGAGGGAGTAGTTCCTAGAAAAATGTTTCCCACTGAGTCTATTTTTCCAAACAGATGCAAGTCAGAAAGCAGTAAATTTATTGCTGTCAATTGGTGCAATTTGTCTACCAATTGTAATTTAATTACACATCTTTGCTTTGTATGCACTTTCATACCAGGCACGATTTTCTCAGACTGTATGTGTCACATGGCAACAAAATTTAATAGACATTGGTAAGAAGGTTCAAACTCTATTGCTGTACCACCAAAATCCACTTAACTAGACTAACATAATTAGATAGGAGACTGTAACAGTAGGCTTACCATAACAGAAGGCTAGAGGTGTGTATCCACTGGACCACCGCAAGTGGTAGTATAAGCCACGCCAGGAAGGGGAATTTAAGTAGGTCAGGTATTCACTGGAGCCCGCCACAAGGCAGGTTGTGCTTTCTGCGGCGGAACACTACCAGGTTGCTACCCCTGATGCGACTTGCTTACGGTAGCAGCCGAGGTGTAGCAAAGTTGTGAAGCAAACTCGTAGTCATGGACAGGCAGGAAGGTCAGGACAGGCGGCAAAGGTTCATGGTTAAGGGACGGAGGCAAATGGAACTGGTACACGGGATTGACAGGAACAACTTTTTGAACGCTATCTCGCATAGGTTAGGGCATTATGAATTCGACAGAAAAGTCAGAGGCATGCTGGGTAATATAGGACCAGCGGCCGGCAATTATCCAACTACCAGCACACTGGCTCTTTAATGGCGCGCGCCCTAGGGAGTGGGCCTGCCGGCCAGCAGAGGCAGCACATGAGGGGAGAGGGGGAAGCGGCAAGTCACAGGTGCTGGGAGCAGGATTCCAAGTTCACCCGTGGCTCAACATGCAGGTCGCAGCATCACTTGCCGATACGGCAAGATCACGAGTATGCCTGCGGTTCAGAGTTAGAGTCGCAGGGGCACCCGTGACAGAGGCATTTCTGAGCGACCCTCATATTGTAAGCATGACACTCTAAGAACTGAAATCGGGGTACACTTTCAGCACTCATAAAATATAAGAGGTTAGAAAAGATTTTAACTTAAAAGGGTTGTCCCGCCACTGATTTTGATGGCATGTATTGTAGAGGAATTGTTACAAGTGATATCTCTGTGAAATATCTGGAAATAATGACATTTTGGGGGAACTTGACAAGTACTAGTCTACATTAAAGGGGTTGTCTCACCATGCTGCATTCCCAGCTCTTCTAATTGCACTGACATGACTGCAGGAGATGTAATCTGTGGTGCAGAGAACGTCAGAGCTCAAAGTAAACAAAAGTAATTCATCTTCTTGGTTAGAGATAACACACTTAGTTCTCAAGCTGCATAAGTCCTGTAGTGAGGTCACTCCCTGCTCTGTCTAATCAGGAAGGGAGAGCAGGACAGTAACGAGAGAGACATCTGCATGCACTCATAGCAGATACAATCTCTCTTATCTCCTGACCAGGGAAAAATCAAAAGACTAATGTATTTTGAAAAATCTTCCCTACGTGTTGAAAGTTAATCTTTGTAGTGAGAAAATCCCTTCAATGAAGAAACAGTATGGGTGGCCTAAAGATCTGAATGAGACACTTACTGAGATCCCGTAGAGAAGGCTAACCACAATAAAATTATCAGCCATAGATGAACAATGATCATTGTGTCCTGTGAAATTATCCTGCTTATTTTATATAGCAGTCTTCTTTTGGGAAATGTCTTTTAACAACGACCCTGGTTTAAATGTTATGCCAGAGAATATTATAGAGGGTCTATTTGGTCTTTCTCAGGTTCTCTAGGTTTTAGCAGATGTGTTTAATAATTCACTAAGAGAAGAATTTCAAAATCTTTATTTCAAGTTTCATTATATTCATCTGTAGTGAACATTCTTCAGATGAACATGCCAAATTTTAAAATGGTGGGTTAAGAGGGAAAGAAGTATTAACTGTTTTTATATATGTTTACTTTGCTTTACAATGTGTGAAATAGTTTACTTGGTTAGAATACTTAACACAAAACGAGCCAAAAGCCCCTGTCCCAATTTGGCAAGGACTTCAGAATGAATTTTATTGCAAACAAAAGACATCAAAATCATTCAAAACCTCAATCGGAAAACCCCTGGTGGGCCCCTGGTCATGGCAGACCTGGAGTTGTTTTTAACTGCATATACATCCTCAGAAAAGGCAACAAAGCAGAGAAAGAGAAGCAAAAAGCAAGATGCAGAATGTAGGAGGCATGTTCAGTCATTTACAGTAGCTGTGGGGTGGGTCCCCAAAATAAACTCAACCGGTGAACTCAGAAGCAGCTCAACTGGTGGGGCCCTAGAATCAACTCCACCTGTGGGCTCAAGGCACAACAGTCCAACACTGGGTTAATGTAACCAGAAGTAATGTTGAACCTAAAAATCCTAAACATAATCCCAAATTAGGGTTTGAGTAGTTTTCCTTTGGAAATGTTGCAACTGTTTGATTCGGGCTATCCTGAATCAAATTGCTTGGATTAAGATCAAATTTTACATTGACTTGAATCAGAAGTGCAACACTGGTCATTGTGTAATCTCAGCCTGTTGAGTATATACAGTCAATTTGTTTGGTTTGACATGCCATTTACAGATGATTGTGGGACATTTCATAACTTTTAGATAAAAAAGCCTAATTAAATTAATGCAACATGCAGGATTTATACATTTCAAGGTCTTTAACTTGTCATTTTAATAAATACAGGCAGTCCCCGGGTTACAAACGGGATAGGGACTGTAAGTTTGTTCTTAAGTTGAAATTGTATGTAAGTTGGAACAGGTACATTTATTAAATGTAACTCCAGCAAAACTATTTTTTTTTTAGTTTTGGATAGCACAGGGAAACATTTTTACATTTGTTTTGCTGTCTGTGCCCTTTTTTTTTTTTTAGAAGATTTTACCTAATGTTCTGTATCTCATGTGCAGCTGTGGCATGCTGACACTCGGTTATCATGGGGCGTGACTCAGTGTTGAATGTCAGCCATGCCCCATAAGTCTCCGTTTGTAACTAGGGAACGTATGTAAGTCGGAACGATGTAAGTCGTGGACTGCCTGTATATGCATTCTAACAGATTACAATTAGGGGCCTAGTGTTCATAATTGTCTCTGCATGTGTGAAGCACAGCATATCACATGGTGTCAAATTAACTTGTATGTCCTATTTTTCAGACTATAAGACGCACCTGACCATAAGGTGCACCTAGGTTTTCGAAGAAAAATTATTGCAAAAAGTACAGGCTGAAGTGTAGTTTTTATTGGTACTATTTTGGGATACATGTGGCTTTTTGATAATTTTTTATTCCAATTTTTTGGGACCTTAAACAAACAAAAAAAACAACAACACAATTTTGGGTGTAATAGGTGTACAAACATGGCAGCTAAGGAATTCTGCATGAAGCTTTTAGCTGCCATGGCAACCAATCATCCCCCTTCAATTAACTCGTGGGGTGGAGGTTCATCAGAAGGAAGAATGGGGTGCAGCACTGTTTCTCATTCATTTAGACATGGCGTCCACTCCCGCAGTGGTGTCTAAAGTGTTAAAAGCAGGGATCGATTCCCTGCTGTTAGCAGCGATTCATGGCTGTAAGGAACAGCCACTGCCCGCTGTGTCCACTCCATACACCCTTTCTGCCTGCATGGCTCTGAGACCTTGGGCACCGACAGGATTCCTCCTCCCAGCCCAAGGCCTGCAGCACCGCCCTACATTCGGACTAAAAGATGCAACTCCATTTTCCTTCCAAATTTTTTTGGGGAAAAAGTGTGTCTTATAGTCCAAAAAATACGGTAAATGGAATACCTATCTCATTATATACAGTAAATTCCTATGGATACAGTATATCTTAAAGGGGTATTCCCATTTGGCTTTTTCACAGAGCAGTTGCTCCTACTTCATGGTTGGGCTGTGAAGGGGTTCAACAGCAGTGACTGACATTTCAACTCTGCTATTTCTAGCTGAGCCTGTTAGAGGGATATTAGTAAGGGTTTTCACAGCAAGGCACAAGGCTACAGAGCTCTAAAGGGTTGAAGATGGTCAGTAGGAAAGATAAACAAGCTCCTCTGCTGATGATAAGACACAGCAGGGAGTGATGTTCCCATCCCAGCCAGGGCTCCTAGGATAGAGAGAGGTGGTTGGTAACCTAAGCGACCTTCTGTAAACAAGCAGAAGATAACTGCTCTAAGGGCTCGTTCACACGGCTTAAAATGAGACGGATTTCAGCCGTATTGCGCGCCGTATTTGCATACGGCTGAGATCTGTCCCTGTCATTACGGTAATCCACAGTTCTCATAGAGAACTATGGATTCCGTCTCTCCTACCCGCTCGGAGAATCCGCCGGGCGGGGAGAAAGTGACATGCACATTACCCGGGCGGTATACGCGCGGTGTATAACGCTTTTATTTGGGGCCGGCGTGCAGCCGCCCCCGCCACCGCTGCGCGGAGTCGGCGTAATTGCGGGCCGAAACTCGTCCCCGCAATTACGTCGGCAATAAGCCGTGTGAACTAGCCCTAACTATTAAATGAAGCTAAATCAGAACAGCAATGTAATTAGTATTACCATTTATTCATTTATTTTTGCCTATATGTTTACAGCTCATCAATGTGATAGGAATACCCGTTAACACCCATGTAAAAAAAAAAAGCATTGCATCCCTTCATACAGTTGTCACTTCAGGACCACATTTTAATATAGGCTCTTTACATAAGTTAGAACACTTCATGTGTTTTCTTATGTTGGTATTCAAATATGTAGAACTAAATGAAGACTTATGTGTGAGGACTCAATAACATACAGAGTGACCCTTGTCTTAAAGGGGTTGTCTCACTACAGGGATTGCTTTTTATGTTAAAGATCTTGCAAAAACAAGTCACTTTGTAATATATGTCCACTAACAGTGTCCTACCTATTCTGAGATATCCACTCTTGTATGGCCTGCATCAGCTCTTCAGGTCACTATAGCTACAGACCTGTTTAATCTCCCATGATAGGCTGCCGGCACTGGTTGCTATAGCTACAGACCTGGCTTCTACTGCAGCCTAGTAGAAGCCAGTAAACACACCCCTGAATTCAAAGTGAAACCAAGAAAACAGAACTGAGATAAGATGAATCAATGTAGGGAGACAATCCCTTTAATGTACTTTATTAATATCTAAATATGTGTCATGTTAACAAATGATAATAAATGCACTGCTGAACCAAGACATATATCCTTTTTGGTTAGTTTGTTGATATTGCTTTCTATTGCTGTAAAACCTATGAATACTGTAGTTTTAAGATAAATCAGGTTCTAAACGCAAAACAAAAACAAAGTTGCATTGTAAATGTACAAATGTCTAATCCGTGGCACTTCGGTGGTGATAAATCAATTGGTCTTGGTCATTGAAAGGAAGTGGAGTGACTGATTTGTGACAGCAGCTTCCTTGACAGCCATGAAGTGAGAGTACATTTCTTGTGTGGCCAGAGAACTGCAGCGACCCTTAATAAAAAAATAAAAAAAATGAGTCATTAGAGCTGGGAATAGGAAAGAAATTGTTTAAATAATAGCAGCATAACGGTTTCCTTTTGAGCTGTGACTTCCCTGGTTGGAATGCAATCCGAAATACTTCTGCTATTGAAGTCAAAATGCCTTTCTGAATAATTTTTATTCTTTTCTCTCTCCCTTCTCCCTCCCTCTACCCTATGTCTTGTAGATTTACACTGACTGGGCAAATCACTACCTAGCAAAGTCTGGTCACAAGAGGCTGATAAAGGATTTACAACAAGACATAGCTGATGGTGTCCTGCTGGCAGAGATCATTCAGATCATTGGTAAGTCTGGGGTCCCAGCTGGGAGGGATAGAGCCAGGGAAGTGGTGGGATAGAGTTGGACTTGAAAAGGTTAAGTTCAACGCATGTCTGTCTGCACTGTACTCAGTAACTCCACATATCTCCACGGTTTAGACTTTTGTGTGATTCGCTGAAAAGTTCAGTTATATTGAAAAGCTGGGAAGCATCAGCCGAACCGTTATTTTACAAGGGTTTAAACTGTATCCTCCACATGCTGTCAGAGATGAAGACTTGATCAAACCATATGTCTCCCATGTGTGCATTTTGTTTGCTGGAGGGGATCATTCTTTCTAGGATGCCTTGAAACACTATCCCTGACCATGCAGAAACAATTGGGGAGGATTTCATGTCAGCAGTCACTTGGCAGGGGCAGGAAAATTAGCAGTAGATCACATTCACACTTACACTTCTTTTGGATTGTGTATGTTTATCGTGTGTCTGAGAGTGGAAGGTATAAAGTTGAAGAAGTGCTGTAGGTAAGTTGATAATATACGCTGTGAGCTTCAATTGTAACTTCAAGCTTTATCCACTGACACATATCTGTTTTGTTTAGCAAATGAAAAAGTGGAAGACATCAATGGCTGCCCAAAGAACCAGACCCAGATGGTAAGTCCAGTCTTAATTGGACCTTGTCAATGTGTACATTGCATGTCATTGAGTTACAGTCATAGTATTCCCTATTGATCAAATATGAAGTCTCTCTAATACAAAGTCATGTGTATAATAATCAGTGACCTGTTAAAAGCAGCTCCACGGTCAAAAGTGGCTATATAGGTGGATGCTATCTGTAGTGCTCTTTATTGTAATGTGGGGGCATATTTACCACTGCAGTTTTACCAATTGTGTTGTAACTACAGAAAAATCAATGGTGCTAATGCTCAGTGACTTTATTTCTACTAACACTAATAGTTTATTATTATATTTGCTGTAATGATGATAATAATGATATTATTATTTATGAACCAGTCCTGCCTATGACTTTTTTCTGTCAGAGAAAATGGTTCATGGCTGTTCCTATTAATTTTTGCCACCTTTTTCACTACTTTTCCATGCAGAAAATGCCAATAACTTTGCTAGGTATAACCTGTTGGTTTTTTATTGATTTAGTGTTTGCTGTGAATAGGTATATAATTGTTATAAATGTGGCTATAGCAATCTAGTGTGATTTAGTGGTTCCAAGTAATTTACATCACCGTGGCCATCTTGTATACACACCTTACACATGGAGTCACCGTGGCCAACTTGTATACACACCTTACACATGGAGTCACCGTGGCCAACTTGTATAAACACCTTACACATGGAGTCACCGTGGCCAACTTGTATAAACACCTTACACATGGAGTCACCGTGGCCAACTTGTATAAACACCTTACACATGGAGTCGCCGTGGCCACCTTGTATACACACTTTACACATGGATACCCTAAGCAGTTAAATGCAGCCAGATGGACATTAGCTTATGTATTCTTTTAACACTTGGTCATTTAGAACTGGTTGCTGTGATTATTTGCTTTCAGACACTTTGCATGCACAGTAGGGTTGATCTATGACCCATAAGATGTAAGTAGAAGAGTGAAGAAATCAGGCAATACTTTTTTGAGGCTAACTGAGTACGTCGCCTGATTTATTCACTTTTCTACTAATTTCTATGTCTTACATGTTACAACATTATACTACTAGCAACCATAAGATGTAACAAAGATTAACTTGACACATCACACACCATATTGCAGCACAGAAAGCTATCAAAGCTTTTTTAATGCTTTTCAATTGCTTTAAAGGTATGTTCACACATCGTATTCGGGGCGCATACTTTGGAGCGTATTTGCGTGAAATTAGGCGCCACAAATACACTTCTAACAATCGTCTTGTCAGTCAGGCGTCAATTATTTTTCAGTCGTATATTTCAGCACATGTTGTATACTCCGTAAAAGAATTGACATGTGCTGAGAAATAGATAAGTTTATGAGGCAGAAATCTGCCTCAAGCCATTGCAAGCGCTTGCAAGCCTGCACTTTCAGCGGCGCTAATGAACGCATTTGCGCCGTGCTGTAAATACGTTGTGTGAACTCATCTTTATTGTGATCTAAGAATAGACAACACAATAGATAACTGTAAAGTTAAACTTTGCTACATCTGGAGGTATGTGATTATGTTGTTATTCATATTCATTATACCAGTGTATGCATTTTATCAAAATACAGTTTCTGTCGCCTACAACTCTGACTGGATGCTTATACGGCACATGTTGTTCCATATGCATTCATCTTTTTGTATACGTTTATACAGTGCTATGAGGATATGAGATTAAATAAGGACATGTGACATCTCTTGATATGTCTGTTTTAATAAATTCTTGTGTTCTCTGTGAAATAACAATGTTGGAGCATCTTCTCTTAGAACTCTGCATCATGGTGTTCCTCTATTATTTTTTCTTACAATGTATTATTAAATAGTCAACTGGGTATTAGGCTATGTTCACACGGCTTAACTGCGGGGCGTAATTCCGCCCCGCAATTACGCCGTGTGGCCGGGGGCAGGGCGGGAGCGGGGGAGCGAGCGGGGGGCCGGCACTTCGCCGGCACATAGACAGTCATTGCTAGCGGCGCGTATACGCCGCTAGAAAGTGACCTGTCAATTATCTCCCCCCTCGGCGTATTCGCCGAGCAGGGAGATGAGACGTAATCCATAGGTCTCGTTGAGAACTGTGGAGTACCGTAGTTACTGGGACGGATTCAGCCCGTAATTGGCGCACTTCGGCGCGTAATTACGGACTGAATTACGTCCCAGAATAAGCCGTGTGAACATGGCCTTACTATTCCACTTGCCAAAGGGGTGTGTCCCTGCACACTCAGACCATAGCAGCACTGATTGGACAATGCCAGGCTGTGCAGAGACACACCCACAATTGGTAGCACATAGTTATCAATCTGTTCATACACTTTTAGGAGAATTAACAGAGAAATTGCACAACATAAATACATAAGAAAATATTTATCAGAATTGTTATTCTATGGGGAATACAGTTATTTTCTAAAACAGATATTTCAGAAGAAGCCACAGATTTTCCTTAAAGATACCCTGTCACATAGCTTATGCCCCCCTTGCTGAGGACAGCATAAACTAGTGACAGACATGCTGTTTCCAGCGCTGTGTCCCTTATTCTGTAAAATGCTGTAGTTTTAGAGTATTCAATGCTCAATATGTCAGTTTTCTGCCTACTCTACCAAAGAGGATTCCAGTTTATTCATGAGCCCTGCCTACCCACAACTGATTCTGCCTATAACTGTGAATAGGTAGAAAACTGTCACTAAACGGCAGGTGGACAGGGCTAGTTGATGGGTGTGGCTAGTACCTGCTCAAATATAAACTAGACTCCTCTCTAGCAGTACAGGTTGCAAACTATCAGATCTGAGTAGTAAACGCTCTAAAACTCCTGCATCTTGTAGAATAAGGGACACAGTGCTGGAAACAGCATGTCTTTCACTTGCTTGTGCCCCATTGACTTTGAACAGTACATTTTCTGTCAGAAATCCAGTGGAATAATATACCAGTTCCAAGATTAATTTACACGGTTTTTGTATTTGAAATCCGACCTGTCAAGGCTACAGCTCAGATGTTCTATTGAGGACTATGGAAATGGTTTACAGTCGGTTTCTCATCGGTATCAAAAATCTGAAAACCGACTGAAAAACCAAGTGAAAACCCTAACTTTGTAGACGTGCACTAAGATCATGGCTTGATGACATAGTGTAAATCTGGTGTATACAACAAACTGGAAGCATTGGTACTGTAAACTTACATAGTTGTAGAACTCACATAAGCATTGAGTCGTTTTGGAAACAAGCACATGTTGTGACACGTGGCAAATATTAACCTGTCCACTTTAAAGAAGTGAAAAAGTAATACGGAAATATTATGGATACAAAACAACAAGCAGTTTTATTAATAGCAGAAAGCGCTCAGTATCTATTGATGTTTTTTTCCATGTGAGCGACAACTATGGTGTTGTTCTAAGTGCGATTGTATCCTATACATCATAGAATTAGTCACTGGACAGTTACCGTATATTTTACAAATTGTAGCATGGTTTACAGTAAACAATAACACCTGCTCATGTGTAAATCTATACAGAGCCCTGGGAAACGTGCTTGTTCAGTGGATGACACTATGACCTCTGTGGTTACAATTAACAGGATTACATCAAGGGCACTGCTCAGGAAGCTACTCAAGTTGACCTAATCATTAAGATGTGACTGTGACATCAGTGCTTGAGTTGAATCATCAGTCACTATGCAGTAATACAGTAACTATATCTATATATCTATCTATCTATCTGGATATATATATCTATATACACACAATATATATATATGTTCAGTACATATATATATATATATATATATATATATATATATATATATATATATATATATATATATATTGAATACAGTATATATGTTTTCAGTATATATATTACTGTAAACAGTGCTAGTGTTTTATGACATGATACTCACTATGGGTGACATGTATGAACAGGGCTGTGCCAGTTTTCTGGTGTACTTTGCGCCAAAAAGAATGTATGAACAGGCGCACTCCAAACTTTGGCGCAATAAGTGCCTTTGTAATGCACCAAAGACACTTTTTAATGCATTAAAGATTAGGGGAATTCTGGGGGCATCGCACCACATTCGTAGAAGTAGACACATTGATGAATGTTTGACGTCAAATCTATGTGCAGAACAGTTAGAACAGCCAGACCAAGTTAAAGGTGGTGCCGGAGCCAGATTTGCTGTATTACAATGCCTGTATGTATGAACTGCAGAAGAACAGGGTCATACATTCTGGTACATTCTACACTGCCTTAAAGCAATTTAGAACTGGTCTGTCAGTGCCAACATTCATACATGTCGCCCTATGTTTCTTATACTGTGGGATAGTCTACACTTACACTAGATGGTACACTTACACTGTACAGATTTATTACTATATGATAAATATGGCACAGGTTTTGACACTTTTGTGTAACTTTACACCATTTATTAGTTGGCTTAGTTTGTGCTAATAATTGTACCAAATTTGGGACATTGCTTGGCGCATGGTGTTGCATTCTAACCTATGGCCCCATTCTATGAAGCCACATCTATTTTTACAAAGCCATTCCCTTTTGCTGAATGCAGTACAGAATTGTCTAAAAACACATAATAAATGTGGTGTTAAGCATGTACGCCAGTATATTGTGGCAAATTGTGCCAAAATTCTGGCACAATTGCCATAATAAATATGTCCTTTTACATGTGCTTCGTAAGGTTTTTCTCCCATGTTAACATCTTTTATGATATGCTATCACTTTATCAGTGGTAGGGGTCTAATGTCTTAGACCCATATGGATTCTGAGAATGAAGGGGACACAGCAGTGACTGAGCTATCATGAGCTGGCCCATTCATTTGAATAGGAGCCTGTTGCAGTTCCACTTTGCAGACAGAAAAAGAAAATGGTTAAATGCTGCATCTCCTTTTTTCTGCTGCTGAGGTAACCAGGTCTATAGCTATAGCAACAAGCGCTGACAGCCTATCAGGATAGATCAAACAGGTCTGTAGCTATAGTGACCTGAAGAGCTGATTCAGCCCATACAAGAGGGGATATCTAGGAATAGGTAGGACACTGTTAATGGACACATATTGCAAAGTAACTTGTTTTTGCAAGATCTTTAACATAAAAAACAATCCTTTTAATGAGACAACCCCTTTAATGTTTGCTTTATAAGTTATTCATTTTATAATAGGATAAAAGAAATACACACAATAAGTCAGTGTGTAAGTGAAATAGCAAAGTGTTTCATGGACATTTAGGTTAAGTTATTTGACAACTGTGCTTTAAAAATAGAAAGCCACGCTCTGGTCATTCACAAATAGAACAGGAGGCATGATTGTGTTTTCCATTTAGAATATGTCTAATAAATTACTAGTATGTTTTTTTCAAAGCCGGTTTTTCAGTTTAATATGCTGGCTAATGTAAAGGCAGAGTATAACAGCTAGGAGTCCATACTCCTACTAGCTAAAACTGTAGAACGAAATGTATGCTGTTTGGCTAGAAGGAGCACGGGGCTAATACAGTGGACTCATAGTTCAAAGTATTTATGAGAAGTGTACGCCCACCGTCTCTCCCTAGTGCCCTTGACCCTTTAGGTCAGTGATTGACAGGCTGCTCTGTATATCTGCTTGTGTGTGCATACACAGCAGCCTGTCAATCATTGACCTGAAGAGGAAGTGGGGTGGGGGGCACTATCATTAGTAATATACCAGGGTCATAACTATGAATCTATTGTATTCCTTCAGTGGTCCTAGTAGCCAACTAGGCTACTAAACTTTTTTGTGCCATTTTGGCTGCTAAGAGAAGGGACCTGAAACAGTAATATGCTTTACACATGAAAGGGTATATGTACAGACAAAGTCAGGCATTAAACAGTAACAAACTAATTAACAATTGAAACAAGAGAAATGAGGGTCCTGTTCATAAGAGCTTACAAACAATTTAGGGAACATGGATGGCACAATGCTCTTTTGATAAGGTCCAACTATTTTTTTATGATGAAGGTAGGGTAATATCCTAGTATACATATAACTGCATAAGCCAGTCACCCAGCTAGTATGTATCTATGCCCAGATGTGCAGTGCATTAGGGTTCAAGGAGTGTGGGTGATAATATTGAATGAAGAGATTAGGTGTTAAGGAATAATGAAAAGGTAGGGGTTGGGGTGAATGTAAAGGCTCCAGAAAATGGAATCTGATAGGCAAGTCTAAAAAAAGAGGTGTTTTTGCAGTACGCTTAGGATGTGGGGAATTAATCTGACCTTCTAGGGTAGCACATTCCCAATGAACTGGTGCAGTGTAAGAAAAGTTTTGGAGATGAGTGTGAGGTTTAACTTATGAAGAAATGAAGGTGGGGGTACTAAATTAAAATTGTATTCCTTAGTAGTGCAATGGGTAGATACATCAGTGTTGTAATTGGAGAAAAAGATAGTCCTGGTTGTTAAATTCAGGATAGACTGGAAAGGGAAGACTGATCGGTAATGAGTTACAGTAATCAAGATAACAATGAATTACATCATCTATACAGATTTGGCTGTAAAAAGGGGTAATCTCTAGAGATCTGAATTTAAAAGTAGTACTATAGTCTGAAATGGAATTATCAGGGTCAGGTAGGCTAGAGGCTAGTGGAAACTCAAAAAAGTTCAGATTTTGAAAAATTCAGACCAGCAGAAGAGGAAAGTCAATAAAGTCAGAAACGGCGTGAGAAGAAGACTAGCTGAAATAAATATGTATCTTCATGTGCAGGAAAATTAGTAGGTTGGAAAAGGTCAAGGGAGGAGGTGAAAGATACAATAGAAACTGAGGGACAAATAGGAAGATTAGGCTGGGAAAAGGAATGTTAAGTTACCCATGAGTGGTGGTGTTTCACAACAGATGAAATGGGGGAAGACAGGCAGCAAAGAGACCAAGAAACTGACTAGGTACATCTGGGTGAATTAGATAACCACCACTCACAAGGGAAATAGGTAAAGGAGACTGAAGGCATGGGGTACTAGGACTATGACCTAGAAAGTGCAGTGTGAAGAAAGAAGCACACCTGCTTCTCTACTTTACCCTCACGTCTGGGAGTGTGAGAAAAATGTAGACCACTATAATATAGGGCAGTAGAGGAAGGGATGACAGATTGTTAAAGCCATGCTTCTGTTAGAGCCAGCGAGTGACGAGAGTTTCAAAGAAATAACTCAGGACATTCAGTAAATTAAGCAGTTAAAGTTAGCAAAAGAAGGTGGACCAGGGTTAAGAGAGGCTTTCTTTGCAAATAGAACATGGGGAATAGAAAGAAGTAACAGATGGTTCAGTGATTTATAAAAGTGAATTTTGTGTTTCACAGTGGAATCAGATGGTTTAAGGTGATAGAAGAAAGTGAATAGTACAGGTGAAATGTACATTAATGAAAGGAAAAAGCTTGCCCTACTGTATCCTTTTGACTTCTTGACTTTACCAAACAGTAAAGGAATAATGGAGGTGTGAATAGAACCTTATATATCTCTTGTTTTTAGCACATTAAAAATATAAGTCCAATATATCCAGGGTGAAATAAAGCTATTTTAGAGATCAAATCATGTTCCATAGGCTGCTATAGTGGAGAGAGGCTACAGTGTATCATGCTGGATGCAGTGTTCTATGGAGGACAAAGCACATCCATGCATTAGATGTCCAGACCACTGCCATAAATGAGAACTTTGTAATATTCTGCATTTCCTGCAATGGCAGGGCATTGAATTAAACATTTCCTGCCAGTGTTCTCAACAGATAACAACTATCTAGTAACATGACTACTTTTAACTAGCTTAGTATTGGAGGACCCTTTTAACAAAATTGGATTGTCCAAAACAGACAACCTAATTGTTATATTCACAGCCTACAATAATTTATACTTACTATCAGAATGCTTATTCTAAAGCTGAATTTAGATATCTGCAGTTTCTAGGATTTCTTAGCTATAAATGTGAGCTATTCAGATGCATTAGTGCTTAGATAAGGCTCCTTTAAGGGGGCATGCAGGAATATTTAGTATTATTACTAAAATAGTATATAAATGCAGAGGTAATAAGATTTAGCATATTTCTATATAAAATTGTACAGTTTAGTGAGAGAGAAAAATGTACATGTTGCCAATGCGACCACTGTGAGTCTTTTAAATTCCCACTGTTATCTGTGTCTTTACATACATAGATAACTGTGTCAGCAGCTATGTGCTCTGCAGCCCTGATAGGATAGCGCAAGGTTACTAAACCCTTCCTGTTTAGTAACAAAGATAAGAGCAGAGACTGAGAAGCAAGTTCCTGCCCTGACAATCAGACATATCAGGGAGTTGTCAGGCCATTGTTACTAGTGCAAAGAGGTGGTTGGTAACCTAGAAAACAATCTGCAAACAAACAAGAAATACTGCTGTATCTTTGAAATGAAGCAAAATAAGAATAGTGGTATATTTGGTAGTAGTCTTTATTTATCTTTGCTTACATGTTTAAAGATAATCACTAAGATAGGAATTCTCATTAAGCAATGTAATAGAGTCTTCGAAATCATCGTTCTGTGTCTTCTATAGTTCCTGTAAAAAAATTTTTTCTTTTAAATATGTTTTTAGACACGAATACATTATTACAAAGGTATTTAAACATATTGTAACAGCATATTAGAATGCAATGTAAAAAGTGATACATTATTAATAATATACTATACATTTTTTTGTTATGACTGATAACATTTTGAAATAAAAGGCCCTTCCCACGGAGATAAATTGCAAAGACAAAAACAATGGTTGTTTTGAAAGAAAAGAGATTTCACAATGGTGGTATCCTGATTGGAAGGAGAATGTGCAATCTGATCTACTGTCAAGACAAAACACAGGAGGTGAAGAATTACAGTGAATAATTGCCATGTAGAGGTCTATGTGCTTACATCCTCGTAGAGGATCTGCTTCAATTGGCACTGAAAAATAAATATATAATAGCAAACATCAACAGATATTGCATATTTTTTCTTTATTTTTTAATTATCAAATTAATAAAGCAAAAAACATAATTCAAGCTGATTTATTGCAAGTACATGTGGAAGTTACAATAGTTAAAATAGTATGCAGTATGGTGCTGAGGTTGGGAACGGTTCATCACCGGAATGAATATGGGTCCAGAGGTGTGTAAAGTGCTTCTCTTCCCCCCAATGTCTGTAGCATACTGCATGTTAAAAAATAAGGTAAGCAACCCCTTAAAGGTGATCATACACACAAATAACTCTCTGAAGGAACTGTTGGCTTGATCCCAAAAAAACAACATTTTGCTATTAATTTTGGAAAAAAAAATCATTAGATGTATGCTCAATTAATCAACATTTTGCACCTAAAGATGTGAATTAACTAGGACTGCTTTATACTATATTTGTATATAACTGCTAGGAAAGATTAAAGGGGTTGTCTCAAAAAGCTGTTTCACAGAGCCACAGGCAACTTTATGCTCCTACTTCCTGGTTAGGCTGTAAGATGTTCTATAGCAGTGATTGGCATATCAGCTTTGCTTACATGGCTTATTTGGATGCTATTTGGACGGTGATTTTTCAGCGTTCAAAACAACATCAAAACTTCACCTGCAACGTGCTTCTTCAGAAGAGGTTTTGGATGAGGTTTTGGACGAGGTTTTCAACACTGTTTACACCCATACAAATTAATAGCCAAGGCAAAAACTGCATCGGAAAATGCTCCAAAAATATGTCACAAACGCACAGAGAAACACGTCTAAAAATGCACTCGGGTTTTTGCCGAGGTTTTGAAGCTTTACATTTATTCCTATGAGAAATTTTAGCCCTGAAAATGCTTCAAGAATTGACATGATGTTTCTTTTTCAGCGCCCAAAGAAGCGTCTAAAACCTACGTTTTAGAGGCTGTTTTGATGCTGTTTCCGGAGCAAAAATACTTCGAAAACCGCTCAGAAAACGTGGTCAAAATCAGCCATGTGAACATACCCTAGACGTATGTTTACATGGCGTTCTTTACGTAGATGCCTGTTTGGATCCGTGTTTCGGACCCAAAACGGGCCCAAACATGCATCTATGTAACAATGTGCAGCGTGATTTACATTAGTTTCAGTGTACAACACGCATCAGCGTTCAGACGTCTGAATGCCACTGTGTGTTTTACATGCGTCTTTCTGATGCATCTTTCGGATCCGTTCAAAGAATTGACATGTCAATTTTTGATCCATTTTACGCAGCAGACGCCCTATTTAGAACTGTAGGGTGCGTTTCTGCTGCACAGGAAATGCATCCAAACACGCAGCACAGTTTGGGTACGTTTGGATATGTTTTATGCAGCGTTTTTCAGTCCAATTTTTGGATTGAAAAATGGATCGAAAAACGCAGTGTAAACATACCCGTACAGTGACATGACCATAAAAACAAACTCCTATGATAGAGATAAGACTCAACAGGGAATGACTCACCATGGTTGGAGGACAGCTTGGAGAAATAAGAGCAGAGACAGGTGGTTGGTAACTTAGAGAAACTTGTGTAAACAAGTAGTAGATGAAATCTCCTTTTATCTCCCAAACAAAGTAAAATCAACAATGTATTTGTCAATAGTTTTTATACAAAGGTAAAAGCCAGTCATTGTTGTGAGAAAACCCCTTTAAATGGGTTGTCTCACTACATTGATTCATCTTACCTCAGTCCTGTTTTTCTGGTTTCAATTTGAATTCAGGGGCGTGTTTACTTGCTTCCACTAGGCTGCAGTAGAAGCCAGGTCTGTAGCTATAATGACCAGCACTGGCAGCCTATCAGGATAGATCAAACAGGTCTGTAGCTATAGCGACAGGAGGAGCTGATGCAGCCCATATAAGAGGGGATATCTCAGTATAGGTAGGACACTGTTAATGGACATGTATTGCAAAGTGACTTGTTTTTGCAAAATCTTTAACATAAAAAGCAATCCTTGTAGTGAGACAACCACTTTAAGTTAGATATATGACAAGAAACTTCACAATCAGGCTTGGACTGGCCCACAGGGGAATAGGGGAAACCCCCGGTGGGCCCCTGAGCATGGTAGACCTAAAGTTGTTTTTTAACTCCATATACATTCTCAGAAGAGGCAAAAAAGCAGAGAAAGAGAAGCAAAAAGCAAGAAGCAGAGTATAGGAGGCATCTAAAGACATTTACAGTAGGTGTAGGGTGGCCCTAAAATACACTCCACTGGTGGGCCCATACAAACTCAGCTGGTGGGCCCCTGGAGTCAACTCCACCTGTGGGCCCCAGGCCCCCCAGTCCGACACTGTTCACAATAACACTTCAACCTCAATGATGTCAAGAACAAAGGAGGCACAATGCTTGTTAAAGCACAAATACTATTTCATTATTTCAGCTATTGACATGGGTAGAGGAACTCCGGCTGCTACACACGAATGAAGTCTGCAGAGTATCATTATTAGCTGAATTTTCTCATTTCTTTCTGTACAATGCTCGGTATGCCTGTAAAATATAGAAAGGCACAAAAATAGTGCAGACAACCTGAGCTTAAATGTTCCAAGAAAAATCTTTATTTGGATACTCACAAAAGCAGTGTCGATATAAACTTGATAAAATCAGTTAGAAACAAGTTTGTCTGTGGAACTATGGTAGATACCCAGTGACTGGAATTAGGCATTTACAGAACTATGACACTACAGTGGTGTATGATATCAATCATTTCTTTTTTATAGGTCAACACCCCTATCTCTGTTGGCATTAACTATAAATAAGCATAATCTCCATTTACAGTCCTGTAGAGGAGGATGCTGTGCCCAGCTACAGAGGGTTGTCTGATACTGCACCTGTTCACTTGGAAATAGATGACATTTTTAAAGAAATTCTACATGCAGTACAGGCACCAGTTGAGCAGACCCATAGCATTCCTAAGACTTACTTAAAAGAAACCATGCTTCAAATACTTTGGGAATATCTTGAATGCTTATTAGGAAAACAGAGAAAGTATGCCTAATGTAAAAGTTGTAAAATACATTGTAAGCCTTGCTTCCAAATTGTCTCAGGGAAATGTGGCCTTGTTGTATAAAGTGACCAAGTGCACTTCATGTTTTATTTTTTAGTATAGTTAAGAAATTGTTGATTGGTTGGTATGGGTAACGAAACAACATTTTACTCTGAGACAATGTTCATTCATGAGAACTGAGAAGCGTTGAATAGCTGACAAAAGGTTTTTTTTAATTTTTTTATTTGTTGTTGTTTTAATAAGACACCAGAAGCTTAGTATTTATTTTTCATCGGAATCAGGCAAGCCCTTTTAATACCAATGCAGTTAGCATGATATAATCCCCATTCCAGTCAACAGGAATTGCTGCTATGGACTAACTGAATTGACTAAACATGATGGCAGTCATGTGACCTCCTTGCATGCAGTTAGTAACAGGTTACATTAATTTTTACACCGTTCACTCTTTGGTATAAAAAGAGTATCAAAGTGTCATATCTTCAGTGTTGTCCTGTGAAAAGAAATGATACCATATTTACAAAAATGTGATGGGGGTACTCACTTTTGTGAGATACCTACCTACCTAATGGGGGACCTATACATCTTTGTAACTACTAAGAGGTCCTATATACCTATTTACCTACTTGGGGGACTTATGTACCTGTCTACCGATTTTCAGGGGGGAGCTATATACCTACCTACTGAGGGAACCTATATACGTACCTCACTACTGTTGGGGACTAAATAAATTACCTATAGCGGCCATACAGGCTCGGACTGGCCCACAGGGGAATAGGGGAAACTTCCGGTGGGCCCCTGAGCATGGTAGACCTGCATATACATCCTTGAAAGAGGCAGAAAAGCCGAGAAAGACAGGCAAAAAACAAGATGCAGAGTATAAGAGGCATGTACAGTCGTGTACAGTAGCTATAGAGTGGGCCACTAAAATAATCTCCACCGGTGAGTAAAATATATACATCTATATACATATCTGTCTACCTACCATATACCTACCAAGGGGCTATATATCTGCTTAACTACAGAGTGGTCCAGTATTCCTACCTACTGGCTGTGGGGGTGTCCATGTACTTCCCTATCTAATGGAGGCCTATATAGAAATGATGGGTGACTCCAATCTCACACAGCAGGCACCCAGCTTTCCTATCATAGAAAAGCAGGTTGCTTTGAGGGATGATGCGTGCTTTCCTATATAGGCCCCCATTAGGTAGGTAGGTATATTAATATTTTTGTGTGGTAAATTATGCACAGATAAGTCATGGCTAGAAGAAATCATCATGATGATCTGGGCCAAATGGAGATGAAAAAGGAAAGTGAAGGACTCATCAGAGAAGACGTCTCCTGTGAGTCACTGGCTGCAACAGGACTATAATCACTTATACATCTGCAGAACTTGTGTGCAATTGGTAGTTACGTGTGGTGGTGGCATTTGGTCATGGTCTGGAAGTATTATTTGGTCCTTAAATAATAATATTATTGGGTCTTGGTATTGTAGATTTTTTTTTAATGTCAAAATAAGACGTATGGTATATTTGCTCCATGTATACTTTATAACTGTTATTTATAAGGTATTACACTATCATACAGTACGTAGGTGAGAGGTTTTTAAAAACTTAGGGTGCATTTACATGCTAAAGACCAAATACTTGTCGGAAATGCCGACCGCTATTTGGTCTTTTTGTGGCATGCAGGGGGCGGCTTTTCTCCGCGGTTTGCGAATTCAAGCCCTCTCCCTTGCCACCCACATGTTCATGTTCTGCCCAAAAATCGAGTGGAAGAATGAACATGTTCTAAGTTTTTAGGAACACTGGTGGTGTAAAAAAACGTCTGGCGGAAAATCCATGCAGTGGGGAATGAAGTCTATGGGGGAGCGTTGCATGTCGGTTTTCAGATGGTTTGTAAAACCGCAAACTCTCTAAAGAACCAATAAATAACTTGTGCCATGGGGACAACTGAGCAAATAATAACACAGGTTGTTTCATGAATCTAGCAATGCCCATGGTTTTCCTTCTGTTTTAGTACCTTTAAAAAAAGAAAAACATTCTTCATCTCTTAACTGTGCTGCAGCGCCATTTTCTGTGACCAATAACTTTTTTGTTTTTCCACCAATGGACCAGAGTAAGGGTGCATTTGAAGTTTTTTTCTTATATGGTGTACAGTGTATGGGATAAATGATGTTATATTTTAATAGATTGGACTTTTACTGACACAGAGACCAACTATGTAACTTTTTTTTATTTGTAAAATGACAAAGGGGTGGGGTGATTTGAAATTTTTATATTTTTATATTTTTTAGTTTACTTTTTACTTCTGAAACTTTTTGCCATGGTAACCCATCAGCACCCTGAAATCTTGTCTCAGTAATGTCGATGTCGATCCCTGCCTGCTCAGAGAGGGTATTGTTTTAATAGAAATGGAGGATAAAATTAATATCATATATTACACATTGAACTCTGTTAATATACCTCCCCCCAAAAAAAAACCCCCAAAACCCAAACTGAATATTATGTTGTTGTGCACACTTAAAAGGGCTTTTATGCTATTACATGCAAGTATTTACACTATATGGTAAAAAGTTTTTTTTTTTTTCTTGACAGTAGAACATTGAAGACCGTCAACTTGATCAATACTATTTAGTTAATCTTTCACTGTCTGGAAATTCTTTTGAATTTTTTGTGTTTTTGGAGTAAATGCCCTTATTTTTTCAAAACTTGGCTATTAAAATAATTGTCATTAATTTTTGGCTACAGGAAAGGAGCTTAGCTCACATGACTAGCAATGTGTATACCTTGTGAGTGATGTCTAACTCCTGTTAGACTCCAAGAAGTGGGTATAGTAATATAAGGACACACTGTTTATTATAGTCTGTAGTATAAAGAGAGGACAAAAAAACATAGCTGGATATCTTCCAAGGACTGCAGCTGCTATTCCCCACTGTTTCCCTAATGCTTTACAAGTTCTAAACATAAATTCTAAAATCCCAAGTGGTGCCAAACTACAAATAAAGGGTCTACAAATCTGTGGAATAATTATAATCTTTTGATTACTTTTTCACAAAGGAGCAATCATTTTCAAAATCAAGATGTGTGATCATGGCTTGGACATGTCCCTATCCAATATCCAAGCATAATCTTTACAATATATTCTATACTTAATGATATAGCATTTGCATACTTCCTTTAAAGAAGCATTTAAAATACCTGTTTTTTAGACGTTTATGTATTTCCTTGCTTGCCATTGTTTATGATGTTCATAGCAGTCTTTAACGATTTTGATATAGTGATAGGACCATCCTTACTACTGGGTAACTGTGATGTAGCAGCAGTGTCAGTGGGCGGTATAATGATTTTAGGGAGGAGATTGGTCACATAGGAAGTGATCTGGAAAATCACTGCTGATTCAGTAATACCTTTAAAGAAGGAATAAGAAAGAAACAGCAGAACACACAGTTAGGCTGGGTTAACACGGCGTATAGAGATGCATACCTATGTGTGCCGCTATACGACTGCTGTTGAAAGTATGCACTAGCCAGCATGTACTTTGAACAGTGATCTGGCCCGGCTCCCGTTTACTTTCACTTTCCTCAGTGCGTAAGCGCCCAAAAGAAGTGACATGTTCTGTGTAGTAGGGAGTACGCCAGAAAATCGAGTACTATGATTTTACCATATTTGCGGGGTGTATTTCAGGTGCATTGCAGCGTAGTTATGCCCCAAAGTATGCATAGAAAATATGTTGTGTGAACATACCCTCATAGGAGACGAGACTCCAGAGTTATTTTACAGAGAACACAGGAATTTACTAAAACAGAAAATTCGTAAATACTCGCCAATCCTCTTTAACCCGTTAAGGACCCAGCCAGTTTTGGCCTTCCTGACACAGCCCTATTTTTGAAATCTGACATGAGTCACTTAATGTGAGAATAACTTTTTGACACTTTAACCTGTCCATGCGATTTTGAGATTGTTTTCTCGTGACATATGGTTCTTTAAGTGTGTCAGAAATTTTTATCCATACAAGCCTTGTTTTTTTGTCCAAAATATCAAAATTTCATAAAAAAAGGGGAAAAATCTGTGATTTTGAAAGTTTCCAAATTTCTGCGTACAAGACAGATAATTATTCACACAAAATAGTTTATAAACTAGCATCTACCATATGTCCACTATAGGTTGGGGATCATTTTTTAAATGTTCTTTTTTATATCATTAGAGGGCTTAGAAATTTAGTAGTAATTTTTCACATTTTCAAGAAAATTTGTAATGTACATTTTTTTAATGACCAGTCCAGTTCTGACGTGGCTTTGAGGGCCTGCATGTTAGAAACCCCCATAAATGACTTTATCTAAGAAACTAGACCCCTTTAAAGTATTTAAAACAATGTTTAGCAAGTTTGTTAACCCGTTAGGTATTTCACAGAAATTAAAGCAAATTTGGAGGTAAAATTTCAAAATTTCCCTATTTTTGCAGATTTTCAATATTTATCCATTATTCACTGGAATAAGTTAAATGTGGCTAGGTAAATGCAATGTAATATTCATTTCCCCCAGGTCTGCCGTTTTTAGAAATATCCCATATGTGGCCTATGGCATTATTTGGCTCAAACATAAGCCCCAGAATAGGAGGAGCACCTACTGGACTCTGGGGTCTCATTTTCCAATGCAATTTTATTTAGGCGCCCATTTCAGGTTTGAGGAGGCCCTAAGGTGCTAAAATTTAAATAAAACCCCCCTAAAAAGACCCCATATTAGAAACTAACACCCTTAAGGATATATAAGGTGTGTAGTGAGTATATCGACGCCACAGGTAATTCACACTTTTTTTTTAGCATTAGGCTGTGAAAATTAAAAAAATATTTTTTCCAATATCTGCATTTTAGTTTAAAAAATGTTTCATATTTACAAGGAATACTGGAAAAAAAAAACAACAAAACTTTGTTAAACAATTTCTTCCAAGTTTTGGCATACCCTACATTTTGGGTGTAAACTGCTGTTTGGGCGCAATGGCAGGGCGTACAAGGGAGGGAAAAGCTATTTGGCTTTTGGAATGCAATTTTGGGGGGGCCATGTCGCATTTGCAAAGCCCCCAAAGTACCGAACAGGGGAAACCTTCCAGAAGTCAACCCATTTTAGATTCAAACCCCTCAGGATCTGATTTAGGGTTTATTGTGCATTTTGGGTGCACTGGTGTTCCATTGTTTTCTTTAGCATTGGGCCATGAAAATGGGGAGGGGGGGGGAAACGCAGTTCCACCATTGTTTTTTTGGGCTTTAATTTTACAGCGTTCGCCGTGCAGTGTAAATGATGTGATAACTTTAATATGGGGGTCGGTACAATTGCAATGGTATAAATTTTATATAGTTTTTAATGTTTTATTACTTTTACACAATAGAAATAAGTCTACAAAAAATGGCGTTTTTATGTTGTCCTATTCTGACAGTCATAACTTTTTTATTTTGCCGTGTGCAGAGCTGTGTAGGGCCTTGTTTTTTGCGGGGTGAATTGATGCTTTTATTGGTACCATTATAGTGTGCATACAACAATTTGTTCACTTTTCATTAAGGTTTTTGTGAGGCGTTTTGAACAAAATACAGCAATCCTGGTAGTGTTTTTATATTGATTTTTCATAGCGGTCACTGTGCGTTAGATATGACATGCTAGATTTACTCAGCAGGTCGATTTGGTTACAGAAATACCCAATTTGTATATATTTTTTATTTTTTACTGCTTTTATACAATAAAAACACTTTTATTCCCAAACAGGAAAACACATTTTTGCATCACCATGGTCTGAGAGCCATAACTTTTTTATTTTTATGTGTATGGAGCTGTATACCGGCTTGTTTTTTGTGGGATGAGTTGACGTTTTTATTGGTATCATTTTTGGGGGGACAAGACTTTTTGATCAGTTTTAAATCCGTTTTTTGGAAGTCAGAGTGAAGAAAATACTGCAATCCTAGTAGTGTTTTTTATTTTTATTTTTAACATCGCTCACTGTGCAGTATCCGTAATAAGTTAGCTTTACTCTGTGGGTCAATACGATTATGGCGATACCCAATTTATATAGTTTTTTTTATGTTGAAACACTTTAAAAAAAAAAGTGTTTTTAGTGTGTAAAAGAATATTTATGCGTCGCTGTCTTCTGAGAGCCATAATTTTTTTTATTTTTCGTATCCAGAGCTGTGTTAGGACTTTTTTTTTTGCGGGATTAACTGACGTTTTAATTGGTACAACGTTGGCGTTTATAGGGGTTTTTGATCACTTTTATTCCATTTTATGTGCTGCGGGATGAACAAAAATCTTAATTCTGTGATTGTTTTTTTTGTTTTTTTTTACGGCGTTCACCGTACGGGTAAATTAACATGACAGATTTTAGGGCAGGGCGTTACGCACGCGGCGATACCAAATATGGGTACTTTAATTTATTTTGATCTTTTTGGGGGCCGATTGGCATTTGTAAAGGGGGAAAAAAAGGCGGTGTAAGTGTTTTATATTTTATTTTTTCGTGTTTGTGTTTTACATGTTTTCACTTTTTTAACTTTTTTTTTACTTTTTCACATTTTTTTTTTACTTTTCCCCATAGGGGATTTGAATGAGAGATCTTTAGATCTCTTTAGATCTCTCATTCAATAGGAATCAATGCACAGCTTGTTGCTATGACTGGTTCCTATGACAACGTCAGTCACGATGCCGGGCCAATGCCCACAGAGCACGGCCGGGCATCGTGAAAGTCACAGACAACCCGGAAGGCATTCTTTTGCCTTCCGTGCTGTCTGTCAGAGGGCAGGAGCTGCACGGAACGTGCGATCCGTGCGCTGCTGCCGCCCGACAGAGACGCAGGAGGGGGCGATCTCCTCCTGCGTCTCTCTTAAGTTATTGCGAACCCCGATCGTCGCGATAATTAAGGGGTTAACCGGCCCCCCCCCGGAGCGGGTCGGGGTCGGGCCGACGCTGCGGAAAGTCAGCTGTAATATACAGCTGACACCCCGCGCCCCATCGCCCCGAACTCTGCTTTAGAGTTCGCGCGATCCTCAGGACGTATCCATACGTCCAGGTGCGTGAACCCCCAAACCACCTGGACATATGCATACGTCTAAGGTCGTGAAGGGGTTAACTGCAGAAATATACATCACTGGGTGACTGACATGCTTCTAAGAATCAACATTATTATATGGTTAAAGGGGTTGCCTCACTACAAAGATTAGCTTTCAACATGTAGGGAACACTAAAAAATGTTTTCCAAATATATTGCGTTCTTCAGTTTTCTTTTTGTTAAGGAGCTACAAATGATTTTATCACCTTCTGAGCTCTCTCTGGTTCCCCAAGTGACCGACCTGTGTACTTCTCCCCCCTGATGTTTGTTCTATCTGATAACAGGGAGTGAAGTCATCACACAGAACTCAGCACAGTCAGAGCTTGTTTGTTATCTGATCTTTCAGACATTACTTTCAGTAATTACTACTGTTTGCTTTAACTCAGAAGCTTCTCTGGTCCTGACAGCATGAGATTTATCTAATTAGCAGAAGTCTGAATACACAGAGCTCATATGCTAATTACAGACAGCTTGACCAGGAAGTGACAGAGCAAAGCAGCATTATTTCATTCATGCATCCTATGAAACTTTGAGATGAGATAACCCCTTTAACTAGTTAAAGAGAAAATCCAGGAAGAAATGATCTTTTGACATATAGACATACGTAAATATGACATCACTGGGCCTCCATGACATCAGACACCGAGACCCTGATATTGTCAAGGTTCAAGTTCATAGATTCCCACTGGTATGTTCTTGCAGGTCTTTGCCTGACATGTTAGATAATCAGTTTTGGTTGGAGTTTACTCTTTCAGCATGACAGTATAAATCACTTGGTCAGTGTTTAAAGACATTTTTACAGACATAAGTAGCAGATTTACTTTGGACTACTGCTGCAGAACTATGTATGTTCTTATTCCTAGCTTTTTATTTTGTTTACAGATGAAAGTAGCCTGTCACAGTGATCAAGCTATATGTTCTTCAGGCAGCATGTTATAGAGCAGATTGATGTGTAGTTTTGTGGGGAAAGATTCAACAAAACTTGTAATTTATTCCTTTAAAGGGTGATCCGGGATCTAACAATGCTCATTGGCCTGTCGGGGCATGAGTAAAATTAGAAGATACAACTCACACTTACCTCCTGGACGCTCCCATTCACTCCCGGCTACCGGTACGTTCATCCCGAAAGTAGCTAGTGAACGTTCATCATTCATGTGACAGGTGCAACCAATCACAACGTCATCTGCATGTGACCTCTATGGCCTGCAATTGGCTACAGCTGTCATGTGAATGAAGACTGTTCAGTGCTACAGCCAGGATGAACGGACCGGCAGCTGGGAGTGAGCGGGAGCGTCCAGGAGGTAAGTATGGGTTTTATCTTCTATTTTCACTCATGCCCTGACGGACCAGCGAGCAGTGTTAGATCCCGGAACATCCCTTTAATTTATGCTTTTTCTGGGTAAAGGAGTGCAGTGAGTGGCCTTCCTGGTATGAGGGTGCATACAATGATAGCTGTCAATCACTGATAAGACCGCCTACTGGACACTTCAACCCAGAATAAACAAATAAAATTAATGAATTACAAGTTCTACTATATCTTTCCTAACAAAATTAGGTATCAATCTTCTCAGCTCCTTCCACTCTACAACATGCTGCCTGCAGATTAGATAGCATGTGTAATGTGATAGTTTACCTTTTAACATTAACTAAAAGTAAAAAAGTTCACATCTTCTTTAAAACGGTAGTTAATGAGATTAAGAACAGCAAGTAGGATTATTGAATGTGGATTAGTTTCTTGCTTTCTAGAGATTCATAAGGTTTCTAATTATATATATGTATATATATATATATATATATATATATATATATATATATATATATTTATAGTTAGAAACCTTATTATACACATGCACACGTACACGCATGTGTATAATTGTAATTACATCCTGACAGAAGTGCAGAAAGTTTTTAGGTAAATCCCATAAAAAAGCAACAATATGTTTCTCATTATGAATTAGCTGTACATCAGCACTTTATAGGAAGCATATTTATTCCCTGATCGAGTGCAGTGTACAGGGTAATTTATGACCACACATACAACATTTTCTCTCATTTTGGTGATAATACATATTTATTACATCCGTTGTATATTCTTATAATTCACATTTGCTCCAGCAATAAAGCAGATATACCATATATTTATCATATATACAGTATAAATAGTTAGAAACCTTATTATGCACATGCACACATATACATATGTGTATAATTGTGATTACATCCTAATAGAAATGCAGAAAGTTTTTAGGTACATCCCATAAAAAAGCATCAATATGTTTCTCATTATGAAATAGCTGTACATCAGCACTTTATAGGAAACATTTTTATTCCCTGCTCCAGTGCAGTGTACAGAGTAATTTATGACTTCACACATACAACATTTTCTCTCATTTTGGTGATAATACATATTTATTACATATGTTGTATATTCTTATTATAATTCTCATTTGCTTCAGCAATAAAGCAGATATACCATTGTGTACTGATAATACCTTATGCCACTGGCATGGATTTATAATACACAACAGTGGGAAATTTGGATTCCTGACCCTTGAGCTTATTATTGGACTCTTACCACTTTTCAAAGGGTAATATCTAGTACTCAGCAGTAACTATACATTTATTCTTTGATGCAGAACATTTTCTTGATATTTAATACATCTCAAATTTAACTCACTATGTGGAGGAATAAATTAGTCAAATTCTTATTTTCTTAGGATTCTCGGAAAACCGTATTTCCCATGTTCTGTCTTTATGATACTCCGAATTGTTTGAATATTTTAAAATAAAGTGAAAAGTTGTGTTGTGCTGTCGTTTGTCGCATTGTCAATAACATAATAAAACCCTTACATTGTCACTAGCCTGCATTTTGCATTGGCACACTTCTCATGCAGAGCTTTTCAGTGTGGCCTTTCACTGAGAGTCATGCTCTCTTCCAGGCATACACACACACAGTGTTAGGTCTTCTATGGATGCTTTCATAGCTTTCTTGCGCAGTGTAAAACTTGGTTTTATATTAAGTAGGTGGACTGCTGATCTGCCGGCATGCCATTCTGGATTTGGCCTTTATGAATTGTTTTATAAGCTCTACAGCTGACAATAAACGCTTTATTAGGATTTTTCCAATTAGCAGCTATCGTGTCTACAAAACACTGATGATGACTGTGGTGAATGTGAAGTATTCATTGCTTTTGTAACGTAAATTTCAGGCTGGCACACTGAATAAAGCAACACTAAGTGACTTGTTATTTTCCTTCATGTTGCAGACTGAGAATGTTGATATCTGTCTGAGCTTTCTGGCAGCCCGAGGAGTTAATGTGCAAGGCCTCTCTGCAGAAGGTAAGACAATCCACTATACGCTAGCATGGTCTCCAGGCTCTGTTCTTTCATATTGATGATTTAAAAAGCAGATAATCTACATTTCTAAGCATTGATATTTATCATTTGAAGCAGTATAATTTCATGTTCCTTGAAATTTTTACTGGCTTTAACATCAATAACTTACCTTATGTCCTGAAATCTAGACATTCTGAACTATTAAAATAACCCAGACCTTGGATGACCTTAGAATTCCAATGTTAAAGGTACCTGAGGTTGGTTGTGTCAGCAGTAAACATTTCCAAGTCTTGTAGTGTAAACACAGTGTAGGAAGGTGATAAAAGTGGACGTCATTCAACCCAGTCATGGATGCTTATTGTTCATTTATGTTATAGCTAAGTTTGACCAAGTTGAACAAAAGCACACTAGGCATTAATTAGTATACAGTGAAGCCATTAAAGATGGTCGCTTATACCAAGGATATGACAAGGTTATGTCTAAATCGTAAGGTAACTGAACACAAGATATTATGTATTAAATTATTTTCTTTCATTATGATTTCCCAATATTAATATGATCTTACTTTCACTTCTGTCAGCTGTAAAACGGCATGTCACAGCTGATGTAGTATACCTCTTCCCAATAACTCATTGAAGCAATATTTCTTATTAGTCTGGTCTGCAAGGAAATGTCATGTGATTCCAACTAGCTCTGCTGAATGGAGGCTCACAAAGAAGAAAAATGTGAGAAGTTCTTTCCATAACCAGAACTTTGTTTAGTGGACTAGATATCTAAAAGCTCAGCGTTAATAGTAGGCTCTAGCATAAAAGGGTCTGTCTAGATGCCAAATTCCTGTTACGTTAAAGGAGTTTTGCCACGATGTAATGTTGACGGGTATTTAATCACTTTTCTAAATATATGTGATTACAAAAATTGCAGCCTGAGAGAGCTACAGGCTGCCTTACCTGCCCTTAGTTACTTCAAAGCTTGCATTAGATATGACCAGGCAGAGTGACAGGAGCTTAACTGGCACACTTCTTTTTTTTTTTATCATGAAAATTTTTATTATTTTATAAATTTTTCAAAATAACATATCATTTCAAGATTGTACATACAGTAAACAATAGAAACCAGTTCGCTAAGCATCCTATATTGACATGTAATTCAAACGGTATAGTTGTCCCGAACTCCATATACAGGTATTAATGACTTCTATAAACAAGACATAGTAAAACATAAAACATAACATATCGGAGCAAAAGTAAAATTAAGACATGCAAAAAAAAAGGTGGAGGCACACATTCTAGTAGGTACGTTAGGAGGAGAAAAGCCTAACTGGCACACTTCTTATCTGATGAAAGGGAGCGTGAAGAAGCTTTCAAGGGGCTGGGGAGAAATATTTTGTCTTTTGTATACAGAACCCACTAGTTGCAGTGTGATTATCTGAGTAGATCTCTGCTTTATCTGATGACAGGGAACATGAAGGAGCTTTCAAGAGGCGGTGGAGAAAGGTGTTGTTTTTGTATACAGAATCCACTAGTAGTAGTGTGATTATTTAAGTGAACATTGCACACAATCCCTTATGCATGGCTCTGTGCTCTGGCAGTCTCTCACTCAGCTCAGCATGGCTTGTTTGCTTTTGCTTCTTAGCAGATAAGGCAGGCACTTCCTGGCAAAACCCCTTTAAAGATGCAAGTCACACCTTTTCAGTCAAATAAAGAGAAGTTTATGGAGCAGATTTCCATTTCCTTTAGTGCCATAAATGTAACTATTATAATTATTAAAGGGGTTGTTCCAGATGGTGATAGTAATACAGTACACAAGAATGACTGAGCATAGCTGAGCTGGAGTAAATGTAGAGGAGGGCAAGTGGATTGGTTAGGAATATAGATTACAGTACCAAGGTTATCAAACGTGGGGTTATTCACCTTGGAAACACAACAGTTTAGCCAGCTTAATTACCATGTACAAATAAATGAATGAAAATTACAGACTTCTGTGATCTTTTTACACCTAGGCCTGTAACTATAACAATTAAACATCCTCTACATCTATAGAAATTAAGGTTTTACCATTATCTTAGGTGGGGATTCTTTACTCCAAGAGCAGTGAGATTATTGAATTCACTGCCACAAGAGGCTTCAATAGTGGGTTCATTGAAAAAGTTCTAAAATAGCTTAGATATAAAACAATATCACAGGTTATGGATACTAAAGTCTGGAGATATGTTAAGTCAGAAATTTATACTGATTGCCATATTTGGAGTTGGGAAGGAATTTTTCCACTTGTGTGGGGCATATGGCCTCTGCCTAATACAGGATTTTACCTTCCCCTAGATCAACACTTTAGAGTTATAGGAGTCCACTTGCATTTACACTTACTCATTTTCGTGGCCAACAGAGTTCTAAGACAAGCTCCCAATCTGTGAAGTTTGTATGCCCTTATTAGATATTTGGAAATGAAATGTTTAGTTAGGAAATTCCTTTAACCATTATACAATCGTTAAAACCATTTGGATTATTGTTGCTCTATAGCCAGATTAAGCTCATAAACCTCAGTGAAAATCTGTATGAACACCTCTCTGCTATGTTTCATGTATAACACTGGTTTGATATTATGTGGGCAGATGGACATTTGAGTCCCCTCAGGAACTCATGAGAGTGAAGGCTATCTCTGTACCCACTATAGCTTCCCTTGTGTCAATAACAAAGATCATGAGACAGGAAAGCAAATAAAAAATCACAAGAGAAGATGCAAGTAGCCTGAGGGAAAAGACTCATCTGTGTGGGTTAAATTTCCACAAAAAAACCTTATATGAAAAGTGTGAATTATTGTTTTTCTGTTGATTATGAGCATAAGTTTGGATCCTTAGGCTATGTTCACACAGCTTATTCTGGGACGTATTTCAGCCCGTAATTCACGCCGTACTGCGCGAATTACGGGCTGAAATACGTCCCAGACATTACGGTAATCCACAGTTCTCATAGGGAACTATGGTTTACGGCTCCTCTCACTGCTCGCATAATACGGCGAGCGGGGAGAAAAGTAACATGCTACTTATTCACGGCATATCCACGCCGTGGACAATGCACACACGGCGTAATTGCGGGGCGAAATACATCCCACAATTAAGCCGTGTTAACATAGCCTAAGGGTATGTTCACATAGTGTATGGTGGTGCACACAGGTATGTGCCGCAATATATGCTTGCTGTTGGAAGTATGCGCTGCCCAACGTGTACTTTGAACAGTGCAAGTTCTTATGTCCTATTTAGTTTTATATTCTTCTTTTAACATTGCACTCAATGAGTGCTATGATTGTACCGTATTTACGGGGTGTACTTTGATGCAATTACATACCAAAGTACACCCCACAAATATGTTGTGTGAACATACCCTTAATAATGATTCTGTTGTGTTCAAGTGGCTCATGTTACTAAGTATTAATCCATTTGAAATCATAAGAAAGAGGTTTTAAGGGAGGATGTAACTGTAAATGGGGTTCTAGACAAATATAAAATTTTTTTACATAGCATTAGCTCCTGTTGTATCCTTCCCTAATCATATTTGACCACTGAGACCACCTTTGTGGAGAGGCAGGGAACAGATAATATATAGAGCTGTATATGTAGTTGCGCCTAATAGTAACTGCTTAAATTGACGGTGTATGAAGTTTCACCCATGTTTGCATAGCGTTGTTTACATTCAACACAAGCATGTATTCATCTGTATAAACTGTCCTGTGCCCACTTTGCCTCCTACCTTCCAGAAATTCTCTAGAGATGCTCCCAACAGCTGAATTTTACTATAACATATATTAGAAAATATACTACATATGCTCAGTCTACTAGATTTGAATAGAACTAGCTGGGGGCAAGTGTTAGTGTACTGAAAAAAAAAATCTATCTTTGACACTGAACGGGTTAAGCAACTGCTAAAAGACTGCATATTGTTCTATAAAAACATTTCTGGATACTCTTTTCCTACAAGCAGAAATGTGTGTTTTTTTTAAATATAATGTAGCTTTCTCACAATACTTTAGGTGATGCTTCTTTTACAATATAAGGTGTTTTTGTTATCTTCTATGCACTTTTATTTTACTGTCTTTGTAAGTTCATCAATCTGTGTGTGCCAAATTTCAAAACCATATTTGTCCAAACTAAGGTAACTGAGATTGGCATATTATTTATACACTTGATTTGAAAAGATAACTCTCATCTGTGGACCAGATGATGCGTCTGTAGACCCCACCGTAAACTTTTCATGAGAACATTATAGACCACAAAGCATACTTTAGGGATGTCCAAGTGTATAATATTTATGTTTGACATAACAGTTTTCATGTGTTAGATTTTTAGATCCCTTCTTTAAACAAAACAGAATAGTAGCAATGCTATTTATCAACATATTACATAAAAAAACTTTTGATGCTAAACTAAACTTTGTGTTGTTTCTCTTGGATAAGCGCCTTGCTGCAATATGTGCTAGAAGAATAACAAAAGCATGTGCAATAATCAATGATGACTTTTATCTCTGTAGTACAAAACATATGAGTACAGTAAAAAGTATTCAGTGGCTTTTTTGGAATGCTGCTCACCTTAGGGTACATTAATATAAGGTTCTTCAAAGTAAATCCCTGACAGATGCTCCAAAATTTTTG